>CM055061.1:39194006-39223997 GCA_029204045.2 Tillandsia leiboldiana
ATTTTTTGGACACCGCGACATCGACGTCTTCGGCGAGTTAGCGCAGTGCGACGTTTTTTCTTCGATGGCCCATTTCCGTCGAATTTCGGTCCACGAGGTCCACAGAGCTACTCCGAAGAAAATTTTGGACGATTTTCACGGCGTCGGTTTCACGAGAGGTGCATCTACTTGTTTTCATGTTTCCACTCCTCCAATATTTGATTTTTTTTGGGGGTTCCTAGCACATCTTTAAGACCCTATTTTGCCAGTGGTTTTTCTTGGACAGAAGATCCTTGTCAAATTTTTATCTCTGTGCTCGATTATCGGATTTCGATATGTGAGGACTCGATTGACATCTACGCTTCGCGAGGATCGTCGTTGCATTTTATTGGATTTTTGGAGATTATCACGCAGGTGGTATTTAAGCATTTTCTGGACTGTTTATACAGCAGCATGTGTTTGTGTGGGAGTTTTTTGACTTATTGCAATATTTGACCATATCTTTGTACCTAGAGGAGTTTTTTGGGTGTTTTTGGGCTAGTTGGATCATAGGAATCCGAGGATTATCCCTGTGCAGTTTCAACCTTTGGGACTTTGGATCGATTTGCCTTCCAGGTGGGTTGTTTCGTCTTCAAAACAGGTGGACGGTTCATTAACTCTATTTTATTATACTCATGCATGATTGTGAGATGTGGTTAGGATGCATGTTAGAAAAGGAGATGGTGATCCCTTTATGTTGTTATTATGATTGTATTTGATTATTGCTTCCTAATTATGTTAGTAAACTGCTATTGTTGGAACTTGACCTAGCACCCTGTCATATGATGCATGTCAACCAGACTAGTAGAAAACTCCAACTTTGGCTAATTTATTTATGCTTTAGACACTCCCACACTTTTATCTATTCTTTCAGCTGGACTTAAGAGTTTCCTCGCCCGGGTACTGGACCACGTGTACCGTACCCCATATCCCTTTTGGCTTGAGTACCGGAATGGCGGAGGCGGGTACCGGTACACTATGTTGGACTGGGCAGATTTGGCCCCGGGTTGGGGTTTTTTGTGCTTGGGTACCGTACTGGGATCGCGAGTACCAGTACTCGCCTCCAGAACTTGGGGGCGGCGTGGTAATTTTCTGTTTTGAGTAGGGGCAAATAGGTAACTTCACACCCTCTGATTTCCCAACCCCATCTGCTGTTGCATTAACTACTTTCTACTCCCCATTAATGGACCACCACACCCCTCATCTTCTCAGATTGGAACCCAAGAGGAAAAGGAGAGAAAGAGAGTGAGCGGAGTGAGAGTGTGCAAGAGAGGGAGTTGGCTGTGAGCATGCGTAATGACACGACTTTTCTAGTGATTTTTACCCTCCTGCTAGAGTGTGAGTTAGAGGAATTAAAATATCGGGCTCTTTAGAGTCGACTAACACACGCGGTGCGGATATTTCTCGGGGTAGAGCTGAGCTCGAAAAACGATGAACGACGGTGCAATCGGATCCAAAATCCGACTTACGGATCTCCCGGAATGGGGTTTCTAAGATCGCGGTGACTTAAGGTGTGCATCGAATCCGTGTAAAATATCCTACTCGCTTTCTGAGGAAGTTTGGATATTCCGTGTGATTAATTAATTAAGAATTAATTAATCGGTGACGATAGATTAAGTTGGGAATTTATTCCCTATGATTATCTAATTAGGAAATTAAATAATCTGTGACTAGATTTAAAAGGTGGGATTTTATCTCGTGGGTTTAGATATTTATTGTTAGAAGATAAATATCCGAATATTCGTGGGTTTTCCTTTTTACGTACGTATAATAAAAGGAAAAAAAAGAATAAAATAAAAGAGGAAATTAAATTAATAAGAGGATAATTAAATCCCGTTACCGGAAGGAAAACCCTAATTTAAAATACCGCCTTCTCAAACCCTCCTCTTTCGTGCGTACCGAAAACCAAACGAAACCCTAGTTTGAAAAGAGAGGGAAAGCGGAGGAACCCGATCGCCCCCGATTGACGTCCGGAGACCGGAGAACAAGACGCCGTCATCTACGGGGAGCGGATCCGGATCTCCAACGCCGCGAGAACCAAGATCGGTTTCTTTAGTTCCGATAAATTAAGGTTAGTGATCATCGTTACGTTTGTCAAATTAATCGGGGTTTTCCGTGTTCTTGTAAGGTCGTTTTAATTGGTACATCGATCGCGGATTTTCGTCGGGTTTTGATCCATGTTTTATTCTCGTTCTTGATCGAGGGTGATCGATGGTTTTTTATCGAGTTTAATCGATGATTTTTTTAATCGGTTTCTTTTTATCGGGCTTCCGATCGACGTTTTGGTTGTCCGTTGATCGTTGGTTTAGTCATTAGAATTATCGTGTATTTATTCGGGATTTTTGGGGATGTTTCGTTGGAACATAGTGGGTTAACGGGAGGCCGTCGCCGCTGTCGTCACCATGGTCGAGCGAAAACGGAGAAGAAAACCGCGAAATTAGGGTTTACTGTGCTTGTCCGTACAGCGCGGTCCACGGGTCCAGGCGTGCACCCGGTTCACGCCCGCAGCGTCGGAAGCACAAGACCCAGCGCACAGTTTCGCGCACCGCCCGGCCCAACGCGCGCGGTGCACGCCTCATGCGTGCACCCGGCGCATGCCGCACGGCCACCCGACGCGCAGACCCCGTGCACGCCTCGCGCGTGCACCGGCCCAGCCCAAGACGCACGGTGCACGCCTCCTGCGTGCACCCGGCGCATGCCGCACGGCCGCCCGATGCGCAGACCCGGTCCACAGTTGCCCCTGTGCACCACCCGACAGCCCAAAGTTCGGTGGCTCCGTTTGGGTCCGTTTTTCCACCGTTTTGAGCGCCGTTTTCGCCGTTGGGATCACCATCTCCGTGATTTTCTTGGCATGGCCACTTGGGATCTTTTTGGTCACCGTTTCGCCATGTTGGGTGCTATTTTCGCCGATGCTCCGCGCCTCGACGAAATCGTCGGGGGCGCGCCGTCGGGTCTCTTTTCTCATCATTTTCGCCGCCGGGGTCTTCTTGGTCTAACCATTGACGTCCCGAGTGGGCTGCCGGTTGAGAATTGGGTTTTTCTGTTTTTTCGTTAGCGGTTTTGGGTTCCGACGGAGCTCGCGACGAAATAGTCGCGTTCCGGTTGTTGTTAGTCGTTGACGTTACCGGTTTGATCTGAGTTTTTTGTTTTACTCGATGGTTTTGACTTGTTGGGTTTTTTGACCGACGTTGCGGTCCCCTAGGCACGACGATTTCGGTTTTTGCGGTTTTACGTAACAGTGGTTGGGACCACTGGTTTTTACCTGATTAGGGTAAGGTGTTAATTTGTGCTCTTGGATATTTTAGTAGGCAGCGAGGAGTCCTGATTTGCTTAGGAGGGTCGCGGGCGCGGTCGTATATCTTCAACTAGGTGGGTACCCTTGCTATAAGTGCAACAAGTGCAGTAAGTGCATCTATCATCATAAAAAGGCTCGTTAAATTGTCTAACAAAGTAGATGGAATGTTAAATCTTTCGCTTAAATGTTTCTTTTCATTCTAACATGATAATTGTAGCGACTGCGGTCGCGGTGCTCAATACACGCCGACACCGGCAAATATTGGGGTGGGATGCTGCACGTACACAGGCGGATTGGCCTCCGCATGGGTGTACTTTTCTGGAGAAGTGGTCTTTTTTGGACCCGTGTGCCTCACAAAGGGGTGGGAGCCGTGAGGACCTCTTCACGCAGCTAAGGTGGCCGCACCAGCTCCGTGAAGGGGTTAAAAGCATCAATGGGTTTGTGCACGAGGGGAGACTTCCGTCTCTCCGACAGGTACTCTGGGGTCGGTGCCCAGCTTAATGGTTATTCTGGGGTTGGTGCCCAGCTTTTTTATGCACAGGGTTTTAGCGAAAGGTTCCGGTGAAATTGGTTTGTTCTTAAATCTATGTTATCCTTAAGACATCTACTTTGTTTGTCACTGACTTTACCCACTCCGTGACAGGTTGACTAGGTGTAGTAGTCGGGACGACGGTGAGGCAGCGATTAAAGAACATTAGCTGGATGAGGTTTATTCCATTATTTCTTGCTTGAGTTATCTCTTCCCCTTGTTATCTAAGTTTAAGTTCTGAATTGCTTGATTGTGGAATGTGTGGATGTTGGATTGAGAGACGGTTTTGTGATGTGATTTTTATAATGTTCCTTGATGATTTATATGCGGCATGTTTTATACCAACAAAAAGGGGTTTCGAAAATGTTTTCCAAAACCAAGTGTCGTGTGGGCACTGCTTTGAAAACCTGTGGATTTATCCTTTCCGAAACGATGTAGCCGCCTTACTGTGAATGTGTAGACGTTTTTAAAGGAATGGGTGTCGAGTGGACACCGTTTACAAACTTGTAGGTTCCTCTTAATGTGATTAAATGTCTTTACACTCTCGTACTTGTTGACTGTGACTGTGTGGTTAAGATTGTATGTTGATGTTGTAAATGAGACGCCGTGCATATACAAAGGAGACTCTGTCCGTGGGCAGGGTGAATTTGTGTATGTGGCGGTCTGACACGCACCGGGGACGAGGCTGATGCTTATTTATTAAGGAAAAAAAATTTATACACGCACAATTCCGCTTATCTTACCTAAAAACCCCGGGGGCGTGACAGATTAAATGGTATCAGAGAAAAACAACTTTAACCACAGTAGTCGGTGATCCACATCCACAGTGTCTGATGCCACAAGCAAATTGAACAAGAGATAACCAAGGTGTAGGAGCGGTAGATCGTGAGTGTACGAGGGATAGAAGGGGAATTTAGTTCCGGTGTGTCTGTAGGTCATGGTGGCTAGACCAGTTAGGTCTAGGGTGACTTGGTTTCTTTGTATACAGCGAATAATGGGCCCGAAATGGGTTATCAGCGGAGAACGCAGGGGCAAAAAGTACGGTGCGAACAGCAGCGGAGTATCAGCTTCTCCGACAACGACTACAAGAGATGGCCGGGCAGTTAGCAACCCTTATGGAACAGATGCGATAGTGGGTGTAATGGTCGACTACACCAATGGGGTCGCCCAGGCTTCTCTGCCCGGACCAGCCACACCAGCAACTTTGGGACCTACGCCGGAAGCCGTCATTGGAGACCCCTTGAGGGAGATACGACCGACCCTTGGGTCGTAGGAAAATAGGTAGATACCATGGAAAGGCTCTTCGAAGCTTTGCTAATGGAGGAAGGTGAATGGGTCCCTTTGGGCAGTCCTTTTCTTGAGGGAGACGCCCGCAAGTGGTGGAAGACGGTGCGCCCGGACCCTTCGGAGGGCACCGCCCTTCCATCTTGGACCACGTTCCAAGGAAAACTGTTTGGGGCATTTCTCTCCGACAGCATCAAACGGCAGATGGAAGGTGACGTGAAACTCATCAAGCAAGGAAGTCGGACAGTTATGGGGTATCAACGGGCATTTTTGAGGTTGATCAAATGTGTTCCCTTGTTATAAGAGATGAATCTCACAAGGCCCGTCTCTTGGTGAATGGCTTATGGAGCGACATCTTCAAGGTGGTGCAAACGGCGGGTTTGCGCACCTTCCAGGAGGTGGTTGATAGAGCCACCGCGGTGGAGCGCGGATTTACGATTTCTCGAGCCCGACGGGAGAGCTCAGGACACAGCAGGGATAAGAAACGAACCCGGCCAAACTTCGGAAGGGAGCATACCAAGAGGAGCCGGCCTCCTAAATACTCGAGATTGTAACAAGGAAACCAAGAATGCGCCGACGGGAGGACAATGGCCGGTGGACAAGTCTTGCATTATTGTGACGGAATACACCAAGTGACTGAGTGTCCCCAGAAGTAAGACCATTGTTTTCGAGGCGGCAAACCGGGGCATTGTCATTGCAACTGCCCCTCGGAAACAGGGACATCATCCGTAGCAGCGTCCCCACCTTCGTCTCAGCAATCGGGAGGAGGGAGAGTCTACACGATGACCCACCAGGGGACGGACCCATAGAGCACGACGTAACAGGTAATACTCGAGTTTCAGACCATCGTGCTAGAACTCTTGTGTCAACACCTAAGCCTCCCACCCTTCCACCTCGCTTTATGTTTTCGCCCTACCTTAGTTATTAGAAGAAATCCCCATCGTAGGAATAAGTTCGGTTGGACCCTCTGGCTACCCCTCGGGGCAGGCGGTTGTACCCCTTCCTGCCCAGTGACGGTGAGGCGGGTTCTTAGTCTCTAAGAACTAATGAGGTTCTGTTAAAGGTTGTCGGTGTAGCGCTTGGGGCCGACAGTTGCGGCAATCTTTAAGCGGTAATTGACTGCTTGAAGTTCCAAGCGAGTCTCCGGGAACCGGACTCATCGGAACTTGTAAACTTAGCCTGTAGGAACGCCTTTGCTCGCTTTCCTTTGTTGCGGGCAAGGGGCTTGGTAGAAGGCAGCCCAGTAGCGTTCACGAGTACCATATGGATCTCGACACGAGAAGGACAAGTACTCCTCTACCTCGGATAGACGACCTATGTGATCAACTACAAGGAGAAACGGCATTCCCAAAGGTTGATCTGCGGTTCGGCTATCGCCAGCCTAGAGACCGGAGTAATGACACACTGAAAACAGACCTGCGAGCTCGGAATGGTCAAGATGAGTTTACGGTTATACCGTTTAGACTCGTTAACGCACCAGTGGTGCTCTTGGGCATGATGAATCGGATACTCAAGCCCTTCTTAGACCAGTCGGTGATGGTCTTCTAGTGGACGTTTCGACCTACTCTCGCATAGACAAGGGGTATGGGGAACACTTGAGAGTAATCCCCCAGACCCTCCGGGGTCAGAAACCATATGCCAAAACTTATAAAGTGTGAGTTATGGTCCGCGAGGGGGACTTTTGGGGCATATCGTTTCGGTGTCTGGAATTACAGTGGATCCAAGGAGGATTGAATAAGGGATCAACTGGGCTCGACCAACAGCGATAAGGGAGATTCGAAGCTTCCTGGGTCTGGTAGGGTATTACAGACATTTTGAGGAAGGCTTCTCCAAGATAGTAATGCCCCTGACTTGCCTGACCCGAAAAGGGGAGAAGTTTATCTGGACTGACCAATGCCAGAAGAGTTTTGAGGAACTCAAAGTCAGGTTGACGTAGGCCCCGGTGCTCGCCCTACCGGAGCCTAGTGAAGACTTTGAGGTTTATTGTGAGGCGTGCTTATGCAACGGGGTGAGGTCATAGCCTACGCGTTAAGGCAACTCAAGGAGTACGAGAGAAACTACCCCGTGCACGACCTGGAGCTTGCAGCGGTCGTGTTCGTCCTCAAACTGTGGAGTCACTATTCATACGGTACACATGGCAATGTGTACTCCGATCATCAGAGCCTCAAGTACCTCTTCACTCAGAGGGAGTTAAATTTGCGGCAAGGGCGGTGGCTCGAATTACTAAAGGACTATGATCTAACCATCCACTACCACTTCAGGAAGGCGAATGTGGTGGCTGACGCCTGGAGCCGCAAGGGACAGGCATAAGGAGCAGGTGCAAGTGCTATCATCCAGCAGGACCGTCCGATTGCATAGTTAGGACTGGAAGTGGTGCCAGCGGGCACGGCCGCACAACTCTTGACCCTGGTGGTCAGACCTACCCTGCTGGACAAGATTCTGAAAGGGCAATTGACCGATGGCCAGCTACAACTGGTGCGAGACAGAATGTCCTCGGAGCAAGGCGGAGTTTTTATGCCTAACTCGGGTGATGTAATAAGGTGCCGGGGACGAATTCGTATGCCCGATAAGCTAGAAACGAGGAGAGAATCTAGTAGAAGTATATAATACCTCATACACCGTGCATCCCGGAGGTACAAAGAGGTGCAAGGATCTGTGGCAGACCTTCAGTTGGCCCAAATCGAAAGAACGATGTGGCACAAATTGTGGCGCAATATTGGGTGTGCCAACGGGTGAAAGCGAAACATCAGCGACCGGCGGGGGAAAGCAGACGTTTCGGCTACGAGGGAGGTAGTAGCAAGGAAGACCTCTTACAAAGAGTAATTTTGGCCACGACCCCAGAGGAACCCTTAGAAGTAATGCTTCATACCTTCCTGCCCAATAAGGAGGTGAAGACTTAGTTGTCTTATTTGTTGCCTATTTAGTTAAGGGTTAAATAGGTCCAACTTCCGGCCTTGTGACAATAGACCCGAGGCGTTGTAACAGTATGCCTTGGACGTCCAGGTGAGGTGAGTCGGGCCAAGACCCGAGGCGTTGTAACAGTACGCCTTAGACGTCCAGGTGGGTTGAGTCAGGTCAAGATCGGTGGCGGTGTGACAGAATGCCTTAAGTAAATGGGTTGCGTATTTCTTATAATTCGAGCTTTTGGGATTGTTGGTTGGAGTCGACGACCCGACATTTGGGATTTCGGGGCACGTAGGCCTGGTGGCATACCGGTTGACGCTACTGCCAAACCTCGATACGGAGGCTGGCATGGGAGGAAAAGAAACTCCGCAACTGGACAATCCCTTACGTAAAGGTGTAATGGAGTAACCATGAGGAGCGCGAAGCGACTTGGGGACTTAAGACGAAAATGAAGGAAGTTTTCCCAGAATTGTTTAGCGAGGGTTGAGTTTAAGTTTCGAGGACGAAACTTTTTATAAAGTGTGAGTGGTGTAATGACACGACATTTCTAGTGATATTTTACTCTCCTGCTAATAGAGTGTGAGTTAGAGGAAATTAAAATATCGGGCTCTTTAGAGTTGACTAACACGCGGTGCGGATATTTCTCGGTGATAGAGCTCGAAAAACGATGAACGACGGTGCAACCGGATCCAAAATCCGACTTACGGATCTCCCGGAATGGGGTTTCTAAGATCGCGGTGACTTAAGGTGTGCATCGAAATCCGTGTAAAATATCCTACTCGCTTTCTGAGGAAGTTTGGATATTCCGTGTGATTAATTAATTAAGGAATTAATTAATCGGTGACGATAGATTAAGTTGGGAATTTATTCCCTATGATTATCTAATTAGGAAATTAAATAATCTGTGACTAGGATTTAAAAGGTGGGATTTTATCTCGTGGGTTTAGATATTTATTGTTAGAAGATAAATATCCGAATATTCGTGGGTTTTTCCTTTTTACGTACGTATAATAAAAGGAAAATAAAAGAATAAAATAAAAGAGGAAATTAAATTAATAAGAGGATAATTAAATCCCGTTACCGGAAGGAAAACCCTAATTTAAAAATACCGCCTTCTCAAACCCTCCTCTTTCGTGCGTACCGAAAACCAAACGAAACCATAGTTTGAAAAGAGAGGGAGAAAGCGGAGGAACCCGATCGCCCCGATTGACGTCCGGAGACCGGAGAACAAGACGCCGTCATCTACGGGGAGCGGATCCGGATCTCCAACGCCGCGAGAACCAAGATCGGTTCTTTAGTTCCGATAAATTAAGGTTAGTGATCATCGTTACGTTTGTCAAATTAATCGGGGGTTTTCCGTGTTCTTGTAAGGTCGTTTTAATTGGTACATCGATCGCGGATTTTCGTCGGGTTTTGATCCATGTTTTATTCTCGTTCTTGATCGAAGGTGATCGATGGTTTTTATCGAGTTTAATCGATGATTTTTTTAATCGGTTTCTTTTTATCGGGCTTCCGATCGACGTTTTGGTTGTCCGTCGATCGTTGGTTTAGTCATTAGAATTATCGTGTATTTATTCAGAAATTTTTGGGGATGTTTCGTTGGAACATAGTGGGTTAACGGGAGGCCGCCGCCGCCGTCGTCACCATGGTCGCGGGGTCTTCGCCGGAGTCGCACGGGAGCGAAAACGGAGAAGAAAACCGCGAAATTAGGGTTTACTGTGCTTGTCCGTACAGCGCGGTCCACGGGTCCAGGCGTGCACCCGGTTCACGCCCGCAGCGTCGGAAGCACAAGACCCGGCGCACAGTTTCGCGCACCGGCCCGGCCCAAGGCGCGCGGTGCATGCCTCATGCGTGCACCCGGCGCATGCCGCACGGCCACCCGACGCGCAGACCCGGTGCACGCCTCGCGCGTGCACCGGCCCGGCCCAAGATGCGTGGTGCACGCCTCCTGCGTGCACCCGGCGCATGCCGCACGGCCGCCCGATGCGCAGACCCGGTCCACGGTTGCCCCTGTGCACCACCCGACAGCCCAAAGTTCGGTGGCTCCGTTTGGGTCCGTTTTTCCACCGTTTTGAGCGCCGTTTTCGCCGTTGGGATCACCATCTCCGTGATTTTCTTGGCATTGCCACCTGGGATCTTTTTGGTCACAGTTTCGCCATGTTGGGTGCTATTTTCGCCGATGCTCCGCGCCTCGACCAAATCGTCGGGGGCGCGCCGTCGGGTCTCTTTTCTCATTATTTTCGCCGACGGGGTCTTCTTGGTCTAACCATTGACGTCCCGAGTGGGCTGCCGGTTGAGAATTGGGTTTTGCTGGTTTTCCGTTAGCGGTTTTGGGTTCCTACGGAGCTCGCGACGAAATAGTCGCGTTCCGGTTGCTGTTAGTCGTTGACGTTACCGGTTTGATCTGAGTTTTTAGTTTTACTCGATGGTTTTGACTTGTTGGGTTTTTGACCGACGTTGCGGTCCCCTAGGCACGACGATTTCGATTTTGCGGGTTTAACGTAACAGTGGTTGGGACCACTGGTTTTTACCTGATTAGGGTAAGGTGTTAATTTGTGCTCTTGGAGATTTTAGTTGGCAGCGAGGAGTCCTGATTTTCTTAGGAGGGTCGCGGGCGCGGTCGTATATCTTCAACTAGGTGGGTACCCTTGCTATAAGTGCAACAAGTGCAGTAAGTGCATCTTTCATCATAAAAAGGCTCGTTAAATTGTCTAACAAAGTAGATGGAATGTTAAATCTTTCGCTTAAATGTTTCTTTTCATTCTAACATGATAATTGTAGCGACTGCGGTCGCGGTGCTCAATACACGCCGACACCGGCAAATATTGGGGTGGGATGCTGCACGTACACAGGCGGATTGGCCTCCGCATGGGTGTACTTTTCTGGAGAAGTGATCTTTTTGGACCCGTGTGCCTCACAAAGGGGTGGGAGCCGTGAGGACCTCTTCACGACAGCTAAGGTGGCCACACCAGCTCTGTGAAGGGGTTAAAAGCATCAATGGGGTTTGTGCACGACGGGAGACTTCCGTCTCTCCGACAGGTACTCTGGGGTCGGTGCCCAGCTTAATTGGTTATTCTGGGGTTGGTGCCCAGCTTTTTTATGCACAGGGTTTTAGCGAAAGGTTCTGGTGAAATTGGTTTGTTCTTAAATCCATGTTATCCTTAAGACATCTACTTTGTTTGTCACTGACTTTACCCACTCCGTGACAGGTTTGACTAGGTGTAGTAGTCGGGACGACGGTGAGGCAGCGATTAAAGAACATTAGCTGGATGAGGTTTATTCCATTATTTCTTGCTTGAGTTATCTCTTCCCCTTGTTATCTAAGTTTAAGTTCTGAATTGTTTGATTGTGGAATGTTGTGGATGTTGGATTGAGAGACGGTTTTGTGATGTGATTTTTATAATATTCCTTGATGATTTATATGCGGCATGTTTTATACCGAACAAAAAGGGGTTTCGAAAATGTTTTCCAAAACCAAGTGTCGTGTGGGCACTGCTTTGAAAACCTGTGGATTTATCCTTTCCGAAACGATATAGCCGCCTTACTGTGAATGTGTAGTCGTTTTTAAAGGAATAGGTGTCGAGTGGACACCGTTTACAAACTTGTAGGTTCCTCTTAATGTGATTAAATGTCTTTACACTCTCGTACTTGTTGACTGTGACTGTGTGGTTAAAGATTGTATGTTGATGTTGTAAATGAGACGTTGTGCATATACAAAGGAGACTCTGTCCGTCGGCAGGGTGAATTTGTGTATGTGGCAGTCTGACACGCACCGGGGACGAGGCTGATGCTTATTTATTAAGGAAAAAAATTTATACACGCACAATTCCGCTTATGTTTACCTAAAAACCCCCAGGGGCGTGACAGCGTGGGATTCTTCTTCGCGCCGGAGCTTCGGATATTGACCGTAAGCACAGGAAGAAGCTTGTCCTGTTGAGGAAAGCTCGGTTGGAGCTCGCGCGCGCGAGGACACAGCAGTAGAGGTGAGCACTGTGCCTTTCCGAGTTTTCGTATTTTTCTCGAATTTTCTTGGATTTGAGTTTTGAGCTGGGAATTGGTTTTTTTCCCATATTTTTGCTTCTTCCCTGTGATGAGCGGAGCAGCAGAGAGGGCTGCGGGTGCCGTGGAGCTCGGTTGTAGCCGGGGTACTGCGCGGAGCCGACGGGGTTCGCGCGTGCTGTGGACGGGGAGGAGTTGACTGCAGTGTTGACCAGAGTGCAGTGGAGGCCTTGCTAGTGGCTGTGGAGCGTGCTGTGTGCGCCAGGAGGTTTCCCTTGGGCTGCGGCTGAAGCGCGCGTGAACGAGAGCCGAAGGTGCTGTTTCGGCAGGTTTTCGATAGTGAGCGAGCCCGCACTTCACCGACTTCGGCTTGGCCAACGGAAAGCGATACAGGTGGGTTGGAAATTCTTCCAAGCTTTGTGGAATTCCCTCTAATGCTATTGTATGCATTATTTAGCATGTCTAGGTTATCTGTTATTATAGCTGGTAAATCTGATAGTTGCCTAGAAAATTCCAGAATGATAATCAGAACCCCAGATTTTTTTTAGTAGACTTCCGACATCATATGACACTAGATTGCATGGTTAGTTGGCACCAGAGTTGCATCTGAACCGTTTTAAAAATCGTGGAACCGTTTTAATGAAAAATGGGATTTAAAAATAGCTTTTAAATTTTGTGGTCGCCCAGAGGGTTTGGATAGGTTCAGGATGCATATATCCTCGTGTCTGGGGGCCAGGTGGATTTTTCTTGACTCAGTGGATGGGTTTTCTAGTATCTTGGGGGTCTTATGTGTCACCCCCCGGGGTCGAAACTGCGACCCGGGCTCGCCAACAGATCCGCCGCCCATACGGGAAGCCCCGTATAGACGTAGCGACTAACCTGCAAAGGAATCATCTATACTATACAGATATCAGAGCTGAAAGGTAAATGCAGAATAAAATAAATACAACTCTAGAAATATACAACCCAAGCCCTCACCAAAATACACATATCTCTCAAAAACTGGTAAGAGTACAACTCAATCCTCACTACATGATCACTCAACATGAACTCTCAAAATGTAAGGGGGTACATCTACTCTCAGGACGACAACTGGTAGGGATCTATTACCTCGATCAGCCGGATCAGCAACAGGTGCAGCAGGAACAGGAGTAGAAGTCCCTGGGGAAAAGACACCACGACGGGTGTGAGAACTACATCCCACAGTAGTTCTCAGTGGGTGCCGCCAACAAGCCCGACGGTCTGCCCACTAAGTCTACTAGAGGCATAAAGTAACATATGCAGTGCTGTAAGGAAAAGCTGGAAAAGTAAAATCTACAGCTACTATGCCTCTATCTAGATGCTCAAGGAGTGGAACAGAAAGGACATGATGCTACAACTAGCTCTCAACTCAAATCACCCAATCTAAACTGACTGCGTCCTCGGGTCCAGTCAAACCTGCGCCTACCTACTGCCGTTACATCCCGGAGGACCGGACTTATGTAGGACGTCCGTGACTGCCAAAACTGGCCCAGCCAGAGGGACTGCGTCGACAAGTCGCGATAGCAAGTAACAAGCCCAACTCCGGAGTGGCACTCGAGGGGCGCGACCCCAACGAGTAAAGTATCCGCGCATCTCTGTCGAGCTCAAATGTGGCTCATGCAGGCTATAATCCAAATCCTCGATCAACAAGATCGGTTGTAACCAATAGAACACTGTCTCACACATAGGCTGGAAAACTGCACAGCCGAGACCCACTGTCACTCAGACGGCTCCCAAAGAACCCTGGTCTACAGGCTGCTATCAGACTCCACTCGGTCCCCAGACACGAGTGTAAATGCATCCCACAACAACCCGACCTCTCGGCCCACTACTTGGGCGAGGAAGACTCTAAGTCCAGAGTGAAAATATAGAATAGTGGTGTGGGAATGACTAGAGCAATAAAAACCTAGCCCAAGTTGAAGTTTTCTACAGTCTGGCTGAACATACTGCATATGGCGGGGGTGCTAGGTCAAGTTCCAAGATAACAATAATTAACAGGATGTAGGAAAGATAACATATCACATGATCATCTGAATACAACAGGAACATCAATTTTTCACCGACTGACACACTATCAACATACTATTCTAATCATGCAAGTTCCTACACATATAGAATTAACAAGCAATCCATAGATCTTGAAGATATGGCCACCCACCTGAAGAGCTGACAATCCAAGTCCTACAGCTGAAAATACCAGGAAAACAACAACTCAAAGTCCAAAGGGTCCAGCACGATCCGCAATACCTCCTGGGTGCAACACAAGGCTAAAATTACACTTTAATCCCAAAATTTAACCAAGTATTACAATATGAAATTTCAGCCACAAAGATGTCAATTTTTCACCTGCAGAAAGGGCTCCAAAAATTATGATAAAAATACCACAGCGATCCTCGCGTCGATACCTTCGAAACGGGTACCTGCACGCCTAATTCCGAGCACCGTAGGCCAAGTTACAAATTCCACAGTACCGGTGCGCAAAATCACACAACCATACAACTGTAAACTCTCGCACAGATAAAAAGGAAAATGTATACCTCCGGGAAGGTCTCAGAAAAATCCAAGAAAAATACATTGATGATCCTCGCATCGAGTAGATGAAAAAAGTGTATAGGCTCGCCTTGATCCGATGCTCGTGTGCGGAGGTCTCCTCGAATGAACCTGCTGTCCTCACAAAACCTCACAGCAAACCAGTGTCCCAGTGAGCAAGGAAATACTCCTCGAAAAGTGTGAAACGAGGAAAAGTGGAAGAAACCAAAATCGTAGCCTTACCTATCGCAGATCCAACGGCCAAGATATCGCTCGAAAAGATAATCGGAGTGGGCCGGCGGAGCTCGTACACCGAAACGCGATGGAAGAAACACCGGGGAAAGAACGTCGCGACGCACTAAGAAAATGTGAATCTCGAAAACCGTGCCACGTAAAATCTCCAAACTCCGCAGATAGGTGCAGCACAACTCGGGGATGAACTCCTCTGAAGAAATCACGGTGAAAATAAGCCCAGAAATGCCAAAAAGTCCAAGGTGAAACGGGCTCGGGCTATTTATAGGCCCCAGAAAACATTTCAACAAATACCGGATGGGTCCCGACTTTCGGGCGCAGGGGATTTTTCGGGCGGCTACAGTGTTGGGCCTGGCCCAACACTGTGCGCGCCCGAAACCTTCCCGTGCTGCCACATAGCCCAGCAAACAGGCAACAGCCGCATGGGCCGCTCCGTTGCGGCCACGTGGCCCCCACCCGGTCAAAGGGGTGGTTGGCGCCAGCCAATGAGCGGGCACCACGTGTCCCTGCGACAGTGCCCACGTACGGCACTGTCGCGCCGCCTGGCGCCCTGACGCCCACGCGCCCTGAGGCGGGGTCCTACGCCTCCGTGCGCTGCGTCCGATGAGCCAGCCAGTAATGGTTCGACACTTGTCCCGTGCACCGGTCCATTTACCCTAATTCGGGTTCTGTGGACCGCGCCGCGTGCACCGACCAACCGGGGGGTGCCACGCGTCCCCCGCCCCGGTCCATGCACCGCCGCGCCAAATCTGTAGACCGCGCCTCAAGAGCCCGCCAATCAGGCGGCACCACGTGTCCCTGCGCCGGGTCCGTGCACCCCGCCGCGGCGCCCTGTGGACCGAGCGTCGTGAACCGGCCAATGATAGGCCACCACGTGGCATGCCGGCGGTCCACGGCCCCTCCCATGCACCGAAATCCAATAAAAACTTCCGGGAGTCCCTTTTTGGCCATCCGGACTCAGAATCAAACAAGCAAATAGCCGTTTTCAACCGTTTTTCCGTGCTGAATCCATTTCCAACCTCTGTTTGGCCTAAAACCTTCTCAAAATTTCAGCAAATGCAGCCGAAAGCCAACACAGCTAAAGATGACTCACAGGGTCCATCTGTGGCATCCCTTTGATGCACCATGGGCCAAATACACCAACACTAGGTGTTCTAAACAATGGATTCACCAGAAAATGTTGCATGGGAACCTGGGCCACCACATCCTCCCCCACTAAAAGGAAGTTTCGTCCCCGAAACAAGAAAAACAAACAGACGTACCTCAACCAGAAGTCTCGAACAGAAAGGGGTAGGTATCTCTCATCACCGTCTCTAGCTCCCAAGTAGCTTCGCGCTCCTCGTGATTGCTCCACAAGATCTTCACATACGGAATGGCCCGGTTGCGCAATTCCCTCACCTCACGAGCAAGAATTCGCAACGGGCGCTCCTCATAACCAAGATCCTCGCCGACCTCCAAAGAAGTGAAGTCAATCATGTGCGAAGGGTCAAAAACATATCTCCTCAAAGCCTTGACGTGGAAAACATCGTGAATTCCGGCCAGACGTGGAGGAAGGGCAACTCTATAAGCCACGGGGCCTACTCTCTCAAGTACCTCGAAGGGTCCAATAAAGCGGGGGCTGAGCTTCCCACGAACTCCAAATCTCCGGACACCTTTCGAAGGCGAGACCTTCAAGAAGAAATGATCACCAATCTAAAACTCTAGGTCTCGCCGCCGAGTATCAGCGTAGCTCCTCTGACGACTCTTGGCTATCTCAAGATGTCGGCGAACTAATCTGACTTTCTCCTCTGCCTCCAACAGTAAATCCGGTCCCAAAGTCCTCCTCTCACCCACGTCACTCCAATACAAGGGCGACCGACACTTGCGTCCATACAACGCCTCAAACGGAGCCATC
The DNA here is from genome assembly GCA_029204045.2 of Tillandsia leiboldiana. Taxonomy (NCBI): domain Eukaryota; kingdom Viridiplantae; phylum Streptophyta; class Magnoliopsida; order Poales; family Bromeliaceae; genus Tillandsia; species Tillandsia leiboldiana. Next base: position 39,210,732 of record CM055061.1, read on the forward strand.
TGAATGCTCGCCTGATAGCTGTTGTTGTACGCAAACTCAACCAATGCTAAGTGCCGGTACCACCCACCTCCAAAATCCATAACGCATGCTCTCAGCATATCCTCAAGGGTCTGTATGGTGCGCTCAGACTGGCCATCAGTCTGTGCGTGGAAAGCAGTACTAAACCTGAGCTGGGTCCCCAAGGCTGACTGTAGACTCCCCCAAAAGTGTGATACAAACCTCGGGTCCCTATCTGATACAATCGAGGCGGGTACGCCGTGTAGCCTCACAACCTCATCCAAATATAACTGCGCAAGTCGCTCCAGCGGCCAAGTCATCTGAACAGGCAAGAAAAGTGCAGACTTGGTGAGTCTATCCACGACAACCCAAATCGCATCGGCCCCACTCTGCGCCCTCGGCAGTCCAGTGACGAAATCCATAGTGATGTGATCCCACTTCCACTCGGGAATTGGAAGACTCTGCAACTTGCCAGTAGGAACCCGGTGCTCTGCCTTCACTTGCTGACAAGTTAAACATTGAGCCACAAATCTCCCAATGTCCCGCTTCATTCCGGACCACCAAAAGTGTGCCTTGAGGTCCTTATACATCTTAGTACCACCAGGATGAATGGTATAAGGTGTATAATGGGCCTCTCTCAAAATCTGGTCTCTGATCTCTGGATCCGTAGGCACATACACTCGGTCCCTATACCGTAGTACTCCCGAGCTATCCACTGAGAAATCCCCTATATGATCTGGCTGAATCTGCGATCTGATCCTCGTCAAGTGGGGGTCCTCACTCTGTGTCTCCCTAATCCTGTCCAACAGAGTGGGCTGCAAGACCATAGACATGAGTCTAGCAGAGATCCCACGGGATACCACCTCAATCTGTAAACGCCTCATCTGCTCCACAAGCGGTGCCTGCTGTGTGGTCAACATGCTCAAACTCTGCACTGACCTCCGACTCAAAGCATCTGCTACAACATTGGCCTTGCCGGGATGATAAAGGATGCTAACATCATAGTCCTTTAGTAACTCCAACCACCGGCGTTGCCTCAAATTTAGCTCCTTTTGAGTGAACAAGTACTTCAAACTCTTATGATCAGTGTAAATCTCGCAGTGCACACCGTAGAGGTAATGCCGCCACAACTTTAATGCGAACACCACAGCTGCAAGCTCCAAATCATGAGTAGGGTAATTCTTCTCATAATCCTTTAATTGCCGTGAAGTATAAGCAATTACCCTACCATGCTGCATCAAAACACATCCCAAACCGCTGTGAGAGGCGTCACTATAAATCACGAATCCATCGCCCATCACTGGTAGTGCTAGAACTGGTGCCGTGATCAATCTCCTCTTCAGCTCCTCAAAACTCTCCTGGCACCGCTCAGTCCAAACAAACTTTATCCCCTTCCTGGTCAAACTGGTCAGGGGGGTAGAGAGCTTCGCAAAGCCCTCCACAAACCAACGATAATAGCCTGCTAAGCCCAAAATGCTACGGATCTCAGTGACCGTCATCGGTCTAGGCCAATCCCGAACAGCATCAATCTTCGTCGGGTCTACTGCCACTCCTGCGGCTGATATAATGTGGCCTAGAAATGCAACCTCCCGAAGCCAAAATTCGCACTTTTTAAACTTGGCATACAGCTTCTTCTCTCGCAGAAGCTGCAACACTATCCTCAAGTGCTCCTCGTGCTCCAAATCACTCCGGGAGTAAATCAAAATGTCGTCAATGAACACAACGATGAATCGGTCCAAGTACGGTTGAAATGCCCGGTTCATCAAATCCATAAATGCAGCAGGGGCATTAGTCAAACCAAAAGGCATGACCGTGAACTCATAATGCCCATACCGGGATCTAAAAGCCGTCTTGGAGATGTCCTCGACCCTCACCCGCAGCTGGTGGTAACCTGACTGGAGATCAATCTTCGAGAACACTGACGCTCCCTGCAACTGATCGAACAAATTATCTATCCGTGGTAGGGGGTACTTGTTCCGGATGGTCACTTTGTTCAGCTCCTTGTAATCAACACATAATCAAAGCGACCCATCCTTCTTCTTCACGAATAACACCGGCGCTCCCCACGGAGATACACTGGGCCTGACAAAACCCACGTCCATCAAATCCTGAAGCTGGGCCTTCAACTCCCTTAACTCGGCAGGGGCCATCCTATAAGGTGCCTTTGAGATTGGTGCGGTTCCGGGAACCACATCAATCACAAACTCTATCTCCCTCTCCGACGGCATAGTCGTCAACTCCAGGGGAAACACATCTGGGAACTCGCGGACAATAGGGATATCCTCGAGCCCCAGTGCCACCGTAGACACCTCTACAATCGTCGCCAGGAAAGCGGTGCAGCCTCTGCTCATCATCCGCCTAGCCCTCGCCGAAGAAACAGTCATCGCAAAGAAGGTGCTCTAGCAGCATCTGAAAACGAACTCCTCCTGTCCAGGCTCGCGGAGGGTCACCGTCCTCTCTCTGCAGTCTATAGTAGCGAAATATCGCGACAACCAGTCCATGCCGAGTACAACATCGAAATCCTGGAGCTGCCGCAAGACAAGCAAGTCTGCAGGCAAGATCCAGGATCCCAACTGTATAGGGTAATCCCTACAATACTCCTCGACATGCAAGACATGGTCTGGAATCTGAACCTCTAATGCATGCGATAAAGAAACTACCTCTATGCCATGTAGGGATGCAAATGCTCTACTAATGAATGAATGCGATGCACCAGTATCAAAAAGAGCACGAGTACGAACTGCAGAAATCAAAATAATACCTGCGACGACATGATCAGCTGCTGAAGCATCCTCAACCTGAGCGGCATAGACTCGCCCGCTCGGCGCCGGGGGACGTCGCTCTGGCTGTCGCGAAGAGGAAGAAGCATGATCGGGCCTACCAGAGGCCGCAGAAGGTCCTGCCGGCTGATAAGGAACAGAAGGTGCTGAAGCTGAGGAAGGAGCTGGATGACCTGCTCTGGGGCACGAACTCTGAAAGTGACCGGTCTACCCGCAACGGAAGCAACGGCCCTGCCTCTGAGAACACTGAATCGATGAGTGCGGCCCTCCACAAATGACACATCGGTCCGGGCGTGGCTGCCGTGAGGTCTGCTGCTGCCGAGGCGGTCGACGCTGCTGCTGCGAAGACTGACGAGATGCTCCAGATCTCTGGCGCCCCTAGTACCCACGACCCTGAGGATGGAATCGTGGAGGTCTCGGGGGTCCCTGCCGACTCGACTGCCCCTTATCCATCGGTGACGGGCGCTTCGCCCTAGGAGTCACTACGGGGGCTGGAGTCACCTCTGCCATCACTGCCTCTCCACACTCGACATATAATGCCTGCTCCATCGAGGCCTCCAAAGTCTGCAATCTGCGGGAGCGAACAAGCTGATAAATGTCCCGGCGCAATCCTCGCTCAAACATGTAAATCTGGTGAGCCTCATCCCTGGCCATGTGAGGCATACATGCCAACAGCTGATTGAAGTCAGCTATGTACACATGCACGGGCCTATCTCCCTGGCGTAGATTCCTCTGCTGCTCCTCCAGTCTCTCACGAACACTCTCAGGAAAGAAGGCCCCTAGAAGAAGACTGCGGAACTCCGCCCAAGGGAGAAGCTGCGTCCCAGGCGGACCCGCAGGTCGCACACGCCGCCACCAAGCCTCGACGTTGCTCTCCAAGAAGTGTGTAGCCAAGAGGACCCGAAACCGATCCTCAATGAACATACTCTCAAAATGACGCTCCATGGCCGTGATCCAAGACTCGGCCTCCCACGGCTCAACACTTGTCACGCCCCGGGTGTAAACCAGAACCCGGACCCGTCTACAGATCCGCCGTGCACACGGTATTTCCCGTGTACACGAAGCGTCGGTAACCTGCTCAGATATAAGAGATAATAATAAAAGAGCATAAAAGTCAGAGCTGAACTAAAACTACTGTATCTCAGACAGAAACTGGAAGTAAGAAGTACAACTGTAAAATAAATACAACATCTCTCCCAGCTCACCACAAATATACAACTAGCTGGCAAAAGCCAGACCCAAAAGGAAACATAAAAATACTGTCTGAGAAAACCAGGTACACCAAAAACTCCAGCTAACATCCCTCGGGTGGCTCGCTAACTAATCCACAATCCTCTTACCTCGATCCGCTGCTGACGGCCCAGCAACTCCCGCAGAGGACTCTGCAAAACAAGGGGGAAAAAGAACAAAGGAAAGACAATGGGGGTAAGTACTACTATAAAACAGTAGCCTCCCCTAGTGGGTAAAGCCTCAACTCAGACATGCCCACCAGGTCAACCAGAGGCAAAAGAGAAGAAAAAGGGGAAAAGCTAGGTATGACAACTGATAAGTGCAATCCCCTAAAAAGCCTCTACATGTCAAGCTCATAAGAATGGAGAGTATGCATCAGTAGCTAGAAGCCTGCCTAAAGAACCCAATCCGACCACCAGTAGACACTGGTACTGCCTGCTCTACCTGCCGCAACGGGTATGCCAGCCTATGCATAACATCGAAGCAAAGGAGTCTCAAGGACTCAAAGTCTGTCTGACGCACACTCCGGAGTGGCACTCGAGGGGAGCGACCCACACGAATAAAGTAAGTAACCACAAGTAACCTGATGTAGCAGGACTGGATCGTGACTCAGATCAAGTGGGAAAAACCCTCCACAAAAGATAGCCCGATCCCCCTCACCCAATCTGCTGCAATAGTATAACCCGGTCAACCACCCAAATCCGTTGGTTGCCGCAACACCCTGTCATAAAGCCCAGCCTGTCCCAAATCCCCAGCAACCAGACAACACTATCCCAGCTCCCGCTCGAACCCGAGCACGCTAACCCCCAAGTCTAAATAACAGGAGAAAGAAACTGAAAGCATGGTTTCTCCTAAGTCAAGTCCCAAATGATAGTGCATCAGTAAATAGTGACTCAGCTATGTGACCAGTTTAAGCATGCAATTGTTCCAATATTTTAGTCTACTTTACATGAATAAATATAATGAAGCATTAAGTGTCAAACATACTGTCTCAAGGTAATGCTCCCTATAGCAAAGTCATAATTTGCTAACCTATCACTAAACATGCTGTCCAGGATAATATTAAATAAACAGAGTAATCATGATACCGAGCTCACGCCAAAAATGTCAACGTCATGGATCAATTGTCAACTATTTATTCTCTTATTGCATGCAATGTCATCCACAATAAGCTAGGCCATCCTAACATTAGGTTACTCTGATATTCCTAGTGGGCACACCAAAAGAGAGGAGTACAACAACCACCCACCTGAAGTGCTAACAGTCCAAGTCCCAACAGCTGAAAATACCAGATAAGTCCAAATCTCCTAATCCAAAGAGCCCAGCAACACCCGCAATTCTCCTGGGCACAATACAAAGTCCACCATTACACATACATTCCAAAAACTGCTCTCACAATCACATACAACAATAGTCCCAAAGATGCTTAATTTTCACCTGCTGAAAATGCCTAGAAAATTCTCAGAAAAATATCACAGCGATCCTCGCGTCGATACCTTCGAAACGGCTGCTTGCATGCCCAAATCTGAGTTCGGTAAGTCAAGATATTAATTCGGCAAAGTGGTACACTCAAAAGATTTCAGCACAAAAAGACTGTAGCACTGTACACAGAGAAACAGTAATCTTCACCTCTGATAAAATCTCGGAAAAATCCTCGAAAAATACGAGCGCGTTCCTTGCGATCAGTAGATGAAAAAGTTGTATAAGCTCGTTTCCGTATGATGCTCGTGCGCAAAGATACGGCCAAAACACCTCGATGCTGTCCATAAATCCACACAGAAAAATGGTCATGAAAGGACCTCGGGATCTGTGCCACAGAATCGAAACCAAAGTGAGCGATCAATACAAAAGACGAAGTCCTACCTCTCAGGAGTAAGTCGGCGCAAGAATCGCTAAAAAAGAAGGTCGGGGTAGCCCAGGGGAATTTTCACACCGATCAGCGACGAAGAAGAACACAGGAAATGCAACGTCGCGCCGCACCGTAAAAACTGGAACCTCAGGATGCGTGCACAAAAAATCCTGAAACTTTGCAGGATGATCAAGCATTAAGAGAGGAAAATTTCATCTTAAGGGTGCTCGGGCAGAAGGTGTATGCTGAGAGAAAAAAAGGCAAAGAAGAAGGCTCGGGCAGGTATTTATAGTGCTGGAGGAAACAAATGGAAAAATTCCCATTTTGTCCCAAGTTTCGGGCGCGCACAGTGCGGCCCGGCCCGGCCCGCGCGGTTTCGGGCGCGCACAGTGCGGCCCGGCCCGCCGGTTTCGGGCGCGCACAGTGCGGCCCAGCCCACCTCGCGCCGTCGGACGGGATCCGCTGCTTCGTCCGACCCGCCTCGGGGCCCACCACGTGTCGCCGACCAGGCGGCAGCCGTGCAAGCCGCGCCCGCAGCCGCCACGCGTCCCCACCCGCGGTCAACGCGGTGGGTGGCGCCCGCGAACCAGCGGGCGCCACGTGGCGCTGCCCACCTGCCCCACCTGCCCGCCCGTACGGCCAACCGCCCCCGCACCTGCCCCCCGCCGGTGCGTGGACCGCGCGCCTGTGGACCCGCCAATCCGGTGCCGCCACGTGGCAAGCCCCCCCGGTCCACGCTCCCCCGCGCGCTCCCGTGGACCGAGCGCGCGTGGGCCGCCCAATCCGGCACTGCCACGTGGACACCCACCGGTCCACGCCTCCAACCGTGCACCCCGTCACACCCCCGCCTTTCCGTGGACCCAGCCGCGTGCGCCGACCAATCAGAGGGCGCCACGTGGCACTCCCGCCGGTCCACGGCTCCCCCATGCACCAGAAATCCAGCAAAACTTCCGGGAGTCCGTTTTTGGGCATCCGAACTCGGAATTTAACAAGTAAATAGCCGTTTTCAAGCGTTTTTCCGCGCTGAATCCAAATCCAACCTCTGTTCGGCCTAAAACCTTTCCTAAAATTCGGCAAAAGCCGCCGGAGACCGACCCAGCTATCAAAAGGTCACCGGGTCCATTTGTGGCATCCCTTTGATGCACTATGGACTAAACACACCATCAACAGGTGTTTTGCACAGTGGATTCACGGGAAAAAGCTGCATGGGGTTCAGGGGTCCTACAACACTCATACCAGAAAAACGGGGTGGATCGAACTGGCGGAACCTCATCAACAGATCCGCCACCGCACCTGCTCAGCTGAAGTCAAAGGTCCCGTCGACCCAGGCGGTGGTCTGCTAGAAACCGGCTCGACAGGAACTGCCGGTGCTAACGGAACCACAGGGGGCGCCACAGCTGGCGAAGAAGGCACAGGCGAACTCTCAGGGGGTGCTACCACTGGCTGCGCCCTCTGCTCTAACAGAAGCATCATCCGACCCATGGCCTCCTCCTAGCGCCGAGAAGCCTCCTCCTGGCGCTGTGAAGCCTCCTCCTGGCGCTGAGATGTCTCCTCCTGACGCCGAGATGTCTCCTCCTGACGCCGAACCGCCTCAGACAACTGTGCCATCTGGGCACAGAGCTCTAGAACCTCTCTCTGCTGTCCCTGCCCCGAGTCCTCCTGCTCGGGCTCAGAGGAAGAAGGCTGCAAACGCGTCGACATCGTGCGTCGCGGAGGCATCACTCACCTGAGTGGAAAAAGAAGAACAGTCAGAACCCCAAACAAAACTCGACCCAATCTAGCGAATGTCAAAAAGGCATGTCCCCATTCCCATAGTATTATGTTGTCTGCAGCCAACATAGTTGCCACCGAAGGAAGACATGTCGATCACTCATCCCATCCACTGAGAGAGTTGGGAACCCAATCAAGACTCTCGCTAAAAGGTTACGCCTCTCACATAAGTTATCCTAGGGTCCAACCACAAGCCTAGGGTTTCTAAGTCCTCAATGACCTACATCCTAGGCTCTGATACCACCTAATCTGTCACGCCCCGGGGTCGAAACTGCGACCCGGGCTCGCCAACAGATCCGCCGCCTATACGGGAAGCCCCGTATAGACGTAGCGACTAACCTACAAAATAATCATCTATACTATACAGATATCAGAGCTGAAAGGTAAATGCACAATAAAATAAATACAACTCTAGAAATATACAACGCAAGTCCTCACCAAAATACATATATCTCTCAAAAACTGGATAGAGTACAACTCAATCCTCACTACATGATCACTCAACATGAACTCTCAAAATGTAAGGGGGTACATCTACTCTCAGGACGACAACTGGTAGGGATCTATTACCTCGATCAGCCAGATCAGCAACAGGTGCAGCAGGAACAGGAGTAGAAGTCCCTGGGAAAAGACACCACGACGGGTGTGAGAACTACATCCCACAGTAGTTCTTAGTGGGTGCCGCCAACAAGCCCGACGGTCTGCCCACTAAGTCTACTAGAGGCATAAAGTAACATATGAAGTGCTGTAAGGAAAAGCTGGAAAAGTAAAATCTACAACTACTATGCCTCTATCTAGATGCTCAAGGAGTGGAACAGAAAGGACATGATGCTACAACTAGCTCTCAACTCAAATCACCCAATCTAAACTGACTGCCTCCTCGGGTCCAGTCAAACCTGCGCCTACCTACTGCCGTTACATCCCGGAGGACCGGACTTACGTAGGGCGTCCGTGACTGCCAAAACTGGCCCAGCCAGAGGGACTGCATCGACAAGTCGCGATAGCAAGTAACAAGCCCAACTCCGGAGTGGCACTCGAGGGCGCGACCCCAACGAGTAAAGTATCCGCGCATCTCTGTCGAGCTCAAATGTGGCTCATGCAGGCTATAATCCAAATCCTCGATCAACAAGATCGGTTGTAACAACAGAACACTATCTCACACATAGGCTGGAAAACTGCACAGCCGAGACCCACTGTCACTCAGACGGCTCCCAAAGAACCCTGATCTACAGACTGCTATCAGACTCCACTCGGTCCCCAGACACGAGTGTAAATGCATCCCACAACAACCCGACCTCTCGGCCCACTACTCGGGCGAGGAAGACTCTAAGTCCAGAGTGAAAATATAGAATAGTGGTGTGGGAATGTCTAGAGCAATAAAAACCTAGCCCATGTTGAAGTTTTCTACAGTCTGGCTGAACATACTGCATATGGCGGGGGTGCTAGGTCAAGTTCCAAGATAACAATAATTAACAGGATGTAGGAAAGATAACATATCACATGATCATCTGAATACAACAGGAACATCAAATTTTCACCGACTGACACACTATCACATACTATTCTAATCCTGCAAGTTCCTACACATATAGAATTAACAAGCAATCCGTAGATCTTGAAGATATGGCCACCCACCTGAAGAGCTGACAGTCCAAGTCCTACAGCTGAAAATACCAGGAAAACAACAACTCAAAGTCCAAAGGGTCCAGCACGATCCGCAATCCCTCCTGGGTGCAACACAAGGCTAAAATTACACATTAATCCCAAAATTTAACCAAGTATTACAATCTGAAATTTCAGCCGCAAAGATGTCAATTTTCACCTGCAGAAAGGGGTCCAAAAATTCTAATAAAAGACCACAACGATCCTCGCGTCGATACCTTCAAAACGGGTACCTGCACGCCCAATTCCGAGCACCGTAGGCCAAGTTACAAATTCCACAGTACCGGTGCGCAAAATCACATAACCATACAACTGTAAACTCTCGCACAGATAAAAAGGAAAATGTATACCTCTGGGAAGGTCTCGGAAAAATCCAAGAAAAATACATTGATGATCCTCGCGTCGAGTAGATGAAAAAAGTGTATAGGCTCGCCTTGATCCGATGCTCGTGCGCGGAGGTCTCCTCGAATGAACCTGCTGTCCTCACAAAACCTCAGAGCAAACCAGTGTCCCAGTGAGCAAGGAAATACTCCTCGAAAATCGCAAAATGAGGAAAAGCGGAAGAAACCAAAATCGTAGCCTTACCTGTCGCGGATCCAACGGCCAAGAAATCGCTCGAAAAGATGGTCGGAGTGGCCGGGGGAGCTCGTGCACCGAAACGCGACGACGAAGAAACACCGGCGAAAGAACGTCGCGACGCGCAAGAAAAATGGAATCTCGAAAACCGTGCATGTAAAATCTCCAAACTCCGCATATAGGTGCAGTACAACTCGGGGATGAACTCCTCTGAAGAAATCACAGTGAAAATAAGCCCAGAAATGCCAAAAAGTCCAAGGTGAAACGGGCTCGGGCTATTTATAGGCCCCAGAAAAACATTTCAACAAATACCGGATGGGTCCCGACTTTCGGGCGCAGGGGATTTTTCGGGCGGCTACAGTGTTGGGCCTGGCCCAACACTATGCGCGCCCGAAACCTTCCCGTGCTGCCACATAGCCCAGCAAACAGGCAACAGCCGCATGGGCCGCTCCGATGCGGCCACGTGGCCCCACCCGGTCAAGGGGTGGTTGGCGCCCGCCAATGAGCGGGTGCCATGTGTCCCTGCGACAGTGCCCACGTGCGGCACTGTCGCGCCGCCTGGCGCCCTGACGCGCACCCGCCCCGAGGCGTGGTCCCACGCCTCCGTGTGTGCCGCGTCCGATAAGCCAGCCAGTAAAACTTCGACACGTGTCGTCCACGTCCCACCACCCGGTCCACGCACCCTAATTGGGTTCCGTGGACCGCACACGCGTGCACACACCACGGGGACCGGGGCTGCCACGCGTCCCCGCCCCGGTCCATGCGCCGCGCCAAATCTGTAGACCGCGCCTTAAGAGCCCGCCAATCAGGCGCGCCACGTGTCCCTGTGCCGGGTCCGTGCACCCCGCCGCGGCGCCCTGTGGACCGAGCGTCGTGAAACGGCCAATGATAGGCCGCCATGTGGCATGCCGGCGGTCCACGGCCCCTCCCATGCACCGAAATCCAATAAAAACTTCCGGGAGTCCCTTTTTGGGCATCCGGACTCAGAATCAAATGAGCAAATAGCCGTTTTCAAGTATTTTTCCGTGCTGAATCCATTTCCAACCTTTGTTTGGCCTAAAACCTTTTCAAAATTTCGGCAAATGCAGCCGAAAGCCAACACTGCTAAAGATGACTCACAGGGTCCATCTGTGGCATCCCTTTGATGCACCATGGGCCAAATACACCAACACTAGGTGTTCTAAGCAATGGATTCACCAGAAAAGGTTGCGTGGGAACCTGGGCCACCACATTATGGGCTTTATCAGATTGAGTCGTGGAGGATTCTCCGACCTAGACATGATTGTGAGATTGTTGACATTCGAGTTTCCGATCTGTTTGATCGTGGATTATAGCCTGCAGATGCTGCTTATTGAGACAGATGAGACACGCTTTTCCTCGGTGGGGTCGCTCCCCTCGAGAGCCGCTCCGGATGCGATGATGATGATGCGCCTGATGAGGCTGCTTTGCGTGATATTGTGATATTTCGATTGGACCGGGTTGGAGTACCGGGCGATCAGATTGAGCTTTGGACCGGTTGGGGTTGGAGTACCGATAGAACCCTAGTTGATACACTAGGGGGCGCAGGCTTGACTGGACCAGGTTTGGCAGTCATTGAGATTTGGGTTGATGTGAGCACCACGGGAGCAAGTGGATGCATAGCATGTTCTTAGTTGAGTTTTTCTTTGAGCATGATACTTGAGGCATATTAGCTGTAGTTTCATTTCGTCTTTATTATTACCTGCATACCTATTGTTTTGCCTCCAGTAGACTTAGTGGGCTTACCGTGGATATTGGTGACGGTACCCACTGGGAACTACCTATTGCAGTAGTTCTCACACCCGCTGCGGTGACAGGTTTTCCAGAGGTAGCTGTTCCGGCGTCTGTTCGAGCGGAGACAGCGGATCGAGGTAAGGGTGTGGCCAAGTAGCTCCCTTCCCTTTTTATTTTGAGAGTTAGAAGTAGATGTACCCCGTTATTTGAGTTTACACTTTTGTACTGGACAGTCTGGGATTGTATATTTATTTACATAGCGGGAGAGACTATGTATTGTGGATTTTGTATATTTCAGATTCAGTTCCTGTTATCTATAGCTACTGGTTTTATTTCAGCTCTGATACATGTTTAGCTGTAGATCTGACTTTGTAGGGTAGACGCTTCGTCTGTGCGGGGATTCCCGTATGGATGGCGGATTTGTTGGCAAGCCCAGGTCGCAGTTTCGACCCCGGGGCGTGACATATACTCTGTAACACAAACAACCAGGTTAGGATATACTCGACAGTGAATAAACACCTGAACTCCTAACCTCTAAACAATTACCCCACGCTCTCATGTAAGTTATAAGTCATCCTAGGGCTCAATCCTAACCAATCCTAGGTACCGTATACCTATTTGCTCTGATACCATAAAATCTATCACGCTCCGGATTGTAAAAGTGGTCTTAAATTTGTTTTTTTTTTTCTAAATCAGAGTTGAGAACTTGAATCCCAGGACGTGATCAAATCGCCACGTGCATAGGAAATTCTCTGTCCACTTGGATAGAGTCTCCCCTATACACGCACGGCTAGGCAAGTACAAGATGCACAATCAGAGTATAAGACAAAAATAATAAAGTGAACATAACTAATATAACCGATCATCACAATAATCCACAATCCACAACTACCAAAATAACACAAGTCTAATAACTAAATCATGATTACATTGAAACTAAACTGAAAAGTAAAAGTATGGCCAGTCGTAGCTGACAATAAGGGACGGCTCTATCGAATATGCTCACGTCAATCATCCCGACATCCCACCACCCAACTGTCTTGAAAAATGGGTCACCAAAGGGTGTGAGATTCAACTGAATGTATCTCAGTGGGTACAATAAGTTAGAAAAAGCAAGTCGTACCTACTAGTATACAATAAACAATGGATAGTAAAAAATAGGCAGGCAAAGGATAGATCAGTAGCAGATATGAAATAATCACAGTGTTGGAGTAATATAGGAGCAAGTATTGACATGTATATATAAATCACAGTGCTAGAGTAAAAGGGAGCGGTAATGGCAGATTATATATTGCTAATCACAATGCTGGTGTAATAGGGTATTGATAATCATGTACAAGTCATGCTGAATGAAAGCAACTATAACTAAAAGAGTAGAATAGTAAAACTATGCATCAATGACAGAAAACCAAAGTACCCAATCAATGCTGTCAATGGTCACAAGGACCTCAGGCTAATGCCACTATCGGCACGTTCAGCTAACATATAACCCTGCACCACTCGGTGAGATCTGGGGTTCACGGGTCGCACTCACGACCACTCTACCGGTAAAGAAAACCCCAGTGGGTAGCTAATCCGCGGGTGTACATGAAATGAACAGCTAGTGCTGTGGCGATCACAATGCTGATGCTCAAGCTCACGGTCAAAAGA
>CM055061.1:39224097-39257765 GCA_029204045.2 Tillandsia leiboldiana
GTCAAACCTGTCACGGAGTGGGGTAAAGTCAGTGACAAACAAAGTAGATGTCTTAAGAAACATGGATTTAGAACAAAACCAATTTCACCAGAACCTTTCGCTAAAAATACCTGTGAAAAAAAGCTGGGCACCAACCCCAGAATACCAATTAAGCTGGGCACCGAACCCCAGGTACCTGTCGAGATGACGGAAGTCTCCGTCGTGCACAACCCATTGATGCTTTAACCCTTCAAGAGCTGGTGTGGCCACCTTAGCTGTCGTGAAGAGGTCCTCACGGCTCCACCCCTTGTGAGGCACACGGGTCCACAAAAGATCACTTCTCGCAGAAAGTAACCCATGCGGAGGCCAATCCGCCTGTGTACGTGCAGCATCCCACCCCAATATTTGCCGGTGTCGGCTGTGTATTGAGCACCGCGACCGCAGCGCACAAATATCATGTTAGAATGAAAAGAAACGATTTTAGCGAAAGATTTTAACATTCCATTCTACTTTGTGAGCCATTAACGAGCCTTTTTATGATGAAAGATGCACTTACTGCACTGTTGCACTTATAGCAAGGGACCCACTAGTCTGAAGATATACGATCCGCCCGCGACCCTCCTAAGAAAATCAGGACTCCTCGCTGCCAACTAAAATCTAAAGAGCACAAATTATAACACACTTACCTAATCAGGTAAAAACCAGTGGTCCCAACCACTGTTACGTTAAACCCGCAAAATCGAAACGTCGTGCCTAGGGGACCGCAACGTCGGTCAAAAACCCAACAAGTCAAAACCATCGAGTAAAACTAAAAACTCAGATCAAACCGGTAACGTCAACGACTAACAGCAACCGGAACGCGGACTATTCGTCGCGAGCTCCGTAGGAACCCAAACCGCTAACGGAAAACCAGCAAACCCAATTCTCAACCGGCAGCCCACGCGGGACGTCAATGGTTAGACCAAGAAGACCCGTCGGCGAAAATAATGAGAAAAGAGACCCGACGGCGCGCCCCGACGATTTGGTCGATCGCGGAGCATCGGCGAAAATAGCACCCAAATGGCGAAACGGTGACCAAAAAGATCCCAGGTGGCAATGCCAAGAAAATCACGGAGATGGTGATCCCAACGGCGAAAACGGCGCTCAAAAACGGTGGAAAAACGGACCAAAACGGAGCCACCGAACTTTGGGCTGTCGGGTGGTGCACAGGGGCAACCGTGGACCGGGTCTGCGCATCGGGCGGCCGTGCGGCATGCCGGGTGCACGCAGGAGGCGTGCACCACGCATCTTGGGCCGGGCCGGTGCACGCGCGAGGCGTGCACCGGGTCTGCTGCGTCGGGTGGCCGTGCGGCATGCGCCGGTGTGCACGCATGAGGCATGCACCGCGCGCCTTGGGCCGGGCCGGTGCGCGAAACTGTGCGCCGGGTCTTGTGCTTCCGACGCTGCGGGCGTGAACCGGGTGCACGCCTGGACCCGTGGACCCGCGCTGTACGGACAAGCACAGTAAACCCTAATTTCGCGGTTTTCTTCTCCGTTTTCGCTCCCGTGCGACTCCGGCGAAGACCCCGCGACCATGGTGACGACGGCGGCGGCGGCCTCCGTTTAACCCACTATGTTCCAACGAAACATCCCCAAAAATTTCTGAATAAATACACGATAATTCTAATGACTAAACCAACGATCGACGGGACAACCAAAACGTCGATCGGAAGCCCGATAAAAAGAAACCGATTAAAAAAATCATCGATTAAACTCGATCAAAAACCATCGATCACCTTCGATCAAGAACGAGAATAAAACATGGGATCAAAACCCGACGAAAATCCGCGATCGATGTACCAATTAAAACGACCTTACAAGAACACGGAAAACCCCCGATTAATTTGACAAACGTAACGATGATCACTAACCTTAATTTATCGGAACTAAAGAACCGATCTTGGTTCTCGCGGCGTTGGAGATCCGGATCCGCTCCCCGTAGATGACGGCGTCTTGTTCTCCGGTCTCCGGACGTCAATCGGGGCGATCGGGTTCCTCCGCTTTCTCCCTCTCTTTTCAAACTATGGTTTCGTTTGGTTTTCGGTACGCACGAAAGAGGAGGGTTTGAGAAGGCGGTATTTTTAAATTAGGGTTTTCCTTCCGGTAACGGGATTTAATTATCCTCTTATTAATTTAATTTCCTCTTTTATTTTATTCTTTTATTTTCCTTTTATTATACGTACGTAAAAAGGAAAAACCCACGAATATTCGGATATTTATCTTCTAACAATAAATATCTAAACCCACGAGATAAAATCCCACCTTTTAAATCCTAGTCACAGATTATTTAATTTCCTAATTAGATAATCATAGGGAATAAATTCCCAACTTAATCTATCGTCACCGATTAATTAATTCCTTAATTAATTAATCACACGGAATATCCAAACTTCCTCAGAAAGCGAGTAGGATATTGTACACGGATTTCGATGCACACCTTAAGTCACCGCGATCTTAGAAACCCCATTCCGGGAGATCCGTAAGTCGGATTTTGGATCCGGTTGCACCGTCGTTCATCGTTTTTCGAGCTCTATCACCGAGAAATATCCGCACGCGCTGTTAGTCAACTCTAAAGAGCCCGATATTTTAATTTCCTCTAACTCACACTCTATTAGCAGGAGAGTAAAATATCACTAGAAATGTCGTGTCATTACACCACTCCACACTTTATAAAAGTTTCGTCCTCGAAACTTAAACTCAACCCTCGCTAAACATTCTGGGAAAACTTCCTTCATTTTCGTCTTAAGTCCCCCAAGTCGCTTCGCGCTCCTCATGGTTACTCCATTACACCTTTACGTAAGGGATTGTCCAGTTGCGGAGTTTTCTTTTCCTCCCATGCCAGCCTCCGTATCGAGGTTTGGCAGTAGCGTCAACCGGTATGCCACCAGGCCTACGTGCCCCGAATCCCAAATGTCGGGTCGTCGACTCCAACCAACAATCCCAAAAGCTCGAATTATAAGAAATACGCAACCCATTTACTTAAGGCATTCTGTCACACCGCCACCGATCTTGACCTGACTCAACCCACCTGGACGTCTAAGGCGTACTGTTTACAACGCCTCGGGTCTTGGCCCGACTCACCTCACCTGGACGTCCAAGGCATACTGTTACAGACGCCTCGGGTCTATTGTCACAAGGCCGGAAGTTGGACCTATTTAACCCTTAACTAAATAGGCAACAAATAAGACAACTAAGTCTTCACCTCCTTATTGGGCAGGAAGGTATTGAAGCATTACTTCTAAGGGTTCCTCTGGGTCGTGGCCAAAATTACTCTTTGTAAGAGGTCTTCCTTGCTACTACCTCCCTCGTAGCCGAAACGTCTGCTTTCCCCCGCCGGTCGCTGATGTTTCGCTTTCACCCGTTGGCACACCCAATATTGCGCCACAATTTGTGCCACATCGTTCTTTCGATTTGGGCCAACTGAAGGTCTGCCACAGATCCTTGCACCTCTTTGTACCTCCGGGATGCACGGTGTATGAGGTATTATATACTTCTACTAGATTCTCTCCTCGTTTCTAGCTTATCGGGCATACGAATTCGTCCCCGGCACCTTATTACATCACCCGAGTTAGGCATAAAAACTCCGCCTTGCTCCGAGGACATTCTGTCTCGCACCAGTTGTAGCTGGCCATCGGTCAATTGCCCTTTCAGAATCTTGTCCAGCAGGGTAGGTCTGACCACCAGGGTCAAGAGTTGTGCGGGCCGTGCCCGCTGGCACCACTTCCAGTCCTAACTATGCAATCGGACGGTCCTGCTGGATGATAGCACTTGCACCTGCTCCTTATGCCTGTCCCTTGCGGCTCCAGGCGTCAGCCACCACATTCGCCTTCCTGAAGTGGTAGTGGATGGTTAGATCATAGTCCTTTAGTAATTCGAGCCACCGCCCTTGCCGCAAAATTTAACTCCCTCTGAGTGAAGAGGTACTTGAGGCTCTGATGATCGGAGTACACATTGCCATGTGTACCGTATGAATAGTGACTCCACAGTTTGAGGACGAACACGACCGCTGCAAGCTCCAGGTCGTGCACGGGGTAGTTTCTCTCGTACTCCTTGAGTTGCCTTAACGCGTAGGCTATGACCTCACCCCGTTGCATAAGCACGCCTCACAATAAACCTCAAAGTCTTCACTAGGCTCCGGTAGGGCGAGCACCGGGGCCTACGTCAACCTGACTTTGAGTTCCTCAAAACTCTTCTGGCATTGGTCAGTCCAGATAAACTTCTCCCCTTTTCGGGTCAGGCAAGTCAGGGGCATTACTATCTTGGAGAAGCCTTCCTCAAAATGTCTGTAATACCCTACCAGACCCAGGAAGCTTCGAATCTCCCTATCGCTGTTGGTCGAGCCCAGTTGATCCCTTATTCAATCCTCCTTGGATCCACTGTAATTCCAGACACCGAAACGATATGCCCCAAAGTCCCCCTCGCGGACCATAACTCACACTTTATAAGTTTTGGCATATGGTTTCTGACCCCGGAGGGTCTGGGGGATTACTCTCAAGTGTTCCCCATACCCCTTGTCTATGCGAGAGTAGGTCGAAACGTCCACTAGAAGACCATCACCGACTGGTCTAAGAAGGGCTTGAGTATCCGATTCATCATGCCCAAGAGCACCACTGGTGCGTTAACGAGTCTAAACGGTATAACCGTAAACTCATCTTGACCATTCCGAGCTCGCAGGTCTGTTTTCAGTGTGTCATTACTCCGGTCTCTAGGCTGGCGATAGCCGAACCGCAGATCAACCTTTGGGAATGCCGTTTCTCCTTGTAGTTGATCACATAGGTCGTCTATCCGAGGTAGAGGAGTACTTGTCCTTCTCGTGTCGAGATCCATATGGTACTCGTGAACGCTACTGGGCTGCCTTCTACCAAGCCCCTTGCCCGCAACAAGGAAAGCGAGCAAAGGCGTTCCTACAGGCTAAGTTTACAAGTTCCGATGAGTCCGGTTCCCGGAGACTCGCTTGGAACTTCAAGCAGTCAATTACCGCTTAAAGATTGCCGCAACTGTCGGCCCCAAGCGCTACACCGACAACCTTTAACAGAACCTCATTAGTTCTTAGAGACTAAGAACCCGCCTCACCGTCACTGGGCAGGAAGGGGTACAACCGCCTGCCCCGAGGGGTAGCCAGAGGGTCCAACCGAACTTATTCCTACGATGGGGATTTCTTCTAATAACTAAGGTAGGGCGAAAACATAAAGCGAGGTGGAAGGGTGGGAGGCTTAGGTGTTGACACAAGAGTTCTAGCACGATGGTCTGAAACTCGAGTATTACCTGTTACGTCGTGCTCTATGGGTCCGTCCCCTGGTGGGTCATCGTGTAGACTCTCCCTCCTCCCGATTGCTGAGACGAAGGTGGGGACGCTGCTACGGATGATGTCCCTGTTTCCGAGGGGCAGTTGCAATGACAATGCCCCGGTTTGCCGCCTCGAAAACAATGGTCTTACTTCTGGGGACACTCAGTCACTTGGTGTATTCCGTCACAATAATGCAAGACTTGTCCACCGGCCATTGTCCTCCCGTCGGCGCATTCTTGGTTCCTTGTTACAATCTCGAGTATTTAGGAGGCCGGCTCCTCTTGGTATGCTCCCTTCCGAAGTTTGGCCGGGTTCGTTTCTTATCCCTGCTGTGTCCTGAGCTCTCCCGTCGGGCTCGAGAAATCGTAAATCCGCGCTCCACCGCGGTGGCTCTATCAACCACCTCCTGGAAGGTGCGCAAACCCGCCGTTTGCACCACCTTGAAGATGTCGCTCCATAAGCCATTCACCAAGAGACGGGCCTTGTGAGATTCATCTCTTATAACAAGGGAACACATTTGATCAACCTCAAAAATGCCCGTTGATACCCCATAACTGTCCGACTTCCTTGCTTGATGAGTTTCACGTCACCTTCCATCTGCCGTTTGATGCTGTCGGAGAGAAATGCCCCAAACAGTTTTCCTTGGAACGTGGTCCAAGATGGAAGGGCGGTGCCCTCCGAAGGGTCCGGGCGCACCGTCTTCCACCACTTGCGGGCGTCTCCCTCAAGAAAAGGACTGCCAAAGGGACCCATTCACCTTCCTCCATTAGCAAAGCTTCGAAGAGCCTTTCCATGGTATCTACCTATTTTCCTACGACCCAAGGGTCGGTCGTATCTCCCTCAAGGGGTCTCCAATGACGGCTCCCGGCGTAGGTCCCAAAGTTGCTGGTGTGGCTGGTCCGGGCAGAGAAGCCTGGGCGACCCCCATTGGTGTAGTCGACCATTACACCCACTATCGCATCTGTTCCATAAGGGTTGCTAACTGCCCGGCCATCTCTTGTAGTCGTTGTCGGAGAAGCTGATACTCCGCTGCTGTTCGCACCGTACTTTTTGCCCCTGCGTTCTCCGCTGATAACCCATTTCGGGCCATTATTCGCTGTATACAAAGAAACCAAGTCACCCTAGACCTAACTGGTCTAGCACCATGACCTACAGACACACCGGAACTAAATTCCCCTTCTATCCCTCGTACACTCACGATCTACCGCTCCTACACCTTGGTTATCTCTTGTTCAATTTGCTTGTGGCATCAGACACTGTGGATGTGGATCACCGACTACTGTGGTTAAAGTTGTTTTTCTCTGATACCATTTAATCTGTCACGCCCCCGGGGGTTTTTAGGTAAAGATAAGCGGAATTGTGCGTGTATAAATTTTTTTCCTTAATAAATAAGCATCAGCCTCGTCCCCGGTGCGTGTCAGACCGCCACATACACAAATTCACCCTACCCACGGACAGAGTCTCCTTTGTATATGCACGACGTCTCATTTACAACATCAACATACAATCTTTAACCACACAGTCACAGTCAACAAGTACGAGAGTGTAAAGATATTTAATCACATTAAGAGGAACCTACAAGTTTGTAAACGGTGTCCACTCGACACCTATTCCTTTAAAAACGTCTACACATTCACAGTAAGGCGGCTATATCGTTTCGGAAAGGATAAATCCACAGGTTTTCAAAGCAGTGCCCACACGACACTTGGTTTTGGAAAATATTTTCGAAACCCCTTTTTGTTTGGTATAAAATATGCCGCATATAAATCATCAAGGAACATTATAAAAATCACATCACAAAACCGTCTCTCAATCCAACATCCACAATATTCCACAATCAAACAATTCAGAACTTAAACTTAGATAACAAGGGGAAGAGATAACTCAAGCAAGAAATAATGGAATAAACCTCATCTAGCTAATGTTCTTTAATCGCTGCCTCACCGTCATCCCGACTACTACACCTAGTCAAACCTGTCACGGAGTGGGTAAAGTCAGTGACAAACAAAGTAGATGTCTTAAGGATAACATGGATTTAAGAACAAACCAATTTCACCGGAACCTTTCGCTAAAACCCTGTGCATAAAAAAGCTGGGCACCAACCCCAGAATAACCAATTAAGCTGGGCACCGACCCCAGAGTACCTGTCGGAGAGACGGAAGTCTCCCCTCGTGCACAAACCCCATTGATGCTTTTAACCCCTTCACGGAGCTGGTGCGGCCACCTTAGCTGTCGTGAAGAGGTCCTCACGGCTCCCACCCCTTTGTGAGGCACACGGGTCCAAAAAGACCACTTCTCCAGAAAAGTACACCCATGCGGAGGCCAATCCGCCTGTGTACGTGCAGCATCCCACCCCAATATTTGCCGGTGTCGGCGTGTATTGAGCACCGCGACCGCAGTCGCTACAATTATCATGTTAGAATGAAAAGAAACATTTAAGCGAAAGATTTAATATTCCATCTACTTTGTTAGACAATTTAACGAGCCTTTTTATCATGATAGATGCACTTACTGCACTTGTTGCACTTATAGCAAGGGTACCCACCTAGTTGAAGATATACGACCGCGCCCGCGACCCTCCTAAGCAAATCAGGACTCCTCGCTGCCTACTAAAATCTCCAAGAGCACAAATTAACACCTTACCCTAATCAGGTAAAAACCAGTGGTCCCAACCACTGTTACGTTAAACCCGCAAAACCGAAATCGTCGTGCCTAGGGGACCGCAACGTCGGTCAAAAACCCAACAAGTCAAAACCATCGAGTAAAACAAAAAACTCAGATCAAACCGGTAACGTCAACGACTAACAACAACCGGAACGCGACTACTTCGTCGCGAGCTCCGTCGGAACCCAAAACCGCTAACGAAAAAACAGAAAAACCCAATTCTCAACCGGCAGCCCACTCGGGACGTCAATGGTTAGACCAAGAAGACCCCGGCGGCGAAAATGATGAGAAAAGAGACCCGACGGCGCGCCCCCGACGATTTCGTCGAGGCGCGGAGCATCGGCGAAAATAGCACCCAACATGGCGAAACGGTGACCAAAAAGATCCCAAGTGGCCATCCCAAGAAAATCACGGAGATGGTGATCCCAACGGCGAAAACGGCGCTCAAAACGGTGGAAAAACGGGCCCAAACGGAGCCACCGAACTTTGGGCTGTCGGGTGGTGCACAGGGGCAACTGTGGACCGGGTCTGCGCATCGGGCGGCCGTGCGGCATGCGCCGGGTGCACGCAGGAGGCGTGCACCGTGCGTCTTGGGCTGGGCCGGTGCACGCGCGAGGCGTGCACCGGGTCTGCGCGTCGGGTGGCCGTGCGGCATGCGCCGGGTGCACGCATGAGGCGTGCACCGCGCGCGTTGGGCCGGGCCGGTGCACGAAACTGTGCGCTGGGTCTTGTGCTTCCGACGCTGCGGGCGTGAACCGGGTGCACGCCTGGACCCGTGGACCGCGCTGTACGGACAAGCACAGTAAACCCTAATTTCGCGGTTTTCTTCTCCGTTTTCGCTCGACCATGGTGACGACAGCGGCGACGGCCTCCCGTTAACCCACTATGTTCCAACGAAACATCCCCAAAAATTCCCGAATAAATACACGATAATTCTAATGACTAAACCAACGATCAACGGACAACCAAAACGTCGATCGGAAGCCCGATAAAAAGAAACCGATTAAAAAAATCATCGATTAAACTCGATAAAAACCATCGATCACCCTCGATCAAGAACGAGAATAAAACATGGATCAAAACCCGACGAAAATCCGCGATCGATGTACCAATTAAAACGACCTTACAAGAACACGGAAAACCCCCGATTAATTTGACAAACGTAACGATGATCACTAACCTTAATTTATCGGAACTAAAGAACCGATCTTGGTTCTCGCGGCGTTGGAGATCCGGATCCGCTCCCCGTAGATGACGGCGTCTTGTTCTCCGGTCTCCGGACGTCAATCGGGGCGATCGGGTTCCTCCGCTTTCTCCCTCTCTTTTCAAACTAGGGTTTCGTTTGGTTTTCGGTACGCACGAAAGAGGAGGGTTTGAGAAGGCGGTATTTTTAAATTAGGGTTTTCCTTCCGGTAACGGGATTTAATTATCCTCTTATTAATTTAATTTCCTCTTTTATTTTATTCTTTTATTTTCCTTTTATTATACGTACGTAAAAAGGAAAAACCCACGAATATTCGGATATTTATCTTCTAACAATAAATATCTAAACCCACGAGATAAAATCCCACCTTTTAAATCCTAGTCACAGATTATTTAATTTCCTAATTAGATAATCATAGGGAATAAATTCCCAACTTAATCTATCGTCACCGATTAATTAATTCCTTAATTAATTAATCACACGGAATATCCAAACTTCCTCAGAAAGCGAGTAGGATATTTTACACGGATTTCGATGCACACCTTAAGTCACCGCGATCTTAGAAACCCCATTCCGGGAGATCCGTAAGTCGGATTTTGGATCCGATTGCACCGTCGTTCATCGTTTTTCGAGCTCTATCACCGAGAAATATCCGCACCGCGTGTTAGTCGACTCTAAAGAGCCCGATATTTTAATTTCCTCTAACTCACACTCTATTAGCAGGAGGGTAAAATATCACTAGAAAAGTCGTGTCATTACGCATGCTCACAGCCAACTCCCTCTCTTGCACACTCTCACTCCGCTCACTCTCTTTCTCTCCTTTTTCCTCTTTGGGTTCCAATCTGAGAAGATGAGGGGGTGGGTGGTCCATTTAATGGGGAGTAGAAAGTAGTTAATGCAACAGCAGATGGTGGTTGGGAAATCAGAGGGTGTGAAGTTACCTATTTGCCCCTACTCAAAACAGAAAATTACCACGCCGCCCCCAAGTTCTGGAGGCTGAGTACTGGTACTCGCGATCCCAGTACCGGTACCCAAGCACAAAAACCCCAACCCGGGGCCAAATCTGCCCAGTCCAACATAGTGTACCGGTACCCGCCTCCGCATTCCGGTACTCAAGCCAAAAGGGATATGGGGTACCGGTACACGTGGTCCAGTACCCGGGCGAGGAAACTCTAAGTCCAGCTGAAAGAATAGATAAAAGTGTGGGAGTGTCTAAAGCATAAATAAATTAGCCAAAGTTGGAGTTTTCTACTAGTCTGGTTGACATGCATCATATGACAGGGTGCTAGGTCAAGTTCCAACAATAGCAGTTTACTAACATAATTAGGAAGCAATAATCAAATACAATCATAATAACAACATAAAGGGATCACCATCTCCTTTTCTAACATGCATCCTAACCACATCTCACAATCATGCATGAGTATAATAAAATAGAGTTAATGAACCGTCCACCTGTTTTGAAGACGAAACAACCCACCTGGAAGTGCAAATCGATCCAAAGTCCAAAAAGGTTGAAACTGCACAGGGATAATCCTCGGATTCCTATGATTCCAACTAGCCCAAAAACACCCAAAAACTCCTCCTAGGTACAAAGATATGGTCCAAATATTGCAATAAGTCAAAAACTCCCACAAACACATGCTGCTGTATAAACAGTCCAGAAAATGCTTAAATACCACCTGCGTGATAATCTCCAAAAATTCCAATAAAAATGCAACGACGATCCTCGCGAAGCGTAGATGTCAATCGAGTCCTCACATATCGAAATCCGATAATCGAGCACAGAGATAAAAATTTGACAAGGATCTTCTGTCCAAGAAAACCACTGGCAAAATAGGGTCTTAAAGATGTGCTAGGAACCCCCAAAAAAAATCAAATATTGGAGGAGTGGAAAACATGAAAAACGTAGATGCACCTCTCGTGAAACCGACGCCGTGAAAATCGTCCAAAATTTTCTTCGGAGTAGCTCTGTGGACCTCGTGGACCGAAATTCGACGGAAATGGGCCATCGAAGAAAAAACGTCGCACTGCGCTAACTCGCCGAAGACGTCGATGTCGCGGTGTCCAAAAAATCCGAGACTCCTTCACAAGATGCAACACAAGATGATCAACAAGGTTGCTTGAGGGCTTAGTCGCAAAAGGGCTCGGGAAAAATGTCCAAAGGCTCAAGAAAGGGGGCTATTTATAGCCCAAGCCCACCAAAAGGAGGCCTCGGATTCGGGCACCAGAATCCGGCCCGGCCCATGAACAGTGCGCGCCCGAAATGCTCACGCTGCGCCACGTGTTCCGCCCGCGCCCAGCGCGCCCAGCGCACACGCGCCCGCCAATCAAGGCGCGCTGCGTGGCAGCGCGGTCCACGGCGGAGACCGTGGGCCGCGGTTCACGGCGGCCCAGCCGGGTCGCTACGCCCGCCAATGGGCGGGCAACACGTGGCCCGGCGGGGTCCACCGTGCGCCGCGCCCGGCGCGAGACGCGCATGCGTTGACCCGCCAATCCGCGCGTGTGATGACCCGGATCTCTGCATGGCTTCTACAGTGTGACCAGCAGCTTCTGGAGGCCTTTGTGGTGTGTCGGCGGTGTTTGTGCACCAACTGGACATAAGTGATGGACTCAGGGCTTTAAATGGATCACGTGGGTAATCGGAGGCCCCGTCGAATGTTTAGAAGTGGTTTCACGCAAATCGGACATCAGAATTGGACCCAGCGTGAAATTTGGATTAAGTTTACCTGTCCGGATGCCTTCGACAAATTTTAGAAGTGCAATTTGGCAAAACGGATAGCGGATTTGGATTCAGCGCGCGAAAACAATGAAAATGGACTATTTACTTGTATTTTTCAGAGTCCGGATGCAAAAAACATGATTTTCAAGGCAAGGGTTACTGTTCTGGCGGCCGGGGGCAGCGCCGGCGGCGGCGCATGCGCGGGCAGGCGGCGGAGCAGGCGCGGGCAGGCACGCGGGCGCGGGCAGGCACGCGGGCGCGTGCAGGCGCGCGCGCGGTGCAGCGGGGCGTGTGCCACGTGGCGTTTTCCTATTGGTGCGGGCTGGACACGTGGCATTGTTTGATTGGCTGGTGCTCGGGCGCGGTCCACGGAGCAGAGAGGCAGGTACCTCGGGCTGTGTGCGCAGCGGTGTCGGCGGCAACGCGGGTGCATGCACGTGGGCACGCCGACCGAGGTGCCGACGCAGGCGGGAGCTGCGCCGGGGGGCAGCCACGCGTCGGCAGCTGGTTGGGCGGAGTGGCTGTTGGCTGTTCGGGGGACACATGGCGCGCTATGGTTGATTCGGGCGCTGTGGTTTGGGGTACATTTTGGGGTCCCTGTAGCGCCCGAAAGATTCGGGCGCCCGAATGTGGGGACCCAGAGGGAATTTCTTGATTTGTTTGGTTGAGGCTATATAAACCTCCCTTTGGATGCATTTTTGAGCCCTTTCCCGAGCTCTTCTTCGACAGAGCCTTGAAGAAACATTGTTCCTCTCCCTGTGCTCCATCTTGTGAGGAGTTTTCAGATATTTTGGAAGCCGCGACATCGGCATTTTCTGCGACGCGGCGCACTGCGACGTTTCTTGGATTTTGGCTTCTACCATCGCATTTCAGTGCGCGAGACCCCCTGAGCTACCCCGTTGGTTATTTGAGCTGATTTTTGCGGAAGCGCGTTCAAGAGAGGTACACCTTCGATTTTCATGTTGATCACTTCGTCTCATTTTGGGCTTTTGGCACGGTTCCCGAGGCAAACTTTGACCCCTTGTACTGCTGTGAGTTTTGGGACAGCGGTGGAGTATTGTTGGATTTTCTCGGTCTACGGGCATCGGAATGAGGCGTTTAAGGACTCGATTGATATCTACGCTTCGAGGGGAACACACCCATATTTTTATTGGAATTTTTGGAAGACTCTTCGAAGGTGATAATAATGCTTCTTTCGGACTGGTTTCCTACAGATTTCTGTTTGCGATAATTCGGCATACCCGTGTTGTTGTATTTATATCTTGGTCTACAGGTGTCGGAACGGGACGTATAAATACTCGATTTGTATCTACTCGTCATGAGGATCGCAACCGTGATTTTTCTGGGATTTTTGAAGGACTGTAGACAGGTGAGACTGTAGACAGGTGAGAATCTCCCCTCTTCTCTGCTGATTTGGAAAACAACGTATGCTGTTTGGTTGTTGTGGGGTATTGATTATTGTGTTGTGGTTGCGAGGTTGGTTGGAGCAGAGAATTGTGCGACGGAGTACCGAGGGTGCAGTTTCAGCAGATTTTGGTTAGCGTGTGACTACGCACTTCACCGACTTCGGCTTTGCCTGTGGAAAGCGTTTCAGGTGGGTTGCCTTGTCCCCAGAATCGGTGGACGGTTCTCTAATTCTATTTGATAGAATGCTTGCATGTTTAGGGTACATTGTTGTGATTGAGAGGTAAGCTTAGTAATGTTGATTGTCTAAGAGAATTGCAAGATTAATATTATGTTATATTATGAGGACTTGCATGATTCGGATATCCATGTTGGGGATTAAGGAAAGCTTACCTAAGAGATTGTTACCCCCGTTGATTTATAGCATGCATGATTAAGGTACAACCATTAGAATTGAGATGTAAGCATGGAAATGGCCTTGACTATGTGATTGATGCTTACTTGACTATTGTACATGCTTCTAGTGGATTGAGATCTAGCATACTGTAGATAATTATGTTCATTTCATACTAGATGATATAGAGATCATGCTTAATTAATAATTGGCCTATTTATGTTGGATTGACATCTATAGTAGTGATCTTTTAGCATGCCATGTTGCACATAGCCTTTTATGATATGATTACTCGATGGAGTAGGACGCTATATCTATGTGCGGGTATTATTCTGATCATTCTTTTGATGGACCATGGATTATGGATGGGTATAGCAGATTAGTGGATTTGGCAGGTGGTGCTACTAATTGTTCATTTGTTTTATCTACCTTGAGGACATTTGCATGCTTGTATGGACATCTAGATAGGCCATCATTTATTGCTACACTATCATGTTCGAATCTGACTTAAGAGAAACCATATTTGTTCTTTCTCCTTTTCTTCTAGATTCATGTTGCTCGGGTTCGAGCAGGGGTTTGGGATAGTGTAGTCGGGACTGTGTGTCTGGGACAGGTTGGATTAGATTGTGGACTTGTAGGGTTTTGCGGCGACCGCAGATATTGGGCGGTTGACCGGATATGTACTTGTGCATCAGATTGGGTATCAGATTTTCTCTAGTGGATTGAGTTTCCCACTTATTGTTTACTGTTTTTCAGTTTGGGGATCGGGTTTCCCTTTAGTAGATGAGTTTTCCCACTTTGATCAGAGTCGTGATCCAGTCCTGCTATACAGTGATACTTGTTACAGAGATACTTTACTCGTGTGGGTCGCTCCCCTCGAGTGCCACTCCGGAGGTAGGCCATTGACCGAGCCATGTGTGCCGGTCTGATACTTATTTTGGGATGCGAGCCATATGTGCCGATCCCGCGGTTTCGAGCCATGTGTGCAGATTCCGCTATTGAGTTCTTGAGATACTGAGTTCGTGAGATTGATGATAGAGCAGGCAGTACCGCGTTTTATACTGGTTCATTTGATTGGGTTTATTCAGACAGGTACTCTTATTGTTACACTCATGCCTGGGGGATGAGTGGAGTGTAGTAGCTATGTTTAGACCAGTGCTAGTGTTGTCGGGAACCGGTTGGGATTAACGGTGGTCCCGTGTCGTTGAGAGTACTTTGACCGTTGTGTGAGAGATTGAGGATCATGAGTCTATCCGTTTTGAGAGAGAGCGTGGATTTTGACCATAGCCTGCATGTGCCACTATTCGATAGCGATTTAGTCCAGTTGGACACCCTACGTTGATACACTAGGGAGGCGCAGGCTTGACTGGACCCGATGTGGCAGTCAGCTCGATTGGGTCGATTGTGCACTTCATATGCGAGTGGTTGCATACCTTTCATTGGTTTTCCCCTTTTGAGCATGTAGACAGAGGCTTGGTAGCTGTTGAGTACCTCCAGCTTTCTTGTTCAGCTTTACTGCATTATTATCTTATGCCTCTAGTAGACTTCGTGGGCAGATCGTCGGACTTGGCGGTGGTGCCTACTGAGAACTCCATTTTGGTGTAGTTCTCACACCCATTGGGGTTCCCCCCCCCCCCCCCCCCCCCCCATCTTCTTTCTTTTCTCTCCTTTGTTTTGCAGAGTCTTAGCGGGCGTTGCTGATTCTGCGGTTGCTGTTCGAGGCGAGGGAGTCGCGAGCTAGATCCCTACCTATCTTTGGAGAGTAATTGTACCCCTTTCAGTGGAGATCTATAGTACAGTCAGTAGATTAGTTATTTTATTTTCTCTTTTGAGAGACTGATGTATTGTGAGGATCTGACTTGTACTGAGAGCCTGTACACTGATGTATTATTTATTTCAGGATGACCTCCCTGTTGAGTTCTGAGTTTTGTATTTGAGGATATTGTATGATTATCATTTATGGGAGATGGACTTTGTATCTTTATTTTCTAGCTGTACAGATGATTGGTTTTAATTTTACAACAGTTTTATATTATAGCTCTGATATCTGTTAGTTGTAGTACCTTTTCTTGCAGGTTAGACGCTTCGCCTATGCGGGGTTTTGCATAGGCGGCGGATCTGTTGGCGGGCCCGGGTCGCAGATTCGACCCCGGGGCGTGACAGATTAGAGTGGTATCAGAGCCTAGGTTGTAGGTCATGGTGGACTTAGAAACCCTAGGCTTATGGTTTGACCCTTGGATGACTTCGTGAGAGTCGTGACTTGTAGCGAGAGTCCTGATTGAGTTTTATACCTCTCCCAAGGGACGGGATGAGTGATTGGCATGTTTATTCTCCTAAGTGATTATGTTGGCTGCAGACAACATAACGCTGTGGAATGGGTGACATGCTCTAGACTTTCGCTGGATTGGGTCGAGTGTTTGTTGTGTGCTGATTTGCGGTTTTGTCGTGGTGAGCGGTTTCTCCCCGACGTTGGGTTTTGACCCGTGTGCATCCTGTCGCAGCAGTTGAGCCTGAGCAGTTAGAGTTGGGCCGGATACCCAGATCGAGGTTAGAGAGCTCCAGACCCAGATGGCAGGATTGTCAGTGGCATATCCAGCGGCAAAGTGAGCAGCTGGTTTAGGTGACACAGTTGTCGGAACAGCGGGCTGTCCGACAGTGCTTTCCTCCTAAGGCCACCCGGTTGTAGTACCCTCAGCGGCAGTGATTTCTGTGGCGCCGATGGAGCGAGTAGCCCCTTCCGTGCCAATGTTTAGTGCCCAGGCACCGAGGCAGGGTGGATAGCTGGCAGCGGATGAGCTGTGGGTCATGATCGGTCTATTGAGCCAGTTCTGGCTGATGAACCACCCCGATTCCTAGGATCGAGTTTGGAGGCCTTTGAGGCAAAGTCGTGGTTGGTAGTGATGGAGAGACTGTTTGAGAGCCCCCTTGTGCCGAGAATTTACGCAGTTGTTGAACTGCGCGCTCCATGTTTGAGGGACGAGGCGCATAAGATTTGTGTATCTGGGAGTGGATTGCTCCAGGATACCTTTCAGCTCTTTCGGTTTTCCCCATTACAGATTTTGGATGCCTCGATGGAGTAGGCATTGAGTGGAGCGTGGCGCTACAGTTCCTTTGGATAGGGATCTGCCGCCAGAGGCGAGTTCTGAATAGAGGCGCTTGGCGCTAGGTGATGGAGGACAGATCAGCCGGCAAAGGCATTCCCGATTTTCTTTCCTAGGGAAGTGGATTTTGAGACGCTAGGGATCGGGTGGACCCCAATGGCAGCTTCATTATTGGTATCAGCAACAGCGATAGCATGGATATGTTATCTGGTGAGGGCCGCATTCGTCACACTAGAGTGGGCAGAGGCAGAGGTCGTGCTCCCTATGTGGTTAATCAAGATATGTTTTGGCAGACTGAGCGACAACCACTTGCGTCGAGCGGATGAGTCTGTGCCACCCGGTTGGAGGATGCCACGGTAGTGGATCGAGTTGTCGTAGGTGTGATTCCATCACAGTAGTCGGAGTTAGAGCGTTGTGCATTCCTGCATGGACTAGAGGCAGAGTTGTTGCCACATGCACTAGAGGTACAGGTTCCTGTTGTTGTGGTGCACGAGGAGGAGACTGTGGATCATGTTCAGTGCAGTTGAGACCACAAGTTATACCGGCAGACTTAGTGGTAATTGTGGCAGTTCGGTGTTTTGACCCTGTGCCTGAGATTGGTTGGCACAGTGCCCCAGGATGTTTGACTACGGACAGAGGGGACTTTGATCTTCTACGAGGCAGACAAGAGGAGGCTTGCTGGTTGAGACTGTTAGAGCGCACTGGTTGCAGAGACAGTGTGAAAGGTGCTTACGGCGGCACCGGGACTCAAGGATATCCCTGTTGACCATGAGATCCCGGGTGTGAGTCCCCCTAAGCTGATGTTGATGCCGCTGGTTAGGGAGATTGAGATTGAGATTGACGTGGTTTTGGGAACCGCGCCAACCTCGACAGCACCTCATTGGATATTGCCAATAGAGTTGAGAGAGTTGATGGCATAGACGCGGGATCTGATGGATCGAGGGGTCTGTTGGACCTAGTGCCATGCCGTCGATATACGGTGGTGATGCCACATCGTGGATGCACGACGGTGAGGGTTCTACTGTGGTTTGAGCGCAAGCATGTCCGGGTTTTATTTAGGACCGTTTGATTGAGTTATGCTCCGGCAGTTTTTCTCCTATGAGGCATGTATTTATTGGAATCATACAGCCGAGGATTTTGCCAAGACGGCGTTCAGGACACGGTATAGCCTCGAACAGGAAAGGATAGGTATCTCTCATCACCGTCTCTAGCTCCCAAGTGGCCTCACGCTTCTCGTGATTGCTCCACAGAATCTTCACATACGGTATAGCCCGGTTGTGCAATTCTCTCACCTCACGAGCTAGAATCCGTAATGGGCACTCCTCGTATCCAAGGTCCTCACCAGCTCTAGTGGGGTGAAGTCAATCACGTGCGAAGGATCGAAGACATATCTCCTCAGAACTGAGACATGGAAAACATCATGTACTCCGGCAAGGCGCGGTGGAAGAGCAACACGGTATGCAACAGGGCCAACTCTCTCAAGTAGCTCAAAGGGTCCAATAAAATGGGGACTGAGCTTCCCACGAACTCCAAATCTCCGGACCCCTTTCGAAGGCGAGACCTTCAAAAAGACATGATCACCAACCTGAAACTCTAGGTCTCGCCGTCGAGTATCAGCGTAGCTCCTCTGCCGACTCTGGGCCGTCTCAAGATGTCGCCGAACTAATCTGACCTTTTCTTCAGCCTCTAGCAGTAAATTAGGTCCCAAAGTCCTCCTCTCACCCACGTCACTCCAATATAAGGGTGACCGACACTTGCATCCATACAACGCTTCAAACGGAGCCATCTGAATGCTCGCTTGATAGCTGTTGTTGTACGCAAACTCAACCAATCCTAAGTGTCGGTACCACCCTCCTCCATAATCCAGGACGCACGCTCTCAACATATCCTCGAGGGTCTGTATGGTGCGCTCAGACTGTCCATCGGTCTGTGGGTGGAATGCCGTGCTAAACCGGAGCTGCGTCCCCAAGGCTGTCTGTAGGCTCCCCTAAAAATGCGAGACAAACTTCGGGTCTCTGTCTGATACAATCGAGGCGGGTACACCATGTAGTCTCACCACCTCATCCAAGTACAACTGAGCAAGTCGCTCCAAAGGCCAAGTCACCTGCACGGGTAGAAAATGAGCAGACTTGGTGAGTCTATCCACAATAACCCAGATCGCGTCAGCTCCGCTCTGCGCCCTCGGTAGTCCCGTGACGAAATCTATGGTGATGTGATCCCACTTCCACTCGGGGATTGGAAGACTCTGTAACTTGCCAGCAGGAACACGGTGCTCTGCCTTCACTTGCTGACAAGTTAAACAGTGAGCCACGAATCTCTCAATGTCCCACTTCATTCCAGTCCACCAAAAGTGTGTCTTGAGGTCCTTATACATCTTAGTCCCACCGGGATGAATGGTATAAGGTGTATAATGGGCCTCTCTCAAAATATGCTCTCTGATCTTAGAATCCATAGGCACACACACTCGGTCTGTAATACTCGAGAAATTCAAGTGTGAATGCGTGTGAGGAAACAAATCTAAACCTTAGTGATTTGCGTACCGGTGCGCGAATTGCATAGTTTCCGAGGCACTATTTCCGCCTTTCCGATATGAGTCTGATCTCGGAAATCTGAAATCTCCAGTGCGACCGTCTCATCGAATTGAGTGAAAATGGTATAGACCGTTTGTTGATCCGACGGTCGGATCGTCCTGAAATCAGCAAGAAAACTAATGGGACCTGCGACTTAAGTCAATAGTGATTTGAATAGTAACACCCTGATTTAATTCCCGCGTTGGCCAACGTCGCCCGATCGACTGTCTGGGGTCCGAATCTGACAATCCAGGTAGTCGATTTAAATGGCGTCGTCAATCTGAGCGCAGTGGCGCCAACGAAATTTGTATTTAACGAACCTAAACCATCGTAAAGCGTGCCAAACTATATAAACTATAGTATTTTATGGATTTTAAAATTATAGGGGATCGAATGCGACAAACCAAAATCACTACTTTATAGGTTTCGTCGAGCCGGACGTCGTGGCGAAGTCCGTGTTTCCGTTTGGCGACTCGAATACCTCGAAAAACGTGAAAAACAGTGAAAAATATGGAAAATTACATAGAGACCCCTATATTTTATTCTTCGATTTTTGTGCAAATTCTTGGAGAGGGACCTGATTGCGAAATTGAAATACTGTGAAGGACTTGGCTCTAAATATTGTGAGTAGAGGGAGCTAAATGCATTTTGTTGCATTTGTATATATATAGTATTAGGGTTCCTTTGAAACCGTAGAGCCCAGAACCCTAGCACACAGCCGCATGCACCAACCCCTTCGTGTCCCTTTGCTCTCTCCTCGTCGGTTACACCGCCGGCCGCCGCCTCCCTTCGCCGAAAAAAGAGAGGGATCAAGAGGAAGCCTTGATCTCGTTTGGGTTGGAGTAGGAAGCAACGAGAGGACTCCATAATTCAGCAGACCTCTTCTGGGACCTCCTCTGTGCCTGAGAGACCCAGCCGAGGTGTTCCCGACGCCCTGCTCCGCCGTGCGCCGCCGGTGGAGGATCTCTTCTTTTTCCTCTTTTTCGACGAGGTGAGTTCATGCCACTTCTTCATCTTTGTTGCTTCAAAAACCCTTGCAGTCTCCTTCTGACATCGAGAGCACTCTCTTTGTGAAGTGGGAGGCGCTGCAGTGCTCCAGTTGCCGGCGGGTGGGAAAATATCGCCGGAAACCTAGTTTTAGACCAGATCTGTTCCTGAGCTTCATCTAGCCGTTGGAAACATGATCAGACACGTCGGAACTCTTCCTCGGGTCGACTACAAGATCTCCTCCAAGTTTGAGAGTGATCGGTTGAGGATCCGCGATGCTCGTGCGTGCCCTAGAACCGGGCAAAATCTTGTCTTGGCCGAACCTCCCCGCCCGGCGCCGCCGCTCACCCAAGTCGCCGGCCATCACCTCAGCAAGCTCCACGGCATTGAGGTGAGTGGGTTGGTGTAAGTTGCTGGGACTCAAGAGCCACGGTTCGGAATCCGCCATTAGAGCTCTCCGAGCTTGGCCGAGCTTCGCCGCCGGCCATCGCCGCCGCTCCCAGTCGTCGTCCGGTGACTCAGGTAAGTTTGTTTGGCCGTTTAAAGGTTCCTCATGATGTTGCAGGAGGTTTTTGACGTGGGGTTGCTTACCTCTGTAGTTGCACTAAGAAGCTAACCCGAGCTCCACCGCCGGCCGTCACTGCCGCCTTTAGTCGCCGGCCGACCACCCAGGTAGGCTCTAGAAGTCATCTGTAAACTTCCCATGTATTTACATGTGGTCCTCATTAGCCAGAACCTAACCCTCCATGGATGCTCCCAGGTGGCCGCAAGGTTGGATTTTTCGGCCAACCACCGCACGAGGCCGCCGGAGCTGGGTCGGGAAGTGACCGAGCCACCTCTGTGAGTGTCCTCTTGCTGCTGCTTGCCTCTGCTTCAGGCTTGAACCCGACTTGACTAAGCCTCGGCCAAACCG
The DNA here is from genome assembly GCA_029204045.2 of Tillandsia leiboldiana. Taxonomy (NCBI): domain Eukaryota; kingdom Viridiplantae; phylum Streptophyta; class Magnoliopsida; order Poales; family Bromeliaceae; genus Tillandsia; species Tillandsia leiboldiana. The sequence goes on from CM055061.1 coordinate 39,245,362, forward strand.
AGCCTTTGCAAGGTTGCAACCTCGGTCACCTTGCTCCGGCAATCTCTCTGACTGGTCTGCGACGCTCCGAAGGTGAGCCCTGGTGTAGTGATCCGGCCTTTCGGGGTATTTTTGACTTACATATAGTCATTTAAGCCTTTAAGTGAAATAAAATTATTCAACTCTTAAAAGTTGGCCATTGTGAGGTGCTGGTATTTTTCTGCGATAGAGCGAGGAAAAAGAAAGCCGACGGTGCGATCGGATCTGAAATCCGATATCGGGATCTCCCGGAACGGAATTCCTAGTGATACGGTGATTAAGTCATGCATCGGAATCCGTGCAAAATATCTTGCACCCGTTAGAGATAAGGTGGGTTATCTCGTAGGGGATAATTAATTAGTTAATTAATTATCCATGAGGGAAAATAGAATTCTCTTACTTACTAATTAAAAAGGAGATTAATTAAAGATTTAATACGAGCTATATAAGGGATCCCGATTATCGGAAAGAAAGGAAAAGAAAGAAATAAAAACCCTAATCGGTGAGAAAAGAAAAAAGAAAAGAAAAGACGGAACCCTAGCCGGAAGAAAGGGAAAGGAGAAAGAGAAGGAGCCCGATCTTCCCGGACACCAAACCGAAGGCAAGAACGCGGCCGGACAACCTTCCCGTCGATCTTCGGTTAGTAAAATAATTGTTATAATTTATTTGGGATTTTTCCGTCGTCTCTTTTGTTCGAGTTCTTGGTTTCTCCGTCGTATCCGTCACCGTCGCCGTCGTCGTCATCATGCCAGGGCACGGAACGGACGGCGGAGGCGCGCGGTGCCGCTAGGGCATCGCGCGGAGGAGAGTCACGGACGGCACCCATGCGGACCCGCAACCGCGCGGGCACCGCATGGGCGCCGCGCGGCTACCGCACGGACGGCACCCATGCGGACCCGCAACCGCGCGGGCGCCGCGGCAGCCGCGCGGTGCCTGCACGGCTGCGGGCGCCGCGCGGGCGCCGCGGCAGCCGCGCGGTGCCTGCACGGCTGCGGGCGCCGCGCGGCTGCCGCACGGGCGGCACCCGCGCGGACCCGCAACTGTGCGGGCACTGCGCGGCTGCCGCGCAGAACCGCAACCGCGCGGGCGCCGCGCGGCTGCCGCGCGGACCCGCAACCGCGTGGGCGGCACCCGCGCGGACCCGCAACCGTGCGGGCACCGCGCGGGCGCCGCGCGGCTGCCGCGCGGGCGGCACCCACGCGGAGCCGCAACCGTGCGGGCACCGCGCGGACGCCACGCGGCTGCCGCGCGGGCGGCACCAGCGCGAACCGGCAACCGCGCGGGCACCGCGCGGCTGCCGCGCGGGCGCCGCGCGGCTGCCGTGCGGGCGGCACCCGCGCGAACCCGCAACCGCGCGGGCGCCGTGCGGGGCCGCACCCGTGCGGGCACCGCGCGGCCGCCGCACGGGCAACACCCGCGCAGCCACCGCGCGGCCGCCGCACGGGCAACACCCGCACGAGGCACCGCGCCGCGTGGCCGTCGCCGCGGAGACGCGCATCGCGGTTCCGAACCGCGCGGGGTTCCGGCGGACGACGACGGTGGCGCGGGATTTCCGTTTCGTCAGCCCGGACGGTGTTGGACTTTTCCGTCGAAAAGAGTAAATTGGGTCTTTTGTTTTCGGATGTTAGTACACGTTTTTTACTATAGTTATCCTTGCGGACTTTCTTTAGGTCCAAGTGCGCAGCGGGGGTGCGCGAAGGATTCAGGTGTTCCGATTTCTCTTCAAATAGGTGGGTACGGTTGCGATAAGTGCAACCAGTGCAGCAAGTGCATCTATCGTCATTAAAGTGCTCTTAATTTATCTAACAAAGTAGATGGACAGTTTAACCTTTCGCATAATTGTATTTCATCTAACAATTGAAGCGGCTACGGTCGCGGTGCTCACTACACGCCGATCTCGGCAAATCCGTTTCGGATGCTGCACGTACACAGGCGGATTGGCCTCCGCATGGGTTACTTTTCCGGAGAAGTGGTCTCTTTTGACCCGTGTACCTCACAAAGGGGTGGGTGCCGTGAGGACCTCTTCGCGCCCGCTGAAAATAGCACACCAGCACCGTGAAGAGGTTAAATGCATCAAAGAGGTGTTTGCGCACGAGGGGAGACTTTAGTCTCCCCGACAGGGACTCTAGGGTTGGTGCCCAACTTAATTAATAAATCTGGGGTTGGGGCCCAGCTTAATTATGTGCAGGGTTTTAGCGAAAGGTTCCGGTGTTTTCGGTTTGCTCCTTATTCCTTATTGTTATTAGACATCTACTTTGTTTGTCACTGACATTACCCACTCCGTGACAGGTGTTACGAGGTGCGTTAGCCGGGAGGGCGGTGAGACTGCGTCGCGAGGACCGTAGTCAGACACTTGGGTTTATTATCTCATTTCCCTTATGCTTCTTCTAGTTAATTTGCTTGTGGATCGTATTAGTCGTGGACATGTATTAGTTAGCGCTGTGGATGAGGTGTACTTTTATACTTTGATGCTTTTAGTGACGTTTTCATACGCGGCATGTTTTCAAGATAAACCAAATGATTTCGAAAACGTTTTCTCAAAACGAAGTGCCGTGTGGGCACGGGTTTTGCAACCGCTGGTTTTATCCTTTCCAAACAGTGACGCCGCTTTTATAACATTAGTTAAGTACTGTACCCTGTTTGACGATGTATGTCTATTGTATGGCTGATGGTTGATGTACGCTTGTTGTAAATGAGACGCCGTGCATATACAAAGGAGACTCTGTCCGTGGGCAGAGAGAATTTGTGTATGTGGCGGTCTGGCACGCACCGGGGATGAGGTTTAAGTTACCTTGTTAAGAAGAAAAAAAAATAATACACGCAATTTTCCGCTTTGATAGACTCAAAAACCGCCGGGGGCGTGACAGATTAAATGGTATCAGAGAAAACAACCATAACCATAGTAGACGTGATCCACATCCACAGTGTAGGGTGCCACAAGCAAATTAGACATGAGATAACCAAGGTATAGGTGCGTAGTACGTGAGAGTACGGGGAAAAGGGAATGTAATGTAGGTGTAATCGTAAGACAGGGTGTTAGGGTTATAACCTTAGGGTTAACATGGTTTCTTTGTCTATAGCGGACGATGGCCCGGACTAGATCGTCCACCGAGAATGCGGACGCGGACAGAGTGACCCCGGCCACCGCAGAGAACCAGCTCCTCCGGCGACAACTGCGGGAAATGGCCGGGCAATTAGCGACGCTGACGGAGCAGGTTCGTCACCTGACGCAGCGACAGGCAACCGCGCCAGCCGAGCGCGATCCGACCCCTCCGCCCGAAGCCACCGCACCCACTACGGGACCGCAAGAGACGGGTGGTACGACGACGGAATAGCCCCCATCCCCAAGGGGTGTACCTACTCCGACGACCACGGGGCCCGTGATGGGAGCGACAGCAGGGGAGGCAGGAACGACCCCTACTCTCGGGGGGTCCGCCGCTGTAGGAGGGATCACGGAGCAACGAACGACGCGAGAAAGGGTCAGGACGAATTTGACTAGGTTCAAGAAGCATGACCCTCCCACTTTTGAGGGAGAGACGACCGATCCATGGGTCGTCGAGAAATGGGTGGATACCATGGAAAAACTCTTCGAGGACCTACTGATGGAGGAACACGAGCGGGTTCCACTAGCCGTCCACTTCCTCGAAGGGAATGCACGCATCTGGTGGAAGACGGTACGCCCAGATCCGTCTACAAACGACCCGCTACCGACATGGACGGCCTTTAGAGAGGAACTTTTTGACGCTTTCTTCTCCGATAGCGTCAAGCGGCAATTGGAAGACGACCTGAAGAACATTAGACAAGGGAACCGCTCGGTCATGGAATATCAAGGGAGTTTGTAAGATTTGGTTTCTCTTTTTCCTCTTAGATTAGGAACACCGGTTACACCTTAGCCTGCTACCTCTGTTAGACTCTCTTTCTCCCTCCCTCGATCTAAAATCCTTAAGTATTAGGCGAAGCCTCCCCCGGCCGATGTGCGCGGGCGGGCTTCGAAGCATAGGAGAACCTTGTGTACTCGGGGCCCATTAAGGGCCATGCAAGGAATAAATAGGCGCCACCCTATGCCTTGCAGCCGAGGACCCAATGGGCCGATAGGTAGTTCAGGGCCGCTCCCCAGATAAGGATCAGTGGTCCCGTGGTAAGGGAATTTCCGGACGTGTTTCCGGCAGAGCTCCCCGGAGCGCCGCCGGAACGAGAAGTCGACTTCCCTATTGAACTACTCCCCGGCACCAAACCCATCACCAAGGCACCATACAGGATGGCCTTCGCGGAGTTGAAGGAACTCAAGGCACAGTTGGAGGACCTTTTGGATAAGGGCTTCATCAGGCCTAGCGCGTCACCCTGGGGCGCGCCCGTCCTGTTTGTGAGGAAGAAGGACGGAAGTCTCCGGTTGTGCATCGACTACCGGGAGATAAATAAGGTCACCGTTAAGAACAAGTACCCCCTACCAAGGATCGACGACCTCTTCGACCAACTACAGGGGGCGACGGTGTTTTCAAAGATTGACCTGCAGTCGGGCTATCATCAGGTCCAGGTCAAGGGGGAGGACATCCCCAAAACGGCTTTTCAAACTCGCTATGGCCATTATGAATTTACAGTAATGCCGTTCGGGCTCACAAATGCACTGGCAGTGTTCATGGACATGATGAACAGGGTATTCAAACCCTTCCTGGACTTATTCGTGGTGGTCTTCATCGACGATATCCTCATCTACTCCCGTACAGACGAGGAACATGAAGGACATCTGCGCACAGTCCTCCAGACCCTACGAGAACAGAAACTCTACGCCAAACTCAAAAAGTGTGAGTTTTGGCTCCGTGAGGTCGGCTTCTTGGGGCACGTAATCTCGGCGGCTGGGGTCGCAGTCGATCCGAAGAAGATAGATTCGGTGACGGACTGGTCCCAACCGACGATGGTGACGGAGATTCGAAGCTTTCTAGGATTAGCCGGGTACTACCGGCGCTTCGTGGAGGGTTTCTCCAAGATAGCCACCCCCTTAAACCGCTTGACTAAAAAGGGGGAAAAGTTCATCTGGACGGACAAATGTCAGAGGAGCTTCGAGGAGCTCAAGGATAGATTGACGCGAGCCCCGATTCTCGCCGTGCCAGAACCAGGGGAGGATTATGAAGTGTACTGCGATGCGTCGCGAAACGGACTGGGTGGAGTACTCATGCAACGGGGAAAGGTTATAGCCTATGCGTCAAGGCAGCTCAAGGAATACGAACGAAACTACCCCGTGCACGATTTGGAACTCGCAGCGGTTGTGTTCGTCCTCAAGCTTTGGAGACACTACCTGTATGGGGCACACTGCAATGTGTACTCAGATCATAAAAGTCTTAAGTACCTTTTCACCCAAAAGGAGTTAAATTTGCGACAAAGACGGTGGCTCGAGCTACTGAAGGATTACGATTTAACGATCCACTACCACCCGGGAAAGGCAAACGTGGTGGCCGACGCCCTGAGCCGTAAGGGGCAGGCCGAAAAGGCAGGGGTAAGTGCCATCACCCAGCAAGATAGTCTGATTGCGGAGTTTTCGCGATTAAGACTAGAAGTAGTACCGGCGGGTACAGTCGAACAACTTCTGACACTGGTGGTCAGACCTACCTTGCTTGACAGAATTCTCGAGGGGCAGTCGACTGATGACCGACTCCAGCTGGTGCGAAATAGAGTAACTGCCGACCAAGAAGGTGATTTCACAGTAAACTCTGACGGCACGATACGATTTCGGGGACGAATCTGCGTGCCGGATCTACCGGAACTCAAGGAGGAAATCCTGCGGGAGGCGCATACTGCACCATATGCAGCGCATCCCGGGGGAACAAAGATGTACAAGGATGTCAAACAGACCTTCTGGTGGCCCAAAATGAAGGGAGACGTGACTCGGTTTGTGGCACACTGCCTGGTGTGCCAACGGGTGAAGGCCGAGCACCAGCGTCCGGCAGGAAAATTGCAACCCTTACCGGTGCCCGAGTGGAAATGGGACATGATTACCATGGATTTTGTGACCGGGTTCCCGAGATCTTCACAGGGACACGATGCAATATGGGTAATTATGGACCGTCTGACGAAATCGGCCCACTTTCTGCCCATACACACGACGTGGACGCGGGAACGACTGGCACAAACCTACATCAACGAGATAGTAAGGTTGCATGGGGTGCCGACATCCATCACGTCGGACAGGGACACGCGGTTCGTGTCAAACTTTTGGCAGAGCCTGCAGCGAGCAATGGGAACCAAGTTGCACTTCAGTACGGCTTTTCACCCGCAGACCGACGGACAATCAGAGTGGGTGATACAAATTGTGGAGGACATGCTTCGGGCATGCGTTTTGGACCTGGGCGAAGGGTGGGCACAGTGTTTACCCCTAGTGGAATTTGCCTACAATAACAGTTACCAGGCCAGCATTCAGATGGCACCATACGAGCCCCTGTACGGGCGCCGCTGTCGGTCTCCAATATGCTGGGACGACTTGAGTGAGCGTAAGTTTCTGGGCCCAGATTTGGTGGAGGAGACCGAAGCAAAGGTACGTAGGACCGTTCGAGATCCTAGAACGCGTAGGACCGGTGGCGTACCGATTAGCCCTGCCGCCGAATCTCGAACGAGTCTATAACGTGTTCCATGTCTCAATGCTCCGGAAGTACCTAGCTGATCCCTCTCATGCCATGGATGCCTCCACCATCGAGTTGCGAGAGGATTTAAGCGTCGAGGAGACACCGGTGCGGATTTTGGCAAGAGAGGACAAGAAGTTGCGCAAACGAACGATCCCCTATGTAAAGGTCCAGTGGAGCAACCATGATGAGCGCGAGGCGACTTGGGAACTGGAATCGAAGATGAGAGAATATTTTCCCGAATTGATTAGTGGGGATTGTACTTAAGTTTCGGGACGAAACTTTTTATAAAGTGTGAGTGGTGTAGTGATCCGGCCTTTCGGGGTATTTTTGACTTACATATAGTCATTTAAGCCTTTAAGTGAAATAAAATTATTCAACTCTTAAAAGTTGGCCATTGTGAGGTGCTGGTATTTTTCTGCGATAGAGGGCGGAAAAAGAAAGCCGACGGTGCGATCGGATCTGAAATCCGATATCGGGATCTCCCGGAACGGAATTCCTAGTGATACGGTGATTAAGTCATGCATCGGAATCCGTGCAAAATATTTTGCACCCGTTAGAGATAAGGTGGGTTATCTCGTAGGGGATAATTAATTAGTTAATTAATTATCCATGAGGGAAAATAGAATTCTCTTACGTACTAATTAAAAAGGAGATCAATTAAAGATTTAATACGAGCTATATAAGGGATCCCGATTATCGGAAAGAAAGGAAAAGAAAGAAATAAAAACCCTAATCAGTGAGAAGAGAAAAAAGAAAAGAAAAGATGGAACCCTAGCCGGAAGAAAGGGAAAGGAGAAAGAGAAGGAGCCCGATCTTCCCGGACACCGAACCGAAGGCAAGAACGCGACCGGACAACCTTCCCGTCGATCTTCGGTTAGTAAAATAATTGTTATAATTTATTTGGGATTTTTCCGTCGTCTCTTTTGTTTGAGTTCTTGGTTTCTCCGTCGTATCCGTCACCGTCGCCGTCGTCGTTATCATGCTAGGGCACGGAACGGACGGCGAAGGCGCGCGGTGCCGCTAGGGCATCGTGCGGAGGAGAGTCACGGACGGTACCCATGCGGACCCACAACCGCGCGGGCACCGCATGGGCGCCGCGCGGCTACCGCACGGACGGCACCCATGCGGACCCGCAACCGCGCGGGCACCGCATGGGCGCCACGCGGCTGCCGCGCGGACCCGCAACCGCGCGGGCGCCGCGCGGCTGCCGCACGGGCGGCACCCGCGCGGACCCGCAACCGTGCGGGCACCGCGCGGGCGCCGCGCGGACCCGCAACCGCGCGGGCGGCACCCGCGCGGACCCGCAACCGTGCGGGCACCGCGCGGGCGCCGCGCGGCTGCGCTGCGGGCGGCCACCCGCGCGGGACCCGCTAACCGTGCGGGCACCGCGCGGACCCGCAACCGTGCCGGCACCGCGCGGGCGCCGCACGGCTGCCCGCGCGGGCGGCACCGGCGCGGTCCCGCAACGCGCGGGCGCCGTGCGGGGCCGCACCCCGCGCGGCCGCCGCACGGGCAACACCCACGCGGGCACCGCGCGGCCGCCGCACGGGCAACACCCGCGCGAGCACCGCGCCGCTGTGGGCGGTCGCCGCGGAGACGCGCCGGCGGTTCCGAACCGCGCGGGGTTCGGCGGACGACGACGGCGGCGCGGGATTTCCGTTTCGTCAACCGGGACGGTGTTGACTTTTTCCGTCGAAAAGAGGTAAATTGGGTCTTTTGTTTTCGGATGTTAGTACACGTTTTTGACTATAGTTATCCTTTCGGACTCCATTTAGGTCCAAGTGCGCAGCGGGGCTGCGCGAAGTATTCAGGTGTTCCGATTTCTCTTCAAATAGGTGGGTACGGTTGCGATAAGTGCAACAAGTGCAGTAAGTGCATCTATCATCATTAAAGTGCTCTGAATTTATCTAACAAAGTAGATGGTGTAGGTTTATATATAGGATCCACAAGGATCTAAATAGGTACTATCAAACAACTAGAGGGGGGGGTGAATAGGTGTAATACTTATAAAACCAAATCTCAGTGCAAAATAAAAACCAATGCGGAAAATAAAAACAGCACACCGAGATATACGTGGAAACTCCAATCCAGGAGAAAAACCACGGGACCAACACGCAATAACAATCCACTAAGAATAGAAGAATAACAAGGTGATTACCGACTCCACGGACTCAAACCCCTCCTTCAGCTTCTTCGGACCTTGCGCTCACCGATTGGATGTCCACGCAATAACAATCCACTAAGAAAAGAAGAATAACAAGGTGATTACCGTCTCCACGGATTTAACCCCTCCTTCAACTTCTTCGGACCTTGCGCTCCAACGATTGCACGTCCACTGCACACGTTCGAATCCACGAACGCCACTCGAATCCACGAGCACACGTTTCGAATCCACGAAACGCCTTTAGCACACCGAATCCACGATGCCACGTCGAATCCACGACGCAAACTCAGCCGGTAAGAATATTGACTTCGATGGTGATCCTTTGCTTAGATTATCAATGAAGATCCATGGGAAAAATCTCTAAGCAAAGATTAGATCAATTCGACAAAAGATATGTTCTTGAAAGAACCGTCGAATTGACCTAAAAGAGGCTATAAAGAAGAACGATAAAAACCTAGCCTCTAGGGTTGCTCTCAAGTGTTTTATCAATTGATCGGTCGTGCTCCCCACATTTTTGAGAAACCCTAAATGTCTATTTATAGTTTAGAAACCATTGGAAAGAGATAAGAATCAAAAACTTACCTTATCTGGAAATTTTCAGGACGGCGATCCGGATCGGATTTACTGTGATCCGGATCGTCGTAACGAGTCAGGCTATTCCAAAAAAATAGGGTTCGGGATCCGGATTGAAATGCCCGATCCGGATCGTTCATATATTCCAGCAAAAACCCATGTTCGGGATCCGGATCGAAATGACCTTTGATCCGGATCGGATTTGCCAATGAACAAGCACCCTTCGGGATCCGGATTGGACTGTCTGATCCGGATCCTGAACATGTCCCATGTCCAGTTTTTGATTTTTATGCAATTAAAAATTCATCCAAGTGTTTCTACACTATAAGAAAGTATTCGGATCACCAAAATTATTTAGTTAACCATACCTGATCCTTTTGAATACTTTCTTCTTGAGATTGATGTAACTGATCCACAATTCTTCAACTTCAATCTTCAAGACTCAAGACACTGAGTGTCAACTTGAGCTCTTGTTGAATATTCTCTAAGTCTTTGATTGCTGATTGACAATTTGATCCCTTTAATACTCCGACTCAACTCACTGACTTGACTCACGAAATATGCCAACACCAAAATGCCGTAACAGATGGACAGTTTAACCTTTCGCATAATTGTATTTCATCTAACAATTGAAGCGGCTACGGTCGCGGTGCTCACTACACGCCGATCTTGGCAAATCCGTTTCGGATGCTGCACGTACACAGGCGGATTGGCCTCCGCATGGGTGTACTTTTCCGGAGAAGTGGTCTCTTTGACCCGTGTACCTCACAAAGGGGTGGGTGCCGTGAGGACCTCTTCGCGCCCGCTGAAAATAGCACACCAGCACCGTGAAGAGGTTAAATGCATCAAAGAGGTGTTTGCGCACGAGGGGAGACTTTAGTCTCCCCGACAGGGACTCTGGGGTTGGTGCCCAACTTAATTGATAAATCTGGGGTTGGGGCCCAGCTTAATTATGTGCAGGGTTTTAGCGAAAGGTTCCGGTGTTTTCGGTTTGCTCCTTATTCCTTATTGTTATTAGACATCTACTTTGTTTGTCACTGACATTACCCACTCCGTGACAGGTGTTACGAGGTGCGGTTAGCCCGGAGGGCGGTGAGACTGCGTCGCGAGGACCATAGTCAGACACTTGGGTTTATTATCTCATTCCCTTATGCTTCTTCTAGTTAATTTGCTTGTGGATCGTATTAGTCGTGGACATGTATTAGTTAGCGCTGTGGATGAGGTGTACTTTTATACTTTGATGCTTTTAGTGACGTTTTCATACGCGGCATGTTTTCAAGATAAACCAAATGATTTCGAAAACGTTTTCTCAAACGAAGTGCCGTGTGGGCACGGGTTTTGCAACCGCTGGTTTTATCCTTTCAAACGGTGACGCCGCTTTTATAACATTAGTTAAGTACTGTACCCTGTTTGACGATGTATGTCTATTGTATGCTATGGTTGATGTACGCTGTTGTAAATGAGACGCCGTGCATATACAAAGGAGACTCTGTCCGTGGCAGAGAGAATTTGTGTATGTGGCGGTCTGGCACGCACCGGGGATGAGGTTTAGTTACCTTGTTAAGAAGAAAAAAAAATAATACACGCAATTTTCCGCTTTGATAGACTCAAAAACCCCGGGGGCGTGACACCTGGACTCTATTGATCCTATTAAGAATGATGCTCACTCTAATTTCCATGAAGAACAGGTAGTTAGCTTAGTGTAGTAATCTAAGCTCTAGTTGATTAGCTTTTATGGACCCGATTGTGTTTTCGGGCTTCGTGTCCACTCAACCAGTGAGCACGGGTAGCTTGCATCGAGATCGATCTACTGTAATTTACGGCATAGTCTAAAACATCCCGGATTGGGAGATCGAGTCAAAATAGTGGTTAATCGGGTGTATTTATGCAAATTTAGAGAACCATAGGGACTCGATTGCAAATATGACTTCATGGGCTAAATTGTAACTCATGGCTCAAATTGATCCGAGACTGTAAGCACGGGGTCCAGCACGTTAGATCTAGTTATGGGTAAACTATTTTGGTTTAAAGATTCCCGGTTTAAAAGTTGTGGGTTAATTAGTGAGTTTTATATGAATAAAAGGCAAATTTTGGCAAGTCCGGGGGTCTAAAGGTAATGGTAGCATGGAAGGCTGTTTGGGACAGCGTTCACTTGATCTCTGAACTTTCGTTCAGAATCCGTGACTTTCATTGAATAGGTTCTTGCTCTACGATCCGCGATTTGGCAAAATGGTCAGATTATCGGCGGTTGCGGGTGAAACCCGCATTCTTCGTGGAAAGTAGCATGGCTACTGACTGTACTCTCTGGGGACTTTCTTTAAGGCCCAAGTGTCGTTCGAGAGCGCGGGACGTTTCAGGTGGTTCGTTCGACTGACTTCGAGGTGGTTACTTTTCCGATGCTTTAGGTTCAAATTATGGAAACTGGTGTAAGTTTAACGTAATGCATGCTTTACATTCGTTAAACCCCGTTAAAGTAACCATTATATATCGATACTATGGGCGACCAGTGTCGCGGTGCCCTATGGTAGGTATGTGTACTTGGTTATGAGGCTCGAGATTGCTACACTCACACCCAGCGGTTTTTGCCACCCGAGGTGGGGCCTTTTCGGAAAGGTGGTACGTTGACCGTGTACCCCCCGTGTTGGTGACTTAGTGGGGGCCCCCTAGGTGGGGTTGTGAGCGGTGATGCCGAGGCAGGTGCTCGGTGTGGTGCCGAGGCATGTGCTCGGTGCGGTTTGCCGAGGTAGGTGCTCGGTGTGGTTGCCGGGGCAGGTGCTCGGTGTTGGATTGTGCAGGGGGATGGGGTTTTACTGTCGATTGCACGATGAGGAGGGCGGTCGTCTGGTTTTATTATGGTTTGCTTTAGTTATATCCCTCCTTGCCTTTCGTACTTTTTATCCCTTGTCGCTGACTCCCCACTCTGTAACAGGTTCGTTGAGGGGTGAGAGCTAGGGGCTACGGTGAGGCCGCGATAATATCTTTTGGCCTTCGAGGCTTCAGATAGTAATTACTTCTCCTTATGCTCATTTTATTAC
>CM055061.1:39257865-39287622 GCA_029204045.2 Tillandsia leiboldiana
CTGTTAGTAGTCCCAATAGTTCTCATCAATTTAGTTTGTCCCAATTGTTCTCATCAATTGTCATATTAGTTTGTCCCAATTGTTCTCATCAATTGTCATATTAGTTTGTCCCAATTGTTCTCATCAATTAAATTTTAGGGGAGTTCCAGTAATCCCAGTGAGCTTGTCAAAAATGAGGTAAGCAACAACCTCCCACCTCGAGCAGCTCAAACTACAACCCAGGTAGTCTCCTGGTTGTCCACAGTCCTCAAATCCTGCAAATCAGCGCACAGCTGTTCAATATAAGTCCCAAAAGTACAATATTTGCTGTTTTTTTCAAACAGCACGAGGAAAAGAGGAGTTTTTAACTCTATAAAGTGCTCAGAAAAATCCAGAGAAAATTACGGTTGCGTTCCTCGCGAAGAGTATATCAAAATCAACTCCTAAAAACACCTCGATCTGATGCTCTTACGCCAAGATAAAAATCGGAGAAGTGACACTGTCCAGAATTTCCATAGCAAAAAGGGGGGTCAAAGAGACCTCGGGAAACGTACCAAAAGTACGAAATGGAGCAAAGTGATCAACACGGAAATCGAAGCCTTACCTCTTAGGGACGCGCTGTCGCAAAAATCGTCTAAAAGTCCTCCTGGTTAGCACACAGGGAATTTTCGACGGAACTGCGACGGGAAATGGGCCGAAAAAGAAAACCGTCGCAGTGCGCCGCGTCGCAGATAACTCACTAACGGTACCTTCAAAAATTCTGAGATTTGGAGGAGAGAGAGAAGAGAGAGAGAGGAAGAAATTTCGTAGAGGGCACTTTCTCTGGTTCTCTATCTAAGGGCTCGAAAACCGAGGTGCAAAGAGAGGGGGGGTGGGGGGCCCTATTTATAATGGGCTGAGGCTCCACACAGGATCGGATCCGAACAGGAACACCGAAACGGGCCAACCAAAACGCGCCACGTGTCCACAAAACAGGGAACAGCCTGTGCAAGGGCCACTCAGAAGACGCCACGTGTCCACGTGGAGCACGGGCCCGGTCCCCGCGCCGGGTCTTTCGGAAGATGTTGGCCAATCCGGGTGTGCCACGTGTCACAGTCCCCGTGGGCTTCTAGAAGCCGGCCAGCCAATCGGGAGCCGCCACGTGGCACGGGGGGGTATTCGGTGCTCCCGGTGCACGCCAGGCCCATGGACCGCGCACCCGAGCCCCCGCCCGCGCCTGCGCCGCCGCCCTCTGCCGCTGTGCCGCCGCTGCGCCGCCGCCCGCCGCCGTGCGCCGCCGCCCGCCGCCGCTCGCCGGTCGCCGGAACAGTAATTCCGGCGGCCGGAGTTACTGTTCCGGCGTGAATAGTACCGAGGTGCCGAAAAATTAAAGTAAATATACCGTTTCGATCGTTTTCGCGCGCTGAGTCCAAATACGACGTCCATTTTGCCAAATTCTCATCCGAAATTTTGCCGAAAGCTCCCGGAAAATTCTATTTGCTCCGATTTTCGCGCAGAGTCTATATTAAATATCCAATTTCGATTCTACAAGCTCTGCTTCACCGGATAAGCTCCCTACAGTCACTGTTTAATGTTGCACAGTTCCTGCGGGAGTCCGGATCATCACATCCTCCCCCACTAAAAAGAGTTTCGTCCTCGAAACGAGACTAAACAATAATCCTCAGTCCGATGTCTCGAATAAGTAGGGGTGAGCATCCCTCATCTCCGACTCGAGCTCCCATGTTGCCTCGCGCTCGTCATGATTGCTCCATTGGATCTTCACATAGGGAATGGCCCGACTGCGTAATTCTTTCACCTCTCGATCCAGAACTCGCAGTGGGCGTTCTTCATACCTCAAATCCTCGCCGATCTCAAGCGGTGTGAAGTCGATGACGTGCGATGGGTCGAAGATATACTTCCTCAAAGTAGAAACATGAAATACATCATGGACACCAGCAAGCCTTGGAGGAAGTGCGAGTCGGTAGGCAACTGGCCCGATACGCCCCAATACCTCAAAGGGTCCAATATATCGGGGGCTAAGTTTCCCACGAATGCCGAACCTCCTGATTCCTTTGGACGGCGAGACTTTCAGGAATACATGATCTCCAACTTGAAATTCTAAGTCTCGTCGCCGAACGTCGGCATAGCTCCTCTGTCGGTTTTGGGCGGTCTGAAGATGCTTTCGAATCACCCGGACCTTCTCTTCTGCCTCTATCAAGACATCTGGTCCCAAGGTCAGCCTCTCATCTACGTCACTCCAATAAAGTGGTGATCGACACTTGCGTCCATACAATGCTTCAAACGGAGCCATCTGAATGCTCGCTTGAAAGCTATTGTTGTACGCGAATTCAGCCAAAGATAAATGCCGAATCCACCCTCCGCCGAAATCCAAGACACAAGCCCTCAGCATGTCCTCCAGGATTTGTATCGTCCGTTCTGACTGTCCATCCGTCTGCGGATGTAAAGCAGTACTGAACCTAAGCTGAGTTCCCAAGGTTGTCTGCAAACTCATCCAGAAACGTGAAACAAACCTCGGGTCTCAATCTGATACAATGGAGGCTGGTACTCCATGTAATCTAACTATCTCATCTAGATATAGCTGGGCTAGTCGCTCAAGTGGCCACGTAGCCTGCATGGGCAGAAGTGCGCCGACTTGATAAGTCTATCTACAACTACCCAGATAGCGTCTCCTCCTCCCTGGGCCCTCGGTAGTCCGACCACAAAGTCCATTGTAATGTGGTCCCATTTCCACTCGGGGATTGGGAGACTTTGTAACTTGCCAGCTGGCACTAGATGCTCAGCTTTCACTTGCTGACAAGTTAAACACTGGGCCACAAATCTCCCAATATCCCTTTTCATGCCTTTCCACCAGAAGTGTGCCTTGAGGTCCTTATACATCTTAGTCCCACCAGGATGTAGGGTATAAGGTGTATAATGGGCCTCTCGCAATATCTGTTCTCTAATCTCCACATGTATTGGCACACATGCTCGGTTCCTGTACCTCAGTACTCCCGAGGCATCTACCGTAAAGTCCCCTGACTGATCACTCGGAATATGATCTCTAATCCTGGCCAAGTGGGGGTCCTCACTCTGTTTCTCTTTGATCCTGTCCAGCAGAGTGGGCTGCAAGACTAAAGATGTCAGTCTAGCAGTGACCCCAGGGGACACAACCTCTATCTCGAGTCGTCTCATTTCCTCTAATAGCGGTGCCTGGTCTGTGATCAACATAGACAAACTTTGCACCGCCCTCCTACTCAAGGCATCAGCGACCACATTAGCCTTGCCTGGGTGGTAGAGAATATCATAATCCTTTAATAGCTCTAACCACCTACGTTGCCTCAAATTCAACTCCTTCTGTGTGAACAGGTATTTTAGGCTCTTGTGGTCGGTGTAGATTTCACAATGCTCCCCATATAGATAATGACGCCAAAGCTTCAGTGCAAACACTACAGCAGCAAGCTCCAAGTCATGGGTAGGGTAATTCTTCTCATAATCCTTGAGTTGCCTTGATGCGTAAGCAATTACCCTCCCTTCCTGCATCAGCACACAACCAAGTCCGCGGTGTGATGCATCACTATAGATCACATATCCTTTTCCCATAACAGGAAGGGAAAGGATAGGAGCGGTCATCAGTTTATTCTTCAGCTCCTCAAAGCTCTTTTGACAGTCCTCACTCCAGATAAACTTCACTCCCTTACGCGTCAAGCGAGTGAGGGGTGTGGAGAGCTTCGCAGAGCCTTCCACAAACCGACGGTAATACCCAGCTAAACCCATAAAGCTACGTACCTCAGAAACCGTCGTTGGTCGGGGCCAATCCCGAACCGCCTCAATCTTCGCTGGGTCCACTGCCATACCTGCGGCAGAAATCACATGGCCCAAGAAGACTACCTCCCGAAGCCAAAACTCGCACTTTGCCAGCTTGGCATACAACTTTTTTTCTCGCAGAAGTTGCAGCACAACCTTTAAGTGCTCCTCATGCTCAATATCACTTCGGGAGTAAATCAAGATATCATCAATGAATACTACTACGAATCGATCCAAGTATAGTCGGAAGATCCGGTTCATTAAATCCATGAATGCGGCAGGGGCATTAGTTAGCCCAAAAGGCATAACTGTAAATTCATAATGCCCATACCGTGATCAAAATGCCGTTTCGGAATATCTACGGCCTTCACCTTCAACTGGTGGTAACCGGACTGCAAATCTATCTTAGAGAAGACGCAAGACCCTTGCAGCTGATCAAAGAGATCATCGATGCGCGGCAAAGGGTACTTGTTCTTGATGGTCACTTTATTTAATTCTCTATAATCCACACATAGTCGGAGTGACCCATCTTCTATACGAATAGCACCGGCGCACCCCAAGGTGATACACTCGGCCTAATCAAATCCTTATCCATTAAATCCTGGAGTTGCGCCTTAAGCTCTCGCAGCTCAGCCGGTGTCATCCGGTAAGGAGCCTTAGAGATTGGCGCAGTTCCTGGAACTACGTTAATCACGAACTCAATCTCCCTATCTGGCGGCATGCTAGACAGCTCAGGTGGGAAAACATCCGGGAACTCGCGGGCAATAGGGATATCCCCGAGTTCCGGCGCCGCCGTAGGCCCCTCAACAACACTAGCTAAAAAGGCTACACATCCTCGACGGATCATCAGCCTCGCTCGGGAAGTCGAAATCATAGAGGCAAAGAAAGCGCTCTGACATTTCCGATATACCAACATTTTCTGGTCTGGCTTTCTAAAAGTGACGGTCCTTGCGGCACAATCAATAGTCGCAAAATACCGAGCCAACCAGTCCATCCCGAGGACCACATCGAAGTCCTTCAGTTGACTCAGGTCCAATAGGTCTATTGGCATAATCCAGGACTCGATCTAAATCGGGCGGGGCTAACAGCACTCCTCCATGCAGAGTTCAATCGGGAATCTACACCTTCTGTGCACAAGGTGAGAGTCCTATTCCTAACCCTATGCAATGATGTACACTCTCTACAAATAAAAGAGATGTCCCTATAAAACGAGGTACGAGTCCTTATGCCAGAAAGTAAATCATACCTGCCTCCACTCGATCAGCCATAGCAGAATCCCTTGCCTGCGCTAAGCCATCTTGACTGCTCAACAACGGCTGTCTCTCTCCAGAAGGGCGGGGGAATGAAACTTGATCTCCTTGAAGATCTGTCGGTGAAGCTCCCGGTCGTAGCTGGGAAGTGGTAGGGACAGATGCCGAAGTAGGTGCCACCGTTATCCCCGAAGGACACGTAACTCGCACGTGCCCGGGCTGTCCGCACTTGAAACAGCGGCCGAACCTCAAGTCACAAGCACCTGAAGTGTGCTGACCTTCGCAGAAAATGCACCTAACTATAGACTGAGGCTGCCTTACCTGCTGTTGCTGCTGCCTATGCCGCTGAGGCCTCTGTGACCTCTGCTGGGATGCGGTAGGGGCCAATGCTGAAAAAGGTGCTACTAAAACCCGAAAGGGGCACGTAGGTCGGATGTGGCCTGGCTGCCCACATCGGAAGCATCGACCCTCCCTCAAGCCACAGGTATTTGATGAATGCTGCCCCCTACAGAAAATGCATCGGACCGACGCCCGAGACTGTCGAGACTGCTGCTGCGGAGGCCTCTGCGATCTACCAGGTCCTCGTCGATCAAGACGCCCACGGCCCGTAGACTGGGGCCGCAGGGGTCGTGGTGGTCTCCCTGAACTGGCCTGTCCATCATTATCTGGGGCGGGGCGTTTCTTGTCTGGACGCTGCTCGAAAGTCCTGGCCCCTTCGTCAACCGCCAAGTCACCTCTCTGCGCCAGCAACTGCTCCAGGCGTTGGTCCTGTCGAAAGCTTCTTGCCACCAAATGGGTCACCAAGGCCGGTAGTTCTCCCAGCTCAGCAGATACCGCCTGCTCGGGCTTCTCAGAAGGGGTAGAAATATCCCCGACGGAAAAATGATGACGGGGTGACATACTGTCACCAAAAGCCACAAATCAGCAAAATAAAATTCCACACGACCCAATCTAGCGAAAGTCAAAGACATTCCCCTATTTCTGTGACTTTATGTTGTCTGCAGCCAACATAACTGTTCACCAGAAATGGGGTATGTCGGTCTCTCTTCACTTACTTGGAAGAGTCAAACAAATAAATCAATGACTTTCGCAAAATGTCACGTCTCTCGCGCCCTATTATCCTAGGGTCTACCAAAAGCCTAGGGTTTCCTAAGTCCCAACTGACCTATCCCTAAGCTCTGATACCAACTTAATCTGTCACGCCCCGGAACCCGGGCTCGCCAACAGATCCGCCGTGCACATGGGATTTCCCGAGTACACGAAGCGCTGGTAACCTGCTCCGATATAATATAAACAATAAAAGAGCATAATACAGAGCTGAAGTGGAAGAACCACATAGTATCTCAGACTGGAACTACAAATAAAGCTGTAATAAGTACAATAATCTCCCAGCTCACCAAAATAGTACATCCAGCTGGCGAAAACCAGGCTCAAAATAAAAGGAGAATATCACCGTCTGAGTGAAGGGTACAACGTCTATCTACAGCTCTCAGTCTCCCAGGAGATCTATCTACTCAGCGATCCCCTTACCTTTATCAGCCGCTGATAGCCTAGCAGCTCCCGCAGACGACTCTGCAAAATAAAGAAGAAGAAAGAGAAAAACAATAATGGGGGTGAGAACTACCAGATAAACCAGTAGCCTCCCCTAGTGGGCAAAACCTCAACTCTGACGCACCCACTAGGACTACTAGAGGCCAGAAAGGAAAAAGTGGTAAGGCTGTAAGCAGAACTGCTGAATAAAGGGGAAACCACCACTAGCATGCCTCTAAATGCAGTGCCAAAAGGAATGACTGTATGTATGCCTCAGTATCTAACATGCCTGCCTGAATAAACCCAATCTTATGTCACCAGTAAAACTGGTACTGCCTGCTGCGCCTTGCCTGCCCAAATCGGGTATGCTGGCCAATGCATAACACCGATAGAGAATGAGAGTCTCAAGGACTCAAGCCTGCCTGTAACACACTCCGGAGTGGCACTCGAGGGGAGCGACCCACACGAGTAAAAGTACCTCAGTAATAAGTATCATAAGTGTCATAAACAGCAGGACTGGATCATGACTATGATCAAAGTGGGAAAAGCCATCCACTAAGAAACCCTGATCTGATGCCATAGTACTTAATAAGTGGGAAAAACCATCCACTAGAGAAAAACCCGATCCCCAGCTGATGCCTAAAATAGACCAGACTCAACCCCAGTCTGATGCAAGGATAAACATCCGGCCGACCGCCTACAGTCCGCGGTCACCGCAACACCCCACAAGTTTATAATCTAACATAACCTTGGCTATACTATCCCAAACCCCTGCTCATACTCGAGCGACAAGCAACTGAAAGCAAAAGAGAGCAATAAAACATGTCAAGTCTTAATATGATAGTGTAGCAATAAATAGTGGCCCTACCTGATGTCCGGGCATGCATGCAACTGTCTTTATTTTAAAAGTTGTAAAATAGTGTCAAAGATTTGAAAAGATTGATTTACTGAATAAAAGTCATTTGCATGCGAGATTATAGCCTTTGTCTCAATCACAGTGTCCCAATATAAGTCATCATATCATCTGTGGGGTTATATTAATTTTTAGGAGAGTTCGTCTCAGCGGTTCTCATCAATTGTCCTGTTAGTAGTCCCAATAGTTCTCATCAATTTAGTTTGTCCCAATTGTTCTCATCAATTGTCATATTAGTTTGTCCCAATTGTTCTCATCAATTGTCATATTAGTTTGTCCCAATTGTTCTCATCAATTAAATTTTAGGGGAGTTCCAGTAATCCCAGTGAGCTAGTCAAAAATGAGGTAAGCAACAACCGCCCACCTCGAGCAGCTCAAACTACACCCCAGGTAGTCTCCTGGTTGTCCACAGTCCTCAAATCCTGCAAATCAGCGCACAGCTGTTCAATATAAGTCCCAAAAGTACAATATTTGCTGTTTTTTCAAACAGCACGAGAAAAGAGGAGTTTTTTAACTCTATAAAGTGCTCAGAAAAATCCAGAAAAATTACGGTTGCGTTCCTCGCGAAGAGTAGATCAAAATCGACTCCTAAAACACCTCGATCTGATGCTCCTACGCCAAGATAAAAATCGGAGAAGTTGACACTGTCTAGAAATTTCCACAGCAAAAAGGGGGGTCAAAGAGACCTCGGGAAACGTGCCAAAAGTACGAAATAGAGCAAAGTGATCAACACAGAAATCGAAGCCTCACCTCTTAGGGACGCGCTGTCGCAAAAATCGTCTAAAAATTCCTCCTGGTTAGCACACAGGGAATTTTCGACGGAACTGCGACGGGAAATGGGCCGAAAAAGAAAACCGTCGCAGTGCGCCGCGTCGCAGATAACTCACTAACGGTACCTTCAAAAATTCTGAGATTTGGAGGAGAGAGAGAAGAGAGAGAGAGGAAGAAATTTCGTAGAGGGCACTTTCTCTGGTTCTCTCTCTAAGGGCTCGAAAACCGAGGTGCAAAGAGAGGGGGGGTGGGGGGCCCTATTTATAATGGGCTGAGGCTCCACACAGGATCGGATCCGAACAGGAAACACCGAAACGGGCCAACCAAAACGCGCCACGTGTCCACAAAACAGGGAACAGCCTGTGCAAGGGCCACTCAGAAGACGCCACGTGTCCACGTGGAGCACGGGCCCGGTCCCCGCGCCGGGTCTTCCGGAAGATGTCGGCCAATCCGGGTGTGCCACGTGTCACAGTCCCCGTGGGCTTCTAGAAGCCGGCCAGCCAATCGGGAGCCGCCACGTGGCACGGGGGGGTATTCGGTGCTCCCGGTGCACGCCAGGCCCATGGACCGCGCACCCGAGCCCCCGCCCGCGCCTGCGCCGCCGCCCTCTGCCGCTGTGCCGCCGCTGCGCCGCCGCCCGCCGCCGTGCGCCGCCGCCCGCCGCCGCTCGCCGGTCGCCGGAACAGTAATTCCGGCGGCCGGAGTTACTGTTCCGGCGTGAACAGTACCGAGGTGCCGAAAAATTAAAGTAAATATACCGTTTTGATCGTTTTCGCGCGCTGAGTCCAAATACGACGTCCATTTTGCCAAATTCTCATCCGAAATTTTGCCGAAAGCTCCCGGAAAATTCTATTTGCTCCGATTTTCGCGCAGAGTCTATATTAAATATCCAATTTCGATTCTACAAGCTCTGCTTCACCGGATAAGCTCCCTACAGTCACTGTTTAATGTTGCACAGTTCCTGCGGGAGTCCGGATCATCACATATTGATGACTTGTTTGATCAGCTGCAGGGAGCTTCGGTGTTCTCGAAGATTGACCTCAAGTCCGGTTACCACCAGTTGAGAGTGAGGGCTGAGGACGTATCCAAGACGGCTTTTTGATCCCGGTACGGGCATTATGAGTTTACAGTGATGCCGTTTGGTTTGACTAATGCCCCTGCCGCATTCATGGACTTAATGAACTGGGTATTCCAGACGTGCTTGCACTTATTTATTGTGGTATTCATCGATGATATTCTGATTTACTCCCGGAGTGATTTGGAGCATGAGGAGCACTTGAGGATAGTGCTGGAGCTTCTGAGAGAGAAGAAGCTATATGCCAAGTTTAAGAAGTGTGAATTCTGGCTTCGGGAGGTTGCATTTTTAGGCCATATAGTGTCAGCCGTAGGAGTGGCAGTGGACCCGACGAAGATTGATGCTGTTCGGGATTGGCCTAGACCGACGACGGTTACTGAGGTCCGGAGCTTCTTGGGCTTAGAAGGTTATTACCGTCGGTTCGTAGAGGGCTTTGCGAAGCTCTCTACCCCCCCTGACCAGTTTGACTAGGAAGGGGACAAAGTTCATTTGGACTGAGTAGTGCCAGCAGAGCTTTGAGGAGCTGAAGAGGAGATTGATATCAGCGCCGATTTTAGCATTGCCAGTGATGGGTGATGGATTTGTGATCTACAGCGACGCCTCTCACAGCGGATTGGGTTGCGTACTAATGCAGCATGGTAGGGTAATTGCTTATGCCTCGCGACAGTTAAAGGATTATGAGAAGAATTACCCTACACATGATTTGGAGCTTGCAACCGTTGTGTTTGCTCTGAAGCTGTGACGGCATTACCTCTATGGGGAGCACTGTCAGATCTACACTGATCATAAGAGCTTGAAGTATTTGTTTACTCAAAAGGAGCTGAACTTGAGGTAACGCCGGTGGTTAGAGTTACTGAAGGATTATGATGTGAGCATTGTTAAGGATTTTGTTTTGGCATATTTCGTGTAGTATAAGTCTTGAAGATTGAAGATGAAGAATTGTGGATCAACTACATCAATCTCAAGAAGAATAGATTCGGAATGATCAGGTACATTTAACTAAATAATTTTGGTGATCCAAATACATTTGTGCAGTTTAGAAACACTTGGATAAATTTTCATTGCATAAAATAAAAAACTGGACAAGTTGGATGTTCAGGATCCGGATCAGACCATTCCAGTCCGGACACCGAACATAGTTTAGTTCATGCGGTTTTCCAGTCCGGACCTCCCATGTTTCAATCCGGACCCCATACCTTAAATTCTGCAAAATTGCATGAACAGTCCGAACCTTCCCTGTTTTCAGTCCGGACCCCGAACTGCATTTTTCAGAAAATTGCTGAGAAAAAGACGACAGCCCGGATAAGCCAAATCCAGTCCGGACCGTCGTGCGGGAAAAATTTTGTTAAGTCAGTTTTTGATGCTTATCTTTTTCCAGAGGTTTCTAACCTATAAATAAACCCTAATTTCATCTTTTAGGGTAACCATGAATTAATCAAAATATCGATTAAGTAAAATTATAGAAAAATCCACAAATATAGAGAAGAAAGGAAAACACGATTAAATTCATGTTTCTTCATCTATATTGTTCAATTTGATTCTAGGGTTTCCAAACTCCTATTTTTTGTAGAATCAAATTGAAGAATACTTAGATGGTATTTCCTTATCTATCTTTGATCTAAGTATTCGGAGGATCATCACCAAACAAAACAATGATTTATCAAGAATCGGCGCGAGGATTCGCGTGGCCTTGAGGATTCAAGGTGTGACCGCTCTTGTGGATTCAGAGCGAGGCGCGTTCGTGTGATCGAGGCGTGTCGCATCGGTGAAGATCGTGGATTCGGTTGGACGTCGTGGATTCGACGTTAGACTTCGTGGATTCGAAGTTGGACGCAAATCGTGGATTCGAGGAACGTTCGGAGCGAGCGGAGAAGATCAACTAGGAGCGTATGGAAAAGGTTGAGTCGTAGGGTTACGGTTAATCACCTTGTACGTCTTTAATCTTAGTGGATTTTGCCGTGTTATCGGTCCCGTAGTTTTTTTACTCCTGTGACGGAGTTTTTCACGTAAATCTTGCGTACTCTATTTATTTTCCGCATTGGGTTATTTTTACTCAACGATTTGGTGTGTTTATTATTTTCACATCTTCACCCCCCCCTCTAGGTGGTTTTTCCCCTATTCAGATCCATATAATTCATAACCCACAAGCATCCTGTATCATCCCGGCAAGGCCAACGTCGTGGCAAACGCTTTGAGCAGGAGGTCAGTGCAGAGTTTGAGCATGATGATTACACAACAAGCACCGCTAGTCGAGCAAATGAGGCGATTGCAGATCGAGGTCGTATCCCCTGGGGTCTCTGCTAGACTTATGTCTATGGTCGTGCAGCCCACTCTGTTGGACAGGATTAGGGAGGCACAGAGTAAGGACTCCCACTTGACGAGGATTAGAGGGCAGATTCAGACAGAGCAAATAGGGGATTTTTCAGTAGATGCCTCGGGAGTACTTCGGTACAAGGACCGTGTCACACCCCGGGGGTTTTAAACAAGCAGAAGAACCGCCACCGAAAGCTCTCAAAGTTGTATATTTTTTTTTTTTCAAACCGATTTCCTCCGGTGCGTGCCCAGACCCGCCGCATATACAAATTCACTCTGCAAACGGGCGGAGTCTCCTTTGTATATGCACGTCGTCCTGACTACAATTGCCATACAATCATCACTTTAACCACACTAGTTCAACAGTCGAGTGCGTACGACAATTTTTCATAAGTAACAAAGAGGCCAACTAACTTTGAAAGGATAAATCCACAGGGTTTTAAAAAACGGTGCCCACACGACACCCAGGTTTTTCAAAGCCGTTTCGAAATCCATAAATACACAGAGTTTTAAAAACGGTGCCCACTCAACACCTGTGTTTTTCAAAACTATTTCGAAATCCATAAATCCACAGAGTTTTGAAAATGGTGTCCACTCGACACCTATGTTTCTCAAGTCATTTTCGCAATGTTTTCTTTTTCAGTAGTTTGAAAACGGCCAACTGTCAGATAGTAAACTAAACATTCATCCACAGAAGTATTGTAATAATCCCAACATCCACGTCGACCCCACAAAAGTATCAAACCCACATAGCTACTAACAGGTAATAAAATGAGCATAAGGAGAAGAAATTACTATCTGAAGCCTCGAAGGCCAAAAGATCTCTCGTCGCGGCCTCACCGTTGCCCTAGCTCTCACCCCTGAACGACCCTGTCACAGAGTGGGGAGTCAGCGACAAGGGATAAAAAGTACGAAATGCAAGAAGGGCTATAACTAAAGCAAACCGTAATAAAACCAGAGCAACCGCCCTCCTCATCGTGCAATCGACAGTAAAACCCCCTCCCCCTGCACAATCCAAACTGAGCACCTGCCCCGGCTACCACACCGAGCACCTACCTCGGCAAACCGCACCGAGCACCTGCCTCGGCACCACACCGAGCACCTGCCTCGGCATCCCACCGCTCACACCCCCCACCTACGGGGGCCCCCACTACGTCACCAACACGGGGGGTACACGGGTCAACGTACCACTTTTCCGGAAAAGCACACCCTCGCGGTGGCCAAACCGCTGGTGTGCGTGTAGCAATCTCGAGCCTCATAACCAAGTACACATACCTACCATAGGGCACCGCGACACTTGGTCGCCATAGTATCGATAATATCATATGGTTATTTTAACGGGGTTAACGAATGTAAAGCATGCAATTACGTTAAACTTACACCCGTTTCCATAATTCTGGAATCTAAAGCATCAGAAAAGTACCCACCTCGAAGTCAGTCGAACGAACCACCTGAAACGTCCCGCGCTCTCGAACGACACTTAGACCTTAAAGAAAGTCCCCAGAGAGTACAGATCAGTAACCATCCTACTTTCCACGAAGAATGCGGGTTTCACCCGAAACCGCCGATAACCTGACCATTTTGCCAAATCGCGGATCGTAGAGCAAGAACCTATTCAATGAAAGTCAACGGATTCCGAACGAAAGGTTCAGAGATCAAGTGAACGCTGTCCCCAACAGCTTTCCATGCTACCATTACCTTTTGTCACGCCCCGAAACTGCTACCAATTTGGCAAGGTTCGGGCTCGCTGAACAGACGCCGAACGGACAGAACCTCCCCTGTCCGCCCAAGGCTAAGCGACAAGATCATGTACAAGAATCACCCAGGAATTAATTCTAGATATACACAATCACAACGAGAGCACAACCAGTGCTAACAAGAACATAAGAGCAAGGTACGAGTATATAAACGTAAACATACAAGTAACAAAGAGAGAAACTCTATCTATTACAACCATTCCATTCGAGCATATGAATAATACATAAATCACATCCAAAACATCCTCACCCTATACAACATCTACTCTCAAAATGTAAAGACAAGGTGACAAAAGCTATAGATGTAGGGAGGCTGCTACCAACGTCTCTAGGGCGCCAAGCCCTTACCGCGATCCTCGCCGGGAGTACCTGTACTCGGCCCTGTAATAATAGTGGGGTGAGAACTATGGTCCATAGTTCCCAGTGGGTTCGGCCACCGACTCCACCGGTCTTCCCACTAGGTCCAAGAGGGCACAAGCAGATAGATAGATAGATAGATATATCTGAAAACTGTAAATGCAGTAAATAACTACTCTACTATGCCCAACACGGAAGACATGTATGCATGCTCAGGGGAGAGATATCCAAATATATCACTATGTCCATGAAGTACTATTTCATACTTGTTCTCTAACTCATTTTCAAGAAGTGTGGTTTTTAACACTTCATCTCAAATCTCACGGCACACCCGAAGGTTGCCCATGGCTCACTATCACGACGAGGGAGACTATGTCTCAACCTACCAATCGAACGCATCTGCGGGACCTGACTGTCCCTCGGGGTGGCGTGCCCCGTGACCAACTCCGGAGTAGGCGGCCGTAGAGGAGCGACCTCCACCAGCCAAAGACAGACTATGAGCATGATCCAATCCTCTCCACAGGAGGATACCCTATCTATAAGGCTAATGGCAACTGAGATCCCTATAGATAATACACAACCTATGTCTCACATGTGTCACGATAGGTTTACCTACACTACCTTTCATATGCCACTCGTTCATTTATTGTGTGGTGATCACAATTTCTACATATATGCCACTCGTCATCAATTGTCGACTCACAAATCCAACACCCAATCCGCACTATAGGATTCCTCGGTATCGACCCAATCTTTCCCAATCCAACATATTAGCATAACATTTGCTAAATATCTATATCAACCGGAAAGTATAAAGATGGCAATACATACTATCCTACAATGCAATGGTGCGATATGCAATGGTGTAAGTGGCTAAGACATAGAGAGAAGCCCAACGGCTTCGGTAAGAGCACCACCCACCTCGGGTCCTTGGCTCGGCTCGGCTCTCCAAAAAAAAATCTACGGGAGCACCGGTCTCGATCACAAGGGTCGCCTCAAGTCGGATGTCCTAAACAAGTCCAAAACGGCCTATTAATAACCTCCAAGCACAATGCTTAGTGTTTTCACGTGTGCGCAAAAGCGCCGACGAAAGACGACGAACTTCCACGATTCGTGGCCTGGATCGTCAAGGGTTTACCCAAAACCCCTCCATGATGGAAGGATTCCATTTAAATCCCCCACCAAAATTACTAATGTAATTATTTCTCTTTTTGCCTCAAAAGTCCTAGAGCGCGTATTTCGGCTCTAACTTTTCGACCGTTTGACGGAATGTCGATCCGTCTTCGCCAACACGTTTCTTTACATAGTAATTGGGTTTCCATAGGTTCAAATGAGATCAATCCCATGAAAATCCAAAAACTCCTCTCTTAACCCTAGGTTTCATATACACATTCATTATGATTTTTCCACGATTTTCGCCGATTTCTTCGACAAGAATTCTTCTAAGATCATATAGATTTTAGATCTAAAAACATTACGGCAAAACCAAATCTATTTTTTTACAAAACTCACCTCAAAGAGCTAGGATTCCAAGCTTTTCTTGGTTCAAAAGCTCGCCCTCGCTCGCCTTAGGCTCCTCGCAAATCGCTCCGCGATTTCGTGCGCGTTAGAGTGAGTAATTTTAGAGAGAGAAAGTGAGGTGAGAAGGAACGAGAGAGCCTTCCATGGAGGTGTGCTCTGTATGAGTGCGTGCGTGGGGTGCGTGGGTGGAGAAGAAGAAGAAAAGGGGAAAGTAGCTTTTATGCATACAGGACCCCCCAACAATAGTGTTAATTTACTATTTAGTCCAATTTTATCTGATACTTGCCTGCGGAACCCTTCTGGATGTCCGTTTGTGCTCAAATTTGACGGGCAGGCTCATCTCAACTTAATTTATCACGAGATATTTTAAATTTTCAGTTTGGGCTATTTTTGGGTCACCAAAAGTCTCGCTGTACTTAAAATCGCTGTCAGGTACCTTTCTCACTGCTCGGGTATCCGATTGATGCGAAACTTTTATTGTAACCTTAAAACATAATTATGAAGCTCCCGTAATTTTCTCAGAATTTTTCAACACTGTGAATTTTCTGCTAATTTATCTGCCCCGTCTCTCACAGAAAATATTAAATCTTCTGTTTTCGCTCCGATTTCGGCGCAGGTCATTTTCAACCTATATTATGCTTCTATGAGTCTAATAAAAATAGTATCTTACACTATTTTTATTTATTTTTATTTATATAATAATTTTTCCGACTTACTATATCCTACCGTAACTTCTATATGGTATTTAAAAGTTGAACTTGCACATTTTACCTATGGTTAATTAGGATTTCTTTGAATTAATTGGGCATATTCTACTTAATGTCTAACTTCTACTTTTAGAAGTTCGGTATCCTACACCTTTAGACCCCCGGACTTGCCAAAATTGCCTTTTATTCATATAAAACTCACTAATTAACCCACAACATTTAAACCGAGAATCTTTAAACCAAAATATTTTACCCGTAACTAGATTTTAACGTGCTGGACCCCATGCTCACAGTCTCGGATCAATTTGAGCCATGGAGTTACAATTTAGCCCATGAAGTCATATTTGCAATCGAGTCCCTATGGTTCTCTAAATTTGCATAAATACACCCGATTAACCACTATTTTGACTCGATCTCCCAATCCGGGATGTTTTAGACTATGCCGTAAATTACAGTAGATCGATCTCGATGCAAGCTAACCCGTGCTCACTGGTTTGAGTGGACACGAAGCCCAAAAACACAATTGGGTCCATAAAAGCTAATCAACTAGAGCTTAGATTACTACACTAAGCTAACTACCTGTTCTTTATGGAAATTAGAGTGAGCATCATTCTTAATAGGATCTATAGAGTCCAGGGCTCACCTTTGGAGCGTCGCAGACCAGTCAGAGAGATGGCCGGAGCAAGGTGACCGAGGTTGCAACCTTGCAAAGGCTCGGTTTGGCCGAGGCTTAGTCAAGTCGGGTTCAAGCCTGAAGCAGAGGTAAGCAGCAGCAAGAGGACACTCACAGAGGTGGCTCGGTCACTTCCCGACACAGCTCCGGCGGCCCCGTGCGGTGGTTGGCCGGAAAATCCAACCTTGCGGCCACCTGGGAGCATCCATGGAGGGTTAGGTTCTGGCCAATGAGGACCACATGTGAATACATGGGAAGTTTACAGATGACTTCTAGAGCCTACCTGGGTGGTCGGCCGGCGACTAAAGGCGGCGGCGACGGCCGGCGGTGGAGCTCGGGCTAGCTTCTTGGTGCAACTACAGAGGTAAGCAACCCCACGTCAAAAACCTCATGCAACATCATGAGGAACCTTTAAACGGCCAAACAAACTTACCTGAGTCACCGGACGGCGACTGGGAGCAACGGCGATGGCCGGTGGCGAAGCTCGGCCACGCTCGGAGAGCTCTAATGGCGGATTCCGAACCGTGGCTCTTGAGTCCCAGCAACTTACACCAACCCACTCACCTCGATGCCGTGGAGCTTGCTGAGGTGATGGCCAATGACTTGGGTGAGCGGCGGCGCCGGGCGGCGAGGTTCGGCCAAGACAAGATTTTGCCCGGTTCTAGGGCACGCCCGAGCGTCGCGGATCCTCAATCGATCACTCTCAAACTTGGAGGAGATCTTGCAGTCGAATCGAGGAAGAGTTCCAACGTGTCTGATCACGTTTCCAACAGCAAGATGAAGCTCGGGAACAGATCTGGCCTAAAACTAGGTTTCCGGCGATCTTCTCCCACCCGCCGGCAATCGGAGCACGGCAGCGCCTCCCACTTCACAGAGAGAGTGCTCTCTATGTCAGAAGGAGACTGCAAGGGTTTTTGAAGCAACAAAGATGAAGAAGTGTCATGAACTCACCTCGTCGGAAAAGATGAAGAAGAAGAGATCCTCCACCGGCGGCGCACGGCGGAGCAGGGCGTCGGGAACACCTCGGCTGGGTCTCTCAGGCACAGAGGAGGTCCCAGAAGAGGTCTGCTGAATTATGGAGTCCTCTTGTTGCTTCCTACTCCAACCCAACCGAGATCAAGGCTTCCTCTTGATCCCTCTCTTTTTCCGGCGAAGGGAGGCGGCGGCCGGCGGTGTAACCGACGAGGAGAGAGCAGAGGGACACGAAGGGGTTGGTGCATGCGGCTGGGTGCTAGGGTTCTGGGCTCTACGGTTTCAAAGGAACCCTAATACTATATATATACAAATGCAACAAAATGCATTTAGCTCCCTCTACTCATAATATTTAGAGCCAAGTCCTTCATAGTATTTCAATTTCGCAATCAGGTCCCTCTCCAAGAATTTGCACAAAAATCGGAGCATAAAATATAGGGGTCTCTATGTAATTTTTCATATTTTTCACTATTTTTCACATTTTTCGAGGTATTCGAGTTGCCAAACGGAAAAACGGACTTCGCCACGACGTCCGGCTCGACGAAACCTATAAAGTAGTGATTTTGGTTTGTCGCATTCGATCCCCTATAATTTTAAAATCCATAAAATACTATAGTTTATATAGTTTGGCACGCTTTACGATGCTTTAGGTTCGTTAAACACAAATTTCGTCGGCGCCACTACGCTCAGATCGACGATGCCATTTAAATCGACTACCTGGATCGTCAGATTCGGACCCCAGACAGTCGATCGGGCGACGTTGGCCAACGCGGGAATTAAATCAGGGTGTTACTATTCAAATCACTATTCACTTAAGTCGCGGGTCCCACTAGTTTTCTTGCTGATTTCAGGACGATCCGACCGTCGGATCAACAAACGGTCTATACCATTTTCACTCGATTCGATGAGACGGTCGCACTGGAGATTTCAGATTTCCGAGATCAGACTCAGATTGGAAAGGCGGAATTAGTGTCTCGGAAACTGTGCAATTCGCGCACCGGTACGCAAATCACTAAGGTTTAGATTTGTTTCCTCACACGCATTCACACTTGAATTTCTCGAGTATTACATCACTCACACCTGATGAGAAGTTTCGTCCTCGAAACTTAAATACACCAGGAATCCAATAAATGGGGAAAGTGCCCAGACATGTCCGACTTGCGCTCCCAATTGGCTTCGCGCCCCTCGTGATCCTCTCGTTTCTCTCTGGCACTAGGAGAGGTTGCAGTTTCCCCGCCGGGCGCTGATGTTCGGCCTTTATTCGATGACCAACCCAATAGCGAGGCGCAAGTTGTGCTTTAAGTTCCTTCAGTTCCGCGAAAGTCATTCTGTAAGGCGCCTTTGTGATAGGTTGCGTGTCTGGTAGAAGCTCGAAAGGGAAGACGACTTCTCACTCGGGGGGGGGGGGGGGGGGGAGGGCATTCCCGGCAGTTTAGTCGGGAAGACGTCAGAAATAATCCTTACAACCGGGATGTCAGTGAGCGATGCAGAGGGTCGAGTCGCTAGGCCCACTGAATCCAGGTAACTACACATCCGCCTAATACCTATTAAGCCTGCTTCCTGACTTGGAGTTCACCGTCACGACGCCACCGGTCCGCAGACCACCTCTGACGGCGCTGAGCAGTCAGCAACAAAAGTCTCGCGATGCATCGAGGTACCCCAGTAATACCACCAAACCCGTACCAATGAGCTCTTAAATGTCCAAAATAACCCGACAACAAAGGGGGAAACCACACTAATACCCTCACAAAGCTCCAGGATGTGCCAACAAAGCAAGCCGGGTCACCGCCTACAAATAGTCCTCCTTTGAGAACAACGAACCCACCCGCCACCAACACGGACCACTTCCACCCGTCACCAACACGGGCCACTTCTACCCGTCACCAACAAGGGCCACTTCCACCCGTCACCAACACGGGCCACTTCCACCCATCACCAACACGGGCCACAAGCTTGGAGCATTACCACCATCCCGGATTGTCCTCTCCGACTGTCCGTCCTACCGAGGCGACGGTCAAAACTAAAGCTAGGTTTCAGCTCTAAGACCTACCACAAGGTCTACCCCACAGAACAAGCTGCATGCAGGGCATCCTAGCCGAAAGTGACCAATGCCAGAGCGCCATGTAGTCAACAACCCCCGCTGACCTACACTACTTCACAATCAATAGACTCGCAACCCAAAATCCTCAAGACTATGCCGTGGTCATGGGAAGCTGGCGAAAAAAACCAAGAAATACGGTCCTACTTCCGTCTTGGCACCGAAGGGGTGCGACACTCTGATTAACCCCTACCGCTCGGTCCCAATCTGTTGCCCCTCCAAGCACCGTGCATTGAACCGAGCTGCATACCCCCAGACCAAACAGTCACACTCCCAACTAGGAGAATTCTAAGCTCTAGGTCCGCTCAACAATGACCTCCAGGTACAGTAGACTATCCATCCGAAGCCTAAATGGTCGGAAGAAGACATGCAGCGAAAACAGCAAGAAGAACCTTGTCAAAAGTTGCCTAGGTTCACTAAGCGCACTCGAGGGATCACGCGCCAATCCACCAGTAGGACAACCTAACCGACCCTCTTGTGCAAAACACAGGAACCCAACCCAGAGCTACACCACCACAACCTTCTCGAAAGAGCTAACTGGCACCACCCAGCGTCAAAAAGCTAATCCCCCAATAAAAAGTCGCCACTTACGCACACTTGTGCGAAGCGAGACACGACCTCTCTAACCGAAATCGAGCCCAAACGAACGATATTTACTAGCCCCGGTGGTCTCCTTTTTAACCCAAATGAGCACCCCAAAACCCCACCACGACGATTTCTACAACCATCGCAGTGACCACAGTAAAAAGCCGAACTATGGGTAACAACCGTAGGGGAAGAATCCTCATTCCCACCCATACCTTATCCAAGATGCAAAAGAATCGGCCGACTATCTGCTGTAACCTAAAACTAGCAGACCTAGAAGGTACAAATTTAGACAAGAGGCTACCCAGTTACTCACGACCGACAAAACGGCCGACACACTAACAAACACCGGCGGATTACACTACCACCAGTCACCGTTACTAACAACGACCAGAACGTCGGCAGAGGAAGGGGTTCGGAAAAACAAAAGCCGGCGTAACGATCTGCTGTGTTAACAGCCGCACCAAGTGCATGAACACCGTCAGTAGGCCCACCGTGTCCTGTGCTGGTTGCTTAATCCATTGATTCCCAGCAACCATCAAGACCCCGGTGGCAGCCGGCCTCGACCCCAGCCTCCAAAACAACACGACTACCCAAGCACAACAACCGAACTAAGCCGAGAAACAATACTCAGCAGTCCCGCACTCTCGCATCTCTACGCACCTATACCCTGATCATTTCATTAGCTAGTAGCCAGTGGTAATGTACTTCTGTGGATGTTGAACAGCGACTACTGTGGTTAAAGTTGTTTTTCTCTGATACCATCTTAATCTGTCACGCCCCGGGGGTTTTAAACAAGCGGAAGAACAGCCACCGAAAGCTCTCAAAGTTGTATATATATTTTTTTTGAAACCGATTTCCCCCGGTGCGTGCCCAGACCCGCCGCATATACAAATTCACTCTGCAAACGGGCGGAGTCTCCTTTGTATATGCACGACGTCCTGACTACAATTGCCATACAATCATCACTTTAACCACACTAGTTCAACAGTCGAGTGCGTACGACAATTTTTCATAAGTAACAAAGAGGCCGACTAACTTTGAAAGGATAAATCCACAGGGTTTTAAAAAACGGTGCCCACACGACACCTGTAGAGTTATTAATCCCAAGGGATCTAAATAGGTACTATCAAACACCTAGAGGGGGGGTGAATAGGTGTAATACTTAAAAACTCAATCTCAGTGCAAAATAAAAACCAATGCGGAAAATAAAAACAGCACACCGAGATTTACGTGGAAACTCCAATCCAGGAGAAAAACCACGGGACCAACACGCAATAACAATCCACTAAGAATAGAAGAATAACAAGGTGATTACCGACTCCACGGACTCAAACCCCTCCTTCAGCTTCTTCGGACCTTGCGCTGACCGGTTGGATATCCACGCAATAACAATCCCTAAGAAAAGAAGAATAACAAGGTGATTACCGTCTCCACGGATTTAACCCCTCCTTCAATTTCTTGGACCTCGCGCTCCACCGTTTTGCCCGTCCACTGCTCACGTTCGAATCCACGAACGCACGCTTCGAATCCACGAAACGCCTTTAGCACACCGAATCCACGATGCCACGTCGAATCCACGACGCAAACTCAGTCGATAAGAATATTGACTTCGATGGTGATCCTTTGCTTAGATTATCAATGAAGAACCGTAGAAGAAATCTCTAAGCAAAGATTAGATCAATTCGACCAAAGACATGTTCTTGAAGGAACCATCGAATTGACCTAAAAGAGGCTATAAAGAAGAACGATGAAAACCTAGCCTCTAGGGTTGCTCTCAAGAGTTTTATAAAAGATCGGCCGTAGCTCCCACGTTTTTGAGAAACCCTAAGCGTCTATTTATAGTTTAGAAACCTTTGGAAAGAGATAAGAATCAAAAACATACCTTATCTGGAAATTTTCAGGACGGCGATCCGGATCGGATTTACTGCGATCCGGATCGTCGTAACGAGATTGACGATTCCAGAAAACCAAGGGTTCGGGATCCGGATCGCATTGCCCGATCCGGATCGTTCATACAAATCAGAAAACTTAACATTCGGGATCCGGATCGGAAATTGCATGGATCCGGATCGAAGTCTTGTATGAAGCAACAACCTTCGGGATCCGGATCGTTGGCCCTGATCCGGATCCTGAACATGTCCGAACACCAGTTTTTGATTATTATGAAATTAAAAATTCTTCCAAGTGTTTCTATACTATAAGAAAGTATTCGAATCACCAAAATTATTTAGTTAACCATACCTGATCCTTTTGAATACTTTCTTCTTGAGATTGATGTAACTGATCCACAATTCTTCAACTTCAATCTTCAAGATTCAAGACACTGAGTGTCAACTTGAGCTCTTGTTGAATCTTCTCTAAGTCTTTGATTGCTGATTGACAATTTGATCCCTTTAAGACTCCGACTCAACTCACTGACTTGACTCACGAAATATGCCAATACCAAAATGCCGTAACAATCTCCCCCTTTGGCAATTTCGTGACAAAACCCAAAAATACATAAAAGCGCTCAAGTCACTTATCTTAAACCAAAAATCGAAATTCAATGTTATCACCAAAACATTGATTTTCTTTGCGTGAAAGATCCAATAAATACAAAATTACATTTGAACCAAACAGTCCTAGAACATACTCTATGACTTAGGACTTGGAGTCTTAAAGTGATGTAATTCCTGCAAAACAAAACTCCAAACAAAATCAAACGTCAGTCGTTAGAAATTAAAATCCTACATTTGATTCATCTTTTTGGTTCTTTTGTTTTTCCCAGCTCTTTCAATTTTTTCTTTGTCTCCCCCTATCTTGAGCATCTCTGTTCTCCCCCTTTGTGATACGATCATCATTTTCCGTTCTCCCCCATTTTTCTATTTTCGTTTCGTTTATCCTCTCTTGATGATCTTATCTCCGTCATTTCTCTTCTCCCCCTTTTTGTCACAAATTGTCAAACAGTGAACATACTAGACAAAAGGAAATTACAAACAAAATTAGTTCATGGAGAAAGAGAGATAAAAGCTCAGTTCTGGTATATAACAAAATGCAGATTTCGTACCGGTACCAGAAAGCAAAAATCAAATAATTTCTTGAAACAAATCCAGATTTTGAAATAATTGAATTACCGATTTGTATTCCATCAAGAAAACAATTAAGTGCTTGAAAATAATATGAGATCACATAGATGTCATTCAATCCAATTAATTTTACAAAAATTAAAAAGATTTACTCCAAATCATGAAAAATAAAGGTAAAACATTATAAACCGTTTTTCATGTTATATTCATCAAACACAAGTCATCAAAAATAATCTTGAGATCCAAAGTCTATCAAGATGTAACGGATGTACAAAGATGACTTACAGAGATTTCCAAATGACATCAATTTGATTTCTTACCCTTTCAAATTTGAGATAAGCACTAAAATACCTAAGGGAGGCTCTTTGAGCATCTTTCAACTATCCCACCTTATACCAACCAGGAGATTATTCAAAATATAAGAGTTTTGCATATAAATCTCCAAATGCTTCAACTAAAAATTTCAAGAAATATTTTTCAAGCATCAAAACATGTGGTAGCTTCACACACAGACCGGACGACCGGGGTGGCAGCTCTTTCCAATATGTGGTGGTAGTTTTCACACTCCTTTCGGATGTAACTCTTTCCACATCTTTTAAAATTCATTTATTTACCCTTGTAAGAATGCAATCTCTTACGTGAAAGAATTAAATCCCAGATTTTAGTCTATCGGTTGTCTCACATTTATCACAATGAAATCACACAACCGAGATAGATTAAGCATCTAAAGATCACACATGATTTCTAAAATTTGATGCTTATAATATCAAAAACTCCTATAATGAAGTATCTTCAAGATTACGATTAAGGAGTAAAGTTGATAATCCAAATAAAATTAATTTGGAGTGAATAAAAGTGAAGCCCTTTTTATTCAATGCACTTGTTCAGTAAAAACCCTTTTGTTCAAAAACAAAGTATAAAAACGAAGAGCATTGAAAAACATGTAATGCAAAGATTAAGAAAGATATGAAGGAAAAACCAATCAAAGCATTACATACAGTCATAAGCTATTTAGAACTTAAGACAAGGAAAGATATCACCTTTCCGAATCCAAAATCGCTGGATTTTGGGTTGTCTTGATTCGTTGTGGCCGGGGGTTGTCCGCTTTGACTGTTGGTCCACCTTAGGTCTTTGCCTCGCAGTGATCCACTTGAATGATTGATGTTGTGGCTCGGACCTTTGGTGGGTTGAGTGAACTCCTTTGACTTGATGTGTCTTTTGATTCCGTTGAGTTCGCTCCGTAGATGAAGTTGCCGAAGAATTCTTCTTTCTCTTTTTCGGGCAATCCTTCACCAAATGTCCTTCAAGTCCACATAGGTGACAAGTTCTTCCTTTCAATTTAGTTGTGGAACTTGAAGCCTTCACAGTTTGGTTCTTTTTGAATCCCAAACCAACCTTGCTTGTTTGACCTAATCCGGACATACATTCAAGTTTCTTGGAACCAGTTGAAAGCCTTTGTATGTCGGATTTAAGTTCATGAACTTGCTTGGTTAAAGCTTGGTTGGTGACATGAATCTCCTCAACTGTTTTTCTAGAAAACCAATCTTGTCCGTATATGATTTAGCGTTTGTCTCCGATTGGTTTAGCTTTTCTTGGAGGATTTTATTGTTATTCAATAAACGTCCTTGTTCCTCCTCGAGATCATGAAGTTTTATCTTTAAAGCTTGATTCTCGTCTTGACCTTCAAGTCGTTGCTTCCTCAACTTCTTATATGTTTAGCCATCTTCCTTGATTCCGTAAGAAGTTGTTGATATGCCTCAACGAGTTCTTCTCGTCCGACTCCCCCTCACTTGATGACTCTCCGCCGGATGTTGATGTTTCATGCAAAATCAAAGGAATAGAGTCAGTGATTAAAGATGATAAGCAACCATTAGAAGAGGGAATATAAGAGGCATGAGAGGCAACAACTTTTTCCCCTTTACTTGAGGTCGATTCATTAGAAGTAGAATCGTCCCAAGTTTTTGCTTGCAAAGCCCTCTTTTTATATGATTTCGGAGAAGGACAATCCGTTGAAAAATGGCCGTAGCCTTTGCATCGGTAGCATTGGATTTCCCCTTCGAATCATCTTTCTCTTTTTCTTTAGAAGGTTTTGCAAAGCTTTTGAGTTTAGAGGATTTAGAACCCGATGATCCTTTAGAAAGATTTCATGGATGAAGATCCATCGGTTCGATTCTTCCAAATTTTTGACGAAATTTCTTTACGATCCGCGCCAATTGGTTCTTCAAAATCGGCAAAAGAGATTTTCATCGTCGGAACTTGATTCGCTATCTTCTTCCTTTGTTGATTTGAATGCAATACCTGTAAGCTAAGAAGAAGACTTGGAAGAAACTGATTAGTAGGAAAAGTCATTTCATAAGTTTGCAAAGCACCTACTAATCCTCTCACTCATCTCATCCGGATGACATAACGGTTTTCAATGGCGGTAACCTTTGCCCTAAACCGTTTACGGAAGAGTCCGAGTATCTTTCTACAATTTTCGACTCCGGGATCTTTTCTCCTAAATTAGCACATGTATTATTACATCTTGAAGTCTAGTGTAATAATCTGTAAACAATTCATGCCCTTCCATATGAATAGAGTCAAATTGACTTGTAAGCATCTGGCAGCTTTTGAATTTTACAAGATAGTACCCTCATGTGTAATTTTGAGAATATCCCAAATTTCCTTCGCGGTTTCACACGCGGAAATTCTTGTGAACTCAGTCGAGGAAAGAGAATTAAATAAAGCGTTCATACATTTCCCATTGTAAGAAGATCTTTCAAATTCCTCTTTGGACCATCTAGAGCGAGGTTTTGGGGTAGTAGAATTTCCTACTTCCTCAACAGGATGCACCCAACCGCATTCCACGGATTTGCCATACTCGCCTCATCAATTGCGATGAGAAAAAGCTCTCATCCGCACTTTCCAATAAGCATAATTAGTCCCATCAAAAAGAAGAGGTCTATAAATATTACCACTTTCACCCATCATGATAGATAAACCTAAAACCCGCTCTGCTACCAATTGTAGAGTTATTATCGGATCCACAAGGATCTAAATAGGTACTATCAAACAACTAGAGGGGGGGGTGAATAGGTGTAATACTTAAAAACTCAATCTCAGTGCAAAAAAAAACCAATGCGGAAAATAAAAACAGCACACCGAGATTTACGTGGAAACTCCAATCCAGGAGAAAAACCACGGGACCAACACGCAATAACAATCCACTAAGAATAGAAGAATAACAAGGTGATTACCGACTCCACGGACTCAAACCCCTCCTTCAGCTTCTTCGGACCTTGCGCTGACCGGTTGGATATCCACGCAATAACAATCCCTAAGAAAAGAAGAATAACAAGGTGATTACCGTCTCCACGGATTAAACCCCTCCTTCAATTTCTTGGACCTCGCGCTCCACCGTTTTGCACGCCCACTGCACACGTTCGAATCCACGAACGCCACTCGAATCCACGAGCACACGTTTCGAATCCACGAAACGCCTTTAGCACACCGAATCCACGATGCCACGTCGAATCCACGACGCAAACTCAGTCGATAAGAATATTGACTTCGATGGTGATCCTTTGCTTAGATTCTCATTGAGGAACCGTAGAAGAAATCTCTAAGCAAAGATTAGATCAATTCGACAAAAGATATGTTCTTGAAAGAACCATCGAATTGACCTAAAAGAGGCTATAAAGAAGAACGATAAAAACCTAGCCTCTAGGGTTGCTCTCAAGAGTTTTATAAAAAGATCGGCCGTAGCTCCCACGTTTTGAGAAAACCTAAGTGTCTATTTATAGTTTAGAAACCTTTGGAAAGAGATAAGAATCAAAAACATACCTTATCTGGAAATTTTCAGGACGGCGATCCGGATCGGATTTACTGCGATCCGGATCGTCGTAACGAGATTGACGATTCCAGAAAACCAAGGGTTCGGGATCGGATTGCATTGCCGATCCGGATCGTTCATACAAATCAGAAAACTTAACATTCGGGATCCGGATCGGAAATGCATGGATCCGGATCGAAGTCTTGTATGAAGCAACAACCTTCGGGATCCGGATCGTTGGCCCTGATCCGGATCCTGAACATGTCCGAACACCAGTTTTTGATTATTATGAAATTAAAAATTCTTCCAAGTGTTTCTATACTATAAGAAAGTATTCGGATCACCAAAATTATTTAGTTAAACCATACCTGATCCTCTTGAATACTTTCTTCTTGAGATTGATGTAACTGATCCACAATTCTTCAACTTCAATCTTCAAGATTCAAGACACTGAGTGTCAACTTGAGCTCTGTTGAATCTTCTCTAAGTCTTTGATTGCTGATTGACAATTTGATCCCTTTAAGACTCCGACTCAACTCACTGATGACTCACGAAATATGCCAATACCAAAATGCCGTAACAACACCAGGTTTTTTCAAAAGCCGTTCTCGAAATAATAAATACACAGGTTTAAAAACGGGGCCCATAGACACCTGTGTTTTCAAAAAACTATTTCGAAACCATAAATCCACAGAGTTTGAAAACGGTGTCCCCTCGCACACTATGTTTTTCAAGTCATTTTGCAATGTTTTCTTTTTCAGTAGTTTGAAAACGGCAAACTATCAGATAGTAAACTAAACATTCATCCACCAGAAGTATTGTAATAATCCCAACATCCAGTCGATCCCACAAAAGTATCAAACCCACCAGGACTACAGGTAATAAAATTGAGCATAAGGAGAAGTAATACTATCTGAAGCCTCGAAGGCCAAAAGATATCTCATCGCGGCTCACCGTCGCCCTAGTTCACCCCTCAACGAACCTGTTACAGAGTGGAGGTCAGCGACAAGGGATAACAAGTACGAAAGGCAAGGAGGGATATAACTAAGCACCAACCATAATAAAACCAGAGCGGGACCGCCCTCTACGTGCAATCGACAGTAAAAAAACCCCATCCCCCGCACAATCCAAAACCGAGCACCTGCCCCCGGCAACCACACCGAGCACCTACTCGGCAAACCGCACGAGCACCTGCCTCGGCACCACACCGAGCAACTGCCTCGGCATCCCACCGCTCACAACCCCCACTACGGGGGCCCCCACTACGTCACCAACACGGGGGGTACAAGGGTCAAGTACCACTTTTACGGAAAAAGCACACCCTCGCGGTGGCCAAAACCGCTGGTGTGCGTTGTAGCAATCTGAGCCTCATAACCAAGTACACATACCTACCATAGGGCACGCGACACTTGGTCGCCATAGTATCGATAATATCATATGGTTACTTTAACGGGGTTAACGAATGGTAAAGCATGCAATTACGTTAAAACTTACAACCCGTTTCCATAATTCTGGAACTAAAGCATCGGAAAGTACCCACCTCGAAGTCAGTCGAACGAACCACCTGAACGTCCCGCGCTCTCGAACGACACTTGGGCCTTAAAGAAGTCCCAGAGGTACAGATCAGTAGCCATGCTACTTTCCACGAAGAATGCGGGTTTCACCCGAAACGCCGATAATCCTGACCATTTTGCCCAAATCGCGGATCGTAGAGCAAGAAACTATTCAATGAAAGCAACGGATTCTGAACGAAAGTTCAGAGATCAATCTGGACGCTGTCCCCAACAGCCTTGCATGCTACCATTACCTTAGACCCCGGACTGCCAAAATTGCCTTTTATTAATAAAACTCACTAATTAACCCACAACTTTTAAACCGGGAATCTTTAAACCAAATATTTTACCAAACTAGATCTTAAGGGTGGACCCCGTGCTTACAGTCTCGGATCAAGTTGAGCCATGGAGTTCACAATTAGACCCGCATGAGTCATATTGCAATCGAGTCCCTATGGTTCTCTCAATTTGCTAAATACACCGATTAACACTATTTGACTCGATCTCCAATCCGGGATGTTTTAGACTATGCCGTAAATTACAGTAGATCGATCTCGATGCAAGCTAACCCGTGCTCACTAGGTTTGAGTGGACACCGAAGCCCGAACACAATCGGGTCCA
The DNA here is from genome assembly GCA_029204045.2 of Tillandsia leiboldiana. Lineage (NCBI taxonomy): Eukaryota > Viridiplantae > Streptophyta > Magnoliopsida > Poales > Bromeliaceae > Tillandsia > Tillandsia leiboldiana. Next base: position 39,287,203 of record CM055061.1, read on the forward strand.
TCAAAAAGCTAATCAACTAGAGCTTAGATTACTACACTAAGCTAACTACCTGTTCTTCATGGAATTAGAGTGAGCATCATTATTAATAGGATCAATAGAGCAGGTGTCAGCCCCCGGGGGTTTTTGAGTCTATATCAAAGCGGAAATTGCGTGTATTTTTTTTTTTTCTTTAACAAGGTAACTTAACCTCATCCCGGTGCGTGCAGACGCACATACACAAATTCTCTGCCCAAGGACAGAGTCTCCTTTGTATATGCACGGGTATCATTTACAACAAGCGTACATCAACCATCAGCCATACAATAGACATACATCGTCAAACAGGTACAGTACTTAACTAATGTTATAAAAAGCGGCGTCACCGTTGGAAAGGATAAAACCAGCGGTTGCAAAACCCGTGCCCACACTGCACTTCGTTTG
>CM055061.1:39287722-39410745 GCA_029204045.2 Tillandsia leiboldiana
AGGTTCGTTAAAAACCTTTTGTTTGAAAACAAAAACATAAAAACGAAGAGCATTGAAACAAATGTAATGCAAAGATTAAGAAAAATATGAAGGAAAACCAATCAAAGCATTACATACAGTCATAAGCTATTTAGAACTTAAGACAAGGAAAGATATCACCTTTCCGAATCCAAAATCGCGGATTTTGGTTGTCTTGATTCATTGTTGCCGGTATTGATAGCTTTGACTGTTGATCCACCTTAGGTCTTTGCGTTCGCAATGATCCACTTGTAATTGATGTTGTGGCTCGGACCTTTGGTGGGTTGAGTGAACTCCTTTGACTTGATGTTTCTTTTGATTCCGTTGAGTTCGCTCCGTAGATGAAGTTGCCGAAGAACTCTTCTTTCTCTTTTTCGGGCAATTCTTCACCAAATGTCCTTCAAGTCCACATGGTGACAAGTTCTTCCTTTCAATTTATTGTGGAACTTGAAGCATTCACAGTTTGGTTCTTTTTGAATCCCAAACCAACCTTGCTTTTTGACCTAATCCGGACATACAATCAAGTTTTTGGAAACGGTTGAAAGCTTTGTATGTCGGATTTGAGTTGATGAACTTGCTTGGTCAAGCTGGTTTGGTGACATGAATTTCCTCAAACTGCTTTTCAAGAAAATCAATCTTGTATATATGGGAATTAATAGCGTTTTCGATTGATTTTTCTTTTCTTGGAGGATTTTATTATTATCCAATAAACGTTCCGTTCCTCCTCGAGATCATGAAGTTGTATCTTTAAAGCATGATTCTCGTCTTGATCTTCAAGTCGTTGCTTCTCAAATTCTTAATATGTTTGCCATCTTCTTTGATTCCGCAAGAAGTTGTTGATATGCCTCAACGAGTCTTCTTCGTCCGACTCCCCCTCACTTGATGACTCTCCATCGGATGTTGATGTTTCATGCAAAATCAAAGGAATAGAGTCAGTGATTAAAGATGATAAACAAAAATTAGAAGAGGGAAAATGAGAGGCATGAAAGGCACCAACTTTTTTTCCTCTTTACTTGAGGTCGATTCATCGGAAGTAGAATCGTCCAAGTTTTCGCTTGCAAAGCCTTCTTTTTATATGATTTCGGAGAAGGACAATCCGTTGAAAATGGCCGTAGCCTTTGCATCGATAGCATTGATTTTCCCTTCGAAATCATCTTTTTCTTTTTCTTTAGAAGGTTTTGCAAAGCCTTTGAGGTTAGAGGATTTAGAACCCGATGATCCTTTAGATGGTTTTGTGATGAAGATCCATCGGTTCGATTCTTCCAAAACTTCCGACGAAATTTCTTTGTGATCCGCGCCAATTGTTCTTTAAAATCGGCAAAAGAGATTTCATCGTCGGAACTTGATTCGCTATCTTCTTCCTTTGTTGATTTGAATGCAATACCTGTACTTAGAAGAAGCTTGGCAAGAAACTTGATTAGTAGGAAAAGTCATTTCATAAGTTTGCAAAGCACCTACTAATTCCTCTACTCTCATCTCATCCGGATGACTAACGGTTTCAATGGCGGTAACCTTTGCCCTAAACCGTTCCGGAAGAGTCCGAAGTATCTTTCTTACAATTTTCGACTCTCCGGAATCTTTTCTCCTAATTAGCACATGTATTGATACATCTTGAAGTCTAGTGTATAATCTGTAAACAATTCATGCTCTTCCATATGAATAGAGTCAAATTGACTGTAAGCATCTGGAGCTTTTGAATTTTTACAAGATTAGTACCCTCATGTGTAATTTTGAGAATATCCCAAATCTCCTTTGCAGTTTCACACGCGGAACTACGTGTAAACTCGGTCGATGAAAGAGAATTAAATAAAGCGTTCATACCTTTCCCGTTGTAAGAAGATTTTTCGACTTCCTCTCTGGACCATCTAGAGCGAGGTTTTGGGGTAGTAGAATTTCCTACTTCCTCAATTGGATGCACCCAACCGTATTCCACGGTTTGCCATACCCGCATCATCAATTGCGATGAGAAAAGCTCTCATCCGCACTTTCCAATACGCATAATTGGTCCATCAAAAAGAGGAGGTATATAAATATTACCACTTTCACCCCGACATGATAGATAAACCTAAAACCCGCTCTGATACCACTTGTTGGTTTTTAAAAGGATCCACAAGGATCTAAATAGGTACTATCAAACAACTAGAGGGGGGCCTGTGAATAGGTGTAATATTTCAATACTACCAATCTCACAGTGCAAAATAAAAACCAATGCGGAAATAAAATTAGCACACCGAGATTTTTCCGTGGAATACTCCAATCCAGGAGAAAAACCACGGGCCCAACACGCCAATAACAATCCACTAAGAAAGGACGAATACCACAGGTGATTTACAGACTCCACGGATTCAAACCCCTCCTTCAACTTCTTCGGATCTTGCGACTCCACCGATTGCACGTCCACTGCACACGTTCTAATCCACGAACGCCACTCGAATCCATGAGCACCGTTTCAAATCCACGAAACGCCTTCAACACATCGAATCCACGATGCCGATTTGGGAAAATCGTTGTTTTTCTTCGGTGATGATAATCCGCCGAATACTTAGATTAAGAATAGATCAGAAACACCATCTAAGTATTCATCAATTTGATTATACAAGAATTAGGCGTTTGGAAATCCTAGAATCAAATTGATCAATATAGATGAAGAAACATGAATTAATCGTGTTTCCTTTCTTCTCTATATGTGGATTGATCCCTTTTTTCGGATACCCCTAAAGATGAAAGTAGGGTCTCTTATAGGTTAGAAACCTTTGGGAAGGAGATAAGCATCAAAAACTGGCTTAACAGAATTTTTCCCGCACGACGGTCCGGACTGGATTTGGCTGATCCGGACTGTCGTCTTTTTTCAGCAATTTTCCTGAAAAAACTGTTCGGGGTCCGGACTGGAATTTTCTGATCCGGACTGTTCATGCAATTTCATTAAACCACATAGTTCGGGGTCCGGACTGAAACAGGGGAGGTCCGGACTGGATTTCCGCATGAACTAAACTATGTTCGGGGTCCGGACTCGGAATGGTCTGATCCGGATCCTGAACATCCACTTGTCCAGTTTTTTATTTTTAAGCAATGAAAACTTATCCAAGTGTTTCTAAACTACACAAATGTATTCGGATCACCAAAATTATTTAGTTAAACGTACCTGATCATTTCGAATCCATTTCCTTGAGATTGATGTATATGATCCACAATTCTTCAATTTCAATCTTCAAGACTCAAAACACTGAGTGTCAACTGGAGCTCTTGTTGAATCTTCTCTGAGTCTTCGATTGCTGATTGACAATTTGACACTTCAAGACTCCGACTCAACTCACGAAATATGCCAACACAAAAAGCCGTAACAATAGTGACTGTGGAGTTACCGTTGGGTTATTGTTGAGCATCCTGGATCACCCCCGACAGGGCCACTGTGTTGGCGGATACCTGGAGCATGGAAGCTGTCTGGGGTTGAGTTTGATGATTCCACAGCTGGCGCTGTGTGGACTGTTGAGGCAAACATGGCTTGTGGTTGTGTCCCGAGGGTTCCTTTGGATGATAGACCGCGACTGAGTAGTCCACTCGGATGGTCAAGATTCGGGAGTGACCGAGTGAGGACCCCTCTTTGTTAGGGCTCTTTTCCTTATTGGATGATAGTGTGGGTATGCTTCGGGTTGCCTTGGTTGAGTTGACACAGGATGTGGTTTGGTGCGTGTTGCACTAGTGGTTATTTCCATTTCCCCCAGCCTTTTATTGGAGCCCCTTTGGTTTTTCACGTCTCAGCTCAGGAGTGTTTTGCTTTGGATCCCTCGCACGTGATTGACTCGCTCCATTTGAGATCTGTGAGTGTTTGGAGTACGAGGGACGCCCGTTGCGAATTCTGGCTCGAGAGATGAGAGGATTGCGCAACCAGCCCATGCCGTACTGGCTATTATTGTTGTTTTGAGGAGTAATCACGGGGAGTGAGTGTGTGACTTGGGAGCTAGAGACGGTGATTATGAGTACCTACCCTTGATTTTGAGACACCTTTTGGGTTATGCTAGTTCGAGGACGAAACTTTCTTTTAGTGGGGGAGGATGTGAGGACCCGAAATTCCCACGTAAGGATTACTGTTGGATCATCAGCTTCTGGAGGCTTAAGTTGAGTTTTGGAAGTGTTTGTGCGCATATTGGACCCAAGAATTAGACTCAGCGCGAAGTTTGGATTAAGCTTGCTTATCTGGATGCCTTCGAAAAATTTGAGGATTGGAATTTGGCAAAACGGGCAGCGGATTGGATCCAGCGCGCGAAAACGATGGAAATCGACTACTTGGTTGTATTTTTCTGAGCCCGGACGGCCAAAAACGGACACCCGGAGGTTTTCTGGTGTTTTTGGGTGCACGGTGGACCGGTGGACCGGAGGTGTGCCACGTGGCGGCTTCTGATTGGCGCCGTACGCCATGTGGCAGTGCGAGAGTGACGGCACAGTGGGCCCGGCCCACGGGAGCGGTCTTGGGCAGGTGCGCGGGTGAGCGCGGTGCACGGGGGCGGCGTGCCACGTGTAGGCTTCTCGTTGGCTGGCTTTAGACAGGTGGCGGCAGCTGATTGGTGGGTGCTTTTGGCTTGGTCCATGGAGCAGGTGGGGGGCGCCTCGGGCTACGTGCCGGTCAGGGTGGCAGGCGGCGCGCAGGCGCACGTGGGCGCGCGACTGGCGCGTTGACGCGCGGTTCCTGCGCGTGGGCGCGCCACGAGTCAGCTTCCGCGCAGGCCACGTGGCACATGGCGGATGGCGGAGTTGGCTGTCGCCTGTTCGGGGTTGACGTAGCTTCACCTCAACGTTTCGGGCGCTGGTCGGACGGGGGTGTCCGACCGGGTTTTCAGCGCCCGAAAGATACAGGCGCCCGAAACCGGGGACACCCCGGTCATTTCCGGATTTGTTCCTCAGCCTATAAATAGGCATTCCTCCCTTCCGTTGCTCGGTTTTTTGGATTTTCTGATGTTCTTCTCCACGCGATTCCTTCAGTGGAGTTCCTCCCCTCCTACTTCTCCACATCTTGATGGAGTTTCGGGATTTTTGGAGGCCGCGGCATCGACGTTTCTGCGACGCGGCGCACATCGACGCACCTTGGATTTTTGCTTTTACCGTCGCTCTTCAGTCCGCGAGACACCCCGGATCACCCCGATGGAATTTCAAGCCGATTTTTGCGGCAAGCGCGGCAGTGCGTTCACGAGAGGTAAGGCTTTGTTTTTTGTGTTGATCACTTCTCCTCATTTCGAGTTTTCGGCACAGTTCCCGAGGTGTTTGTGACCCCTTTTTCTGCTGTGAGACTTTGGACAGCGGAGGCTTGTCGATTTTCTATTTTGACCTACGATTATCGAAATGAGGCGTTTAAGGACTCGATTGACATCTACTTTTCGAGAGGAACGCACTCGTATTTTTATTGGATTTTTCTGAGGACTCTTCAAAGGTGATATTTAAGCTTCTTTGAGGTTGTATCCCGCAGTTTTTGCAGTGTTGTGGTTTGCCGACGCACCACCTTGTTTGAATTGTATCTTGGTCTACAGGTGTCGGAACGGGGCGCATAAATACTCGTTTTGGGGCTACTCGTCGCGAGGATCGCAACCGTGATTTTTTTGGGATTTTTGGAGCACTTCTTGGAGGTGAGAAATTTCCTTCTTTGTGCTGTTTTGAAAAAACAGCAAGTGTATGTGTGGGGTTTTGATTAGAGTGTTGTGATGTTGATTATTGTTGTGGTGTTGCATTGTTGGTGGATGTCGTTTGGAGCCGAGGCTTGCACGACATGTACCGAGTGTTGGGTTATATGAATAATAGGATCTAAATAGGGGAAAAAATACCTAGAGGGGGGTGAATAGGTGTAAACCATAAATACTCAAAACTCTTTGCGAATATAAAAACCCAATGCGGAAAAATAAATAACACGCAGAGATTTTTACGTGGAAAACTCCAAACCGGAGTAAAAAAACTACGGGACCGATAACACGGGTGAAATCCACTAGAATTAAACACGTACAAGGTGATATACCATACTCACAGACGACTCAACCTTTTCCATACGCTCCTAGTTGATCTTCTCCGCTCGCTCCACGACGCTTCTCGAATCCACGATGTGCGTCCAACGCCGAATCCCATGGCGTCCAACGTCGAGTCCACGACGTCCGACCGAATCCACGGTCTTCACCCAGTAGCACGCTTCGAATCCACGAACGTACCTCGCTCCGAATCCATGAGAGCGGTTGCACCTTGAATCCACAAGGCCACGCGAGTCCACGCGCCGATTTTGGGGGTAAATCGTTGTTTTTTGGGTGGTGATGATCCGCCGAATACTTAGATTAGAAATAGATCGGAAATACCATCTAAGTATTCATTGATTTGATTCTACTCAGAATATGAGTATAAAAACCTAGAATCAAATCAATCAATATAGATGAAGAAACATAAGATTAAATCTAGTATTTCCTTTCTTCTCTATATGTGGATCTTAGGCCGTATATAAGATTATATTTTATTATGACGGCTATTTGGATTAACCCTAGAAAAAGAAACATAGGGTCTATTTATAGGTTAGAAACCCTTGGAAGAAGATAAGGATCAAAAACTAACCTTTTCTGGAGTTTTTACATGACGACGATCCGGATCGGAGATCGGCGATCCGGATTGCAGTAGCGAGAAGAACAGTTTCCAGAAAAGCGAAGGTTCGGGATCCGGATCGAAGTGCTTGATCCGGATCGTTCATACAGTTCACCAAACATCAACGTTCGGGATCCAGATTGCGAAGCCTGATCCGGATCGTTCAAATAAAATGGTAAACTCAGTGTTCGGGATCCGGATCAAGGGAAGCTACGATCCGGATTGAACTGGTGTATGAACGAACCACCTTCGGGATCCGGATTGAACAGTCTGATCCGGATCCTGAACATGTCCCATGTCCAGTTTTTGATATTTATGCAATAACAAATCCATCCAAGTGTTTCTACGCTATAAGAAGTATTCGGATCACCAAAGATATTAAGTTAAACATACCTGATCCTTTTGAATTCTTCTTTCTTGAGATTGAGTTATATGATCCAACTTCCTTTACCTTCAATCTTCAAGACTTAACCGAATTCACGAAATACGCCAACTCAAATTCCGTAACAATCTCCCCCTTTGGCGGTTTCGTGACAAAACATAGATCCACTCAAGAAAATTCAAAAAGATATTTTTGTTGCTATCACCATACAACAAAAATTTACAATAGAGATCCAAAATAAAATACATGAGTTAAACTTCTAAAACAGACTCTAGACTTAGACATCTGTACTCTCTGCAAAAGAAATCATTCTTGACAAAAGAAATCGTTAGATACCTCAAGAATTTTATATCATTCAAAAACCACATACAGAGATGAAGTTTATACTCATTTATACTTACCATGACATTTATACATTCAGATATGTAAACTGATCATAGTTAAAACACCAACATATCTTCTATGCAATCAACTTCCAAATGTCATGTTAGTGAACATCAACTTGTTAGTTATATTACATGCCCAAATAGTTAGTCGAATAGTTAGTCGTGGCATGCACTCAAACACAAATGAAAACCGAAAGTTGAAGTTCTACTTACCTTTCAAGTTGAGGTTATACTTACCTCTATAGTTTCAAGTTTTCTCAGTAACCATTGTATCATAGTATCATTGTTTATACTTCTCTCTCCCGCTTTTTGTCACAAAAGTTAGCCAAAAAATTACCAAAATGGAGAGAATAGTTAACAGTTCAAGTACCAAAAGTTTGAGAACAAAAACTTAAAACTAAAACTTAAAGACCTGCACAAAAAAAGTTAAAAAAATGAAGTTCCTGCACAAGAGAATTATTAGACAAACGATTCAAGCATCTGAATCAGAGTCATCCGAGACGGAGTCCTCAGAGCTCGTGCAGCCCAGCTGTCACGCCCCGGAACCCGGGCTCGCCAACAGATCCGCCGTGCACATGGGATTTCCCGAGTACACGAAGCGCTGGTAACCTGCTCCGATATAATATAAACAATAAAAGAGCATAATACAGAGCTGAAGTGGAAGAACCACAAAGTATCTCAGACTGGAACTACTAATAAAGCTGTAATAAGTACAATAATCTCCCAGCTCACCAAAATAGTACATCCAGCTGGCGAAAGCCAGACCTAGAATAAAAGAAGAATACCACAGTCTGAGTAAAGGGTGCAGCATCTATCTAACATCTCTCAGTCTCCCAGGAGATCTATCTATTCAGCGATCCCCTTACCTCGATCAGCTGCCGATGGCCTAGCAGCTCCCGCAGACGACTCTGCAAAAATAAAGGAGAAGAAAGAAACAGAAAAGAACAATGGGGGTGAGAACTACCAGATAAACCAGTAGCCTCCCCTAGTGGGCAAAAACCTCAATTCTGACGCACCCACTAGGACTACTAGAGGCCAGAAAGGAATAAGTGGTAAAGCTGTAAACAGAACTGCTGAATAAAGGGAAACCACCACTAGTATGCCTCTAAATGTCATGTAGCATGAAATGACTGTATGCAACAATACCAAACATGCCTGCCTGAAATAACTCAGTCTTGTGTCACTGGTACTGCGTGCTGTGCCTTGCCAAATCGGGTATGCTGGCCAATGCATAACACCGATGGGGATAGTGTTTGCCAAATCGGGTATGCTGGCCAACGCATGACACCGATAGGGAATAGTGTTTGCCAAATTGGGTATGCTGGTCAACGCATAACACCGATAGGGGATAGGAGTCTCAAGGACTCAAAGTCTGTCTGTAACACACTCCGGAGTGGCACTCGAGGGGAGCGACCCACACGAGTAAATATCTCAGTAATAAGTATCAGAAGTGCCATAAAACAGCAGGACTGGATCATGACTATGATCAAAGTGGGAAAAACTATCCACTAAAGAAAACCCCGATCTGATGCCATAGTACTTAACAAGTGGGAAAACCACCCACTAGGATAACCCGATCCTCAGCTGATGCAAAATAGACCAGACTCATCCCTAATCTGATGCAAGGATAAATATCTGGTCGACCGCCTACTGTCCGCGGTCACCGCAACACCCCACAAGTTTATAATCTAATATAACCTTGGCTATACTATCCCAAACCTCTGCTCATACTCGAGCGACAAGCAACTGAAAGCAAAAGAGAGTAATAAAACATGTCAAGTCTTAATATGATAGTGTAGCAATAAATAGTGGCCCTACCTGATGTCCGGGCATGTATGCAACTGTCTTTATTTTAAAAGTTGTAAAATAGTGTCAAAGATTTAAAAAGATTGATTTACTGAATAAAAGTCATTTGCATGCGAGATTATAGCCTTTGTCTCAATCACAGTGTCCCAATATAAGTCATCATATCATCTGTGGGGTTATATTAATTTTTAGGAGAGTTCGTCCCAGCGGTTCTCATCAATTGTCCTGTTAGTAGTCCTGTTAGTAGTCCTGTTAGTAGTCCCAATAGTACTCATCAATTTAGTTTGTCCCAATTGTTCTCATCAATTGTCATATTAGTTTGTCCCAATTGTTCTCATCAATTGTCATATTAGTTTGTCCCAATTGTTCTCATCAATTGTCATATTAGTTTGTCCCAATTGTTCTCATCAATTGTCATATTAAATTTTAGGGGAGTTCCAGTAATCCCAGTGAGCTTGTCAAAAATGAGGTAAGCAACAACCGCCCACCTCGAACAGCTCAAATCACACCCAGATAGTCTCCTGGCTGTCCACAGTCCCCTAGAACTGCTGTCTGCCGAGAACGGTGCCCTACAGCAACACACATTGCACAGGGTGTAACTATATTATTCATAAAAATACAGCTTTTGCTGTTTTTCAAATAGCACGAAAAGAGAGGAGTTTTTCACCTCTGTATAGTGCTCAGAAAAATCCAGAAAAATTACGGTTGCGTTCCTCGCGAAGAGTAGATCAAAATCGACTCTTTGAACGCCTCGATCTGATGCTCCTACGCCAAGATAAAAATCGGAGAAGTTGACACTGTCCAGAAATTTCCACAGCAAAAAGGGGGGTCAAAGAGACCTCGGGAAACGTGCCAAAAGTACGAAATGGAGCAAAGTGATCAACACGGAAATCGAAGCCTTACCTCTTAGGAACGCGCTGTCGCAAAAATCGTCCAAAAATTCCTCCTGGTTAGCCCACAGGGAATTTTCGACAGAACTGCGACGGGAAATGGGCCGAAAAAGAAAACCGTCGCAGTGCGCCGCGTCGCAGATAACTCACTAACTGCAACTCCAAAAATTCTGAGATTTGGAGGAGAGAGAGAAGAGAGAGAGAGGAAGAAATTTCTAGGGGGCACTTTCTCTGGTTCTCTCTCTAAGGGCTCGAAAACCGAGGTGCAAAGAGAGGGGGGGTGGGGGGCCCTATTTATAATGGGCTGAGGCTCCACACAGGATCGGATCCGAACAGGAAACACCGAAACGGGCCAACCAAAACGCGCCACGTGTCCACAAAACAGGGAACAGCCTGTGCAAGGGCCACTCAGAGGACGCCACGTGTCCACGTGGAGCACGGGCCCGGTCCCCGCGCCGGGTCTTCCGGAAGATGTCGGCCAATCCGGGTGTGCCACGTGTCACCCTCCCACGCGCTTCTAGAAGCCGGCGAACCAATGGGGAAGCGCCACGTGGAAAGGGGGTATTCGGTGCTCCCGGTGCACGCCAGGCCCATGGACCGCGCACCAGGGCCGCGCGCCTCCGCGCTCTGCAGTTGTGCCGCCGCTGCGCCGCTGCCCGCCGCCGTGCGCCGCTGCCCGCCGCCGCTCGCCGCTCGCCGCCGGCGGCCGGAACAGTAATTCCGGCCGGCGGTTACTGTTCCGGTGAACAGTACCAAGTGCCGAAAAAATAAAGCGAATATACCATTTCGATCGTTTTCGCGCGCTGAGTCCAAATCCGACGTCCATTTTGCCAAATTCCCATCCGAAATTTTGCCGAAAGCTCCCGAAAAATTCCATTTGCTCCGATTTTCGCGCAGAGTCTATATTAAATATCCAATTTCGATTCTACAAGCTCTGCTTCACCGGATAAGCTCCCTACAGTCACTGTTTAATGTTGCACAGTTCCTGCGGGAGTCCGGATCATCACACCAGCTTTTTCAAAATTTCTTTAAGCATTCCCGAAATCGTAGAACACTCTTGTTTCATCTGATGTATGTCCTTGGACATCTTTCTGAGTCCTAGAGCCATTTTGTCTTGTTCTTGTTTGATGGAAGACTCCAGGTTTCCCTTTTGGTCAATTCTTCTGGAAGTTGAAGAACGTTGTGTGACGATTGACGGAGCAGTCTGTCCTTCATTCCGAGGAGATCTTCTTGGCAAAGAATGTGAATTGTCAAGAGGTTCATTGCTTGGCACACTCTTTTTCCTTGCTTGCTGCTTAAGTATTGAGGAAGACTTCAGTAGCTTCTTGTTCTTTAGGTAAACCTTATTTTCTTCATCAATACCTTGTTGTACTTCATCAAGGAATGTGTCCCAATCTTCTTCGTCTTCAGATTCAGTGTCAATTTGAGAGATATTCTTTGGATTCTCTTGACATGGTTCATTTATTTCAATACCTCGAGCTCGTCCAGGTCGTCGAGCGAGTCTTTTTCTTTTTAAGAATATGGATGAAGAGGTCATTGGTGCTTTTCCTTTTTCCGTAGCAGTGGGCGGAGCCTTTTTCCTTTGATGTCTCTTCACGGGCTTTCCCTTTCGATGCAACAGAGGTTTTCTGTGGCGATTTTTCAGGATGTGTTTCATCATCGGACAACTCATCCCTGTTGGGTTATATGTAATAATGGATCTAAATAGGGGAAAAAATACCTAGAGGGGGGTGAATAGGTGTAAACAATAAACACTCAAAAAATCATTGCGCAATAAAAACCTAATGCGGAAATATAAATGAACACGCAAGATTTTTACGTGGAAAACTCCAAACCGGAGTAAAAAACCACGGGACCGATAACACGGTGAAATCCACTAGAATTAAACACGTACAAGGTGATATACCGTACTCACAGACGACTCAACCTTTTCCATACGCTCCTAGTTGATCTTCTCCGCTCGCTCCGCAACGCGTCTCGAATCCACGATGTGCGTCCAACGCCGAATCCAAGGCGTCCAACGTCGAGTCCACGACGTCTGACCGAATCCACGGTCTTCACCCAGTAGCACGCTTCGAATCCACGAACGTACCTCGCTCCGAATCCACGAGAGCGGTTGCACCTTGAATCCACAAGGCCACGCGAGTCCACGCGCCGATTTTGGGGTAAATCGTTGTTTGTTTGGGTGGTGATGATCCGCCGAATACTTAGATCAAAGATAGATAGAAAATACCATCTAAGTATTCATTAGTTTGATTCAACTCAAGATGTGAGTATGAAAACCTAGAATCAAACTAATCAATATAGATGAAGAAACATAGGGTAATATCTAATGATTTCCTTTCTTCTCTATATGTGGATCTTAGGCCGTATAAAAGATATTTGATTATGACGGCTTATGCGGCTTATCTGGATTAACCCTAGAAAAAGAATCATAGGGTCTATTTATAGGTTAGAAACCCTAGGAAGAAGATAAGGTTCAAAAACTGTCGTTTCTGGAAATTTTTACGACGGCGATCCGGATCGGATTAGCTGTGATCCGGATCGTCGTAACGAATCAGGCAATTCCAGAAAAACGAAGGTTCGGGATCCGGATCGAAGTGCTTGATCCGGATCGTTCATACAGTTCACCAAACATCAACGTTCGGGATCCGGATTGTGAAGCCTGATCCGGATCGTTCAAGGAAAATGGTAAACTCAATGTTCGGGATCCGGATCAAGGGAAGCTACGATCCGGATTGAACTGGTGTATGAACGAACCACCTTCAGGATCCGGATTGAACAATCTGATCCGGATCCTGAACAAGTCTCATGTTCAGTTCTTGATTTTTATGCAATAAGAAATTCTTCCAAGTGTTTCTACACTACAAGAAGTATTCGGATCACCAAAAATATTTAGTTAAACTTACCTGATCCTTTTGAATTCTTCTTTCTTGAGATTGAGGTATATGATCCAAACTTCATTCATCTTCAATCTTCAAGACTTAACACTTTCACGAAATGCGCCAAAATAAAATCCTTAACAATCTCCCCCTTTGGCGGTTTCGTGACAAAACACATCCACTAAAGAAAATTCAAAAAAATATTTTTGTTGCTATCACCATACAACAAAAATTTACAATGGAGATCCAAAATAAAATACATGAGTTAAACTCCTAAAACAGACTCTAGACTTAGACATCTGTACTCTCTGCAAAAAGAAATCATTCTTGACAAAAGAAATCGTTAGATACCTCAAGAATTTTATATCATTCGAAAATCACATACAGAGATGAAGTTTATATTCATTTACACTTACCATGACATTTATACATTCAGATATGTAAACTGATCATAGTTAAAACACCAACATATCTTCTATGCAATCAAAATCCAAATGTCATAACTTTGCTTTGTTAGTAAACAAACAACTTGTTAGTAATAATACATGTCCAAATAGTTAGTCGAATAGTTAGTAGGCACATGCAACAAATCACAAGATAAAAACCAGAAGTTGTGATACTTACCTTTCACCAAAGTCAAAGTTCAAGGTTTGTTCAAAGTTCTCACAAAGTTCACTCTAAACTCTCTCCCCCTTTTTGTCACAAAAATTAGCCAAAGATTACCAAAATGGAGAGAATGGTTAAAAAACTGAAAACTTAAAACCTGCACAAAGAAAGAGGTTAAAGAAAATAAAGTTCCTGCACAAGAGAATTAGTAGACAAACGATTCAAACACTTGAATCTGAGTCATCCGAGGCGGTGTATCCCATTTTGGAGAACGTTTTCTGCATTAACTTCTTTATCGACGAGACCGTCTTGGTTAATGTGATTTGGGATGCTGTGATTATCTCGAGTTCCTCGGAGATTCGCCTCTGCTCTTTGTTGATCTGCTCTTGTTGAAAAGATAGGCGCTGTTGTTGCTTGAAAATCGAACTTACCGATGCTTGATCATCCGCGCCGGGTGCTTGTTGAGACGGTAAGGCAGAGGTGCCGACACAAGGTTTCTTTCCAGTGGAGGGTGTCGGAGTAACATGTGGTAATTTGTGAAGTGACTTCACAATCGTTGACTCATCTATCATCCCCCAACAGTGTTGATATGATGTCGAGCTTATATCAATGTCAAACTTTTGTAAGATCCTCATGATGATTAATGGAAAAGGAAGTCGCTCAGAAGGATGAGGATGCACAACATATCTTGACATTCTATTCCAAATTATGTAGGGGATGTTCATGTTCAATCCTACAGCCTCAGAGGGATGACCTATGAGATATAAGAACAGCATTCTATCCCATCTCACTAACTTGGTCTGCATGTTAGGAAGAATGTTGTAACATGTGATGAAATTAAGAAATCGGTACTCCAGTCGAAGATGTTTGGATTTTACACTTTTCCCATCAGCTGACTCAGTTCCTTCCAAACAAATCTTTCCTATCACGGTTTGCCACTAGGCATTCGTCAAACTTCTTCACGTCAAATAGTTGATCCCCGATGTGTTGGATTCCATTCCAAGGACTTCGCCGATTAATTGCGGAGTGATTTTAAGTTTCATCCCTTGGATATTTGTATAGAAATGCATTGAGCCACGTTCATCTTCTTGAAGATGTCTTGCATTCGTGTAGAAGGTTCTCACACGATACAAGCAATACCCAAGTAATTTAGGGAATCGGCAGACTTGAATGAGATTAGCTTGCTCAATTAAAGTTCCAAACTCTGGTGAGTGATTTCGGAGAGCTTCAATGTTGACATGTCGTTCACCGATACATTCACGATGGTCAAAAGCTCGAAGGCGATCTATGCTGACGAACACTCCTTCCACGCGAGGCGGGGAGTCAGGAACTATCGGCTTGTTGATGTTAACGTCTCGTGGTAGTCCAAAGCGTCGAGCCAGACGTTTTCTTTTCACAGAGATAGTTGGTGGAGACATAGGTGCTTTTCCTGTGTTAATGGGTGCCTTTCCTTTTGATTCATTGGAAGCCTTTTGTTCAGGTTTAACGGGCATTGTTTCATCGTCATCCAATAACACGTCCCAGTCTACTTCATCATTATTTGCTTCAGTTTCCGAGTCACTAATCAGATCAAATTCACCTTTTCGTTGAAGTTTCTTGGCTCTTTTCAGTTTATTGGTTGCTCGAGTATGCACCATTGTGACTAACAGCAAGATGATCCATGAGAATTCCATAGCTGTGTGTGCCTTAAGAGGAATGAAATCCTGTGAAGAGCAACTCAAGAACACGAAAATTTTGTAAGTTTGAAAAATTTGAAAGATTGTACCCAAACAAACATTATCGTGTAGAGAGACTAGGAATCAAATTAGTTTTGTAAAAGGAATTTTAAAAATAGATCAATTGTATGATTTTGGAAAATTCCCATTATATGCCCTAAAACCGAATTTTCAGAAATCGAAGCCCAAAAATTCGTTAATCAAGAGAATACCTAGCATATAATCAAAACTAATCTACCCAGAGTTCTTATTTCAAAAGAGATTTGACCAAAAACCATTCACAAATGAAAAAGTTCCATGATTTCTACTCACGTTTTGAGCAAACAAGGAAAAATAGTGAAAAACCGAGATTTTGATCAATAAAACTTACTTGGAATCGAAGAACTCGAGTTTGAAAGGTTCCAAGATGGATGAAATCTAGAGAGAGAAACTCTGGAGTCTTAAGAACAAAAGATTGGAATATAAGAAATCAAAAACCCTCTTGTTCTAATAAAACCCTAGCCGTGATCCGGATCAGTCCGTGATTACGATCCGGATCGGCTACCCGCAGTGAAAAACTGCGTTCGGGATCCGGATCGGCAGGTCCAATCCGGATCGGCTCCAACTTTTTCTTTAAAAAATTTCAGAGAAATTCTAGAAAAACCAGAAAAAGATTGTAAGCACTTTTGTGTATCAACTTTAAATGAAAATCATCGTTTCATACAACAAGAACTAGATTATACCAAATCTATCAATAACATCCAACAAATGAAACAAAAATTTATAAAAATTAAATCCCTTAAAGTTGAACAACTTCAATTACATCTAAATTGATCTTATGAGTAATGCCTTTATCAAATCATCAATTTGGTAAAGAAAATGAAATACAAAGATCAATAGATGTCTAACATCCCAGATAAATTAGATAATGTATCTAGTCAATTTATTGAAGAGAGTGGCTCTTTGAGCATCTTTCATTAAAAATCCCACCTTATACCAACCTTGAAATTTTGACAGAGTCAAGTATTTCAACATGCATTTTATTTAATCAAACTTGAAAAACCTTGCTTGGTATACATGTGGTAGCTGCACACAGTACTCGGACGACCGAGGTGGTAGCTCTTTCCTCCATGTGGTGGTAGTTTTCACACTCATTGGGATGTAACTCTTTCCACATCTTTTGAGCATAATACTTTTTCTTTGACTCCCCCTCAATTGGCTATCAATTATTTAAGATATAAAGTATTTAGCTAAAAATTGATCTCGATTTCATACTCGACTAAACAGTCAAATAAGATAAAAACTATACCAAGAGATCATCGAGAGAGAAATTGACTTTGATCAAAACAAAGATGAGTTAATTGACATAAATGATCATTGTTGGGTTATATGTAATATAGATCTAAATAGGGGAAGAAACACCTAGAGGGGGGTGAATAGGTGTAAACGTATAAACACTCAAAAATCGTTGCGATAAAAACCCAATGCGGAAATAAAAATAACACGCAAGATTTTTACGTGGAAAAACTCCAAACTGGAGTAAAAAACCACGGGACCGATAACACGGCAGAAATCCACTAGAATTAAAACACGTACAAGGTGATTTACCGTACACACTTACGACTCAACCTTTTCCATACGCTCCTAGAGGATCTTCTCCGCTCGCTCCACGATGCTTCTCGAATCCACGATCTGCGCCCAACGCCGAATCCACGGCGTCCAACGTCGAATCCACGACGTCCGACCGAATCCACGGTCTTCACCCAATAGCACCCTTCGAATCCACGAACGTGCCTCGCTCCGAATCCACGAGAGCGGTTGAACCTTGAATCCACAAGGACACGCGAATCCACGCGCCGATTTTGGGGAAATCGTTGTTTTTGGGTGGTGATGATCCGCCGAATACTTAGATCAAAGATAGATCGGAAATACCATCTAAGTATTCATTAGTTTGATTCAACTCAAGATGTGAGTATGAAAACCTAGAATCAAACTAATCAATATAGATGAAGAAACATAGAGTATTCTCTAATGATTTCCTTTCTTCTCTATATGTGGATCTTAGCCCGTATATAATGATATATGAAAATTACGGCTCTCTTTTATTATTTTTGGATTATAATTAGATTGCCCTAGAAAAAGAGTCATAGGGTCTATTTATAGGTTAGAAACATTTGGAAGGAGATAAGAATCAAAAACCTAACATTTCTGGAATTTTTACGGACGGCGATCCGGATCGGATTTGGGCGATCCGGATTGCAGAAGCAAGAAAGACGGTTTCCAGAAAAATAATCGTTCGGGATCCGGATCGGAATGCCTGATCCGGATCGTTCATACAATTCAGAAAACTCAACGTTCGGGATCCGGATCGTGAGATGCTGCGATCCGGATTGAAGTAATGTATGAAACAACAACCTTCGGGATCCGGATTGCTGGCTCTGATCCGGATCCTGAACATGTCCGAACACCAGTTTTTGATTTTTATGCAATTAAAAACTCTTTCAGGTGTTTCTACACTACAAGAAGTATTCGGATCACCAATAATCTTTAGTTAAACATACCTGATCCTTTTGAATTCTTCTTTCTTGAGATTGAGTTAAATGATCCAACTTTCTTCACCTTCAATCTTCAAGACATGAACTTTTCACGAAACTACGCCAACTCAAATTCCGTAACAATCTCCCCCTTTGGCGGTTTCGTGACAAAACACAGATCCACTAAAGAAAATTCAAAAAGATTTTTTTGTTGCTATCACCATACAACAAAAATTTACAATGGAGATCCAAAAAATTTAAAAACATGAGATAAACTCCTAAAACAGACTCTAGATTTAGACATCTGTACTCTCTGCACAAAGAAATCATTCTTGACAAAAAAGAGATCGTTAGATACCTCAAGAATATTTACCATTCAAAACCTAACAGAGATAGAGTTTATGCTCACCATGACATTGAGTAATGCAGATATGTAATAAGATCACAATCACTCATTGACATATCTTCTAAGCAATAAAATTCCAAATCTCATAACTTTGCTTTGTTAGTAATCAACAACTTGTTAGTAATAATACATGTCCAAATAGTTAGACGAATAGTTAGTAGGAACATGCAACAAATCACAAGATGAAAACCAAAGTTGTGATACTTACCTTTCACCAAAGTCAAAGTTGAAGTGATACTTACCTTGATGTTCACATATTCACATCATCATTGTTCAATCATTGTTCAATCATGTTCAAGTTCTAGACTCATCATTGTTCAAGTTCTCTCTAAACTCTCTCCCCCTTTTTGTCACAAACAAAGCCAAAATTACCAAAAATTTAAGGAGAGTTAAATAGATCAGAATCAAGAAAATCCTGAGAACTAAAACTAAAACCTAAAACTTAAAAACTTGCAATAGAAACGATAAGGGTTAGAGCATAAAAGATCAAGCCAAATCAGAACTGTCTGAGCTAGTATCGTCTATCTTGTTCAAGATTCCTTTCAGCATTCGCGATAATTTGGAACATTTCTTTTTCATCTGTTTTTGGTCAGCGGCCATTTGTCGGAGACCTAATGCCAATCTCTCTTGGTCAGCAGAAAATCTTCTTTGGTCCTGATGAATGGCGGCCAATACAGTAGCTTCTAGAGCGTTTCTCTTGGAAGTCGCTGGACGAGTTGTAGAGGCAGATGATGAATGCTGGTTTTCAGTCCATGCGGATTCGTTAGGTACAGAGTATGCTCTAGAGAGGGATTCAGTAATTTGAATTCCACTTCCCTCTTCATTTTCTTTAATCCTAGCCGAGCTGATAAAGTCTTGTGGAGGTGCTTGGCTAGCAGCTGGTTGCTCAATGGAGATTCCTTGAGCACACCCTCTTTTGCGAGCAACACATTTTCTTCTTGTCTTCCCAGAGGTTTCTTCCATTGGAGCTTTGCCTTTTTCAGCTGCAGTAGGCGAAGCCTTATCCTTTGATGTCTCTGCACGGGTTTTTCCTTTCGAAACAGTAGAAACAATTGTTGCTTCAACTTGCAGTTCATCCCAATCAATTGATTCCGTTTCAGATTCTGTATCGGAATCATCTTTAGCTTTCTTCGCTTTCTTAGCCTTCTTAGGCTTGGCAGTATCCTTGACATGTACCATGGCAGCAAGTAAGAGAATAATCCAAGTGATCACCATTTTGATTGCTAGTGAAAGATGTATCCTGTGAAGACCAACTCAAGAACACATGATAAATTGTTAATTTTTTAAAGATTTGAAAAATTGTACCCAAACAATCATAATCATGTAGAGAGACTAAGAATCAAATTAGTTTTGCAAAAGGACTTTTTAAAAATAGATCAATTGCATGATTTTCGAAAATCCTTATTATATGCCCTAAAACCGAAATTTTAGAAATCGAAGCCTAAAAATTCGTTAATCAGGAGAATACCTAGCATATAATCAAAACTAATCTACCCAGAGTTCTTATTTCAAAAGAAATTTGATCAAAAACCATCCACAAACGAAATCGATCCAAGAAATTCATCACGTTTTGAGGAGGAAAAACAAGAACGGTGAAAAACCGAGATTTGATCAACAAAACTTACTTGTATTCGAAGAGCTTGAGTTTGGAAAGCTCCAAGGTGCAATAGTTCTAGAGAGAGAGGCTCCAGAGACTTAAGAACAAAAGATTAAGGTAAAAGAAATCAAAACCGTCTTGTTCTTATTAAAACCCTAGCCGTGATCCGGATCGGATCGAGATTTCGATCCGGATCGGCCAGCCGCAGGAAGAAGCCTGCGTTCGGGATCCGGATCAGCTTGCCCGATCCGGATCGGCTCCAACTTTTTCTTCAGAAAAAAATTTAAAAAATTTCATAAGATCCAGAAAAAGTATGTAAGCACAATCGTGTATCAACTTTAAACAAAAATCATCGTTTCATACAACAAGAATTAGATTATGCCAAATCTATCAATAATATCCAAAAATGAAACGAGAATTTACAAAAATTAAATCCCTTAAAGTTGAACACCTTCAATTACATCTAACTTGATCCTATGAGTAATGCCTTTATCAAATCATCAGTTCGGTAAAGAAAATGAAATACAAAGATCAATAGATGTTTGAAATCCCAAATATGGTAGATAATATATCTAGACAATCTGTTGAAGAGAGTGGCTCTTTGAGCATCTTTCTTTAAAATCCCACCTTATACCAACCTTGAAATTTGATGGAGTCAAGTATTTCAACATGCATTTTACTTAATCAAAAATTGAACAACCATGCTTGGTATACATGTGGTAGCTGCACACAATACTCGGACGACCGAGGTGGTAGCTCTTTCCTCCATGTGGTGGTAGTTTTCACACTCCTCATTGGGGTGTAACTCTTTCCACATCTTTTGAGCATTTTACATTTCTTTGACTCCCCCTCAATTGGCGATCAATTATTTAAGATATAAAGTATTCAACCAAAAATTGATCTCGATTTCATACTCGACTAAGCAGTCAAATAAGATAATGACTATACCAAGAGATCATTGAGAGAGAAATTGACTTTGATCACTTAGAAGATGATTTAATTAACATAAATGATCATTGCAACAGTGAAATATTATGATGGCAAAAGCATAATAAATTTCTAAATGTGCGAAAAGATGCAATTAAAGTCAAATATGATCTATGCTCAATTAATGTCCTATGTACAAACATAGATAATGAACAAAACAAAACAAAAATAAAACCTATCCTAAGCAAAGGTTTCAAACAGAAGTTTATTTCAAGGAAAGCATTCCAATTGCTTTTCGCAAATGAATAAAACGTTTTTGATCCAAAGGTTTTGTTAAAATGTCAGCTAATTGATCCTCAGTTGAAATATACGAAAGTTGAAGAGTATTTGATTCAACTAGCTCTCTAAGAAAATGATATCTAAGTTCAATATGTTTTGTTCTAGAGTGCAACACAGGGTTTTTAGAAATGTTAATTGCACTTGTGTTGTCACAAAGAATTGTTACCGAAGATGCTGAAATCCGGAAGTCGCTCAATACGCTTTTCATCCAAATGAGTTGAGTTGAACAACTTCCAGCTGAAATGTATTCCGCTTCGGCAGTCGAGAGTGCTATGCAATTCTGCTTTTTACTGTGCCATGCAACAAGGCAATGGCTGTAGAGTTATTAATCCCAGAAGGATCTAAATAGGTACTATCAAACAACTAGAGGGGGGGTGAATAGGTGTAATACTTATAAAACCAATCTCAGTGCAAAATAAAAACCAATGCGGAAATAAAAAACAGCACACCGAGATATACATGGAAACTCCAATCCAGGAGAAAAACCACGGGACCAACACGCAATAACAATCCAATAAGAATAGAAGAATAACAAGGTGATTACCGACTCCACGGACTCAAACCCCTCCTTCAGCTTCTTCGGACCTTGCGCTGACCGGTTGGATATCCACGCAATAACAATCCCTAAGAAAAGAAGAATAACAAGGTGATTACCGTCTCCACGGATTTAACCCCTCCTTCAATTTCTTGGACCTCGCGCTCCACCGATTTTGCTCGTCCACTGCACACGTTCGAATCCACGAACGCCACTCGAATCCACGAGCACACGTTTCGAATCCACGAAACGCCTTTAGCACACCGAATCCACGATGCCACGTCGAATCCACGACGCAAACTCAGTCGATAAGAATATTGACTTCGATGGTGATCCTTTGCTTAGATTATCAATGAAGATCCATGGGAAAAATCTCTAAGCAAAGATTAGATCAATTCGACAAAAGATATGTTCTTGAAAGAACCGTCGAATTGACCTAAAAGAGGCTATAAAGAAGATCGATAAAAACCTAGCCTCTAGGGTTGCTCTCAAGAGTTTTATAAAAAGATCGGCCGTAGCTCCCACGTTTTTGAGAAACCCTAAGTGTCTATTTATAGTTTAGAAACCTTTGGAAAGAGATAAGAATCAAAAACTTACCTTATCTGGAAATTTTCAGGACGGCGATCCGGATCGGATTTACTGCGATCCGGATCGTCGTAACGAGATTGACGATTCCAGAAAACCAAGGGTTCGGGATCCGGATCGCATTGCCCGATCCGGATCGTTCATACAAATCAGAAAACTTAACATTCGGGATCCGGATCGGAAATTGCAAGGATCCGGATCGAAGTCTTGTATGAAGCAACAACCTTCGGGATCCGGATCGTTGGCCCTGATCCGGATCCTGAACATGTCCGAACACCAGTTTTTGATTATTATGAAATTAAAAATTCTTCCAAGTGTTTCTATACTATAAGAAAGTATTCGGATCACCAAAATTATTTAGTTAACCATACCTGATCCTTTTGAATACTTTCTTCTTGAGATTGATGTAACTGATCCACAATTCTTCAACTTCAATCTTCAAGACTCAAGACACTGAGTGTCAACTTGAGCTCTTGTTGAATCTTCTCTAAGTCTTTGAATGCTGATTGACAATTTGATCCCTTTAAGACTCCGACTCAACTCACTGACTTGACTCACGAAATATGCCAAAACCAAAATGCCGTAACAATCTCCCCCTTTGGCAATTTCGTGACAAAACCCAAAAATACATAAAAGCGCTCAAGTCACTCATCTTAAACCAAAAAAAATCGAAACTCAATGTCATCACCAAAACATTGATTTTCTTTGCGTGAAAGATCCAATAAATACAAAATTACATTTGAACCAAACAGTCCTAGAACATACTCTATGACTTAGGACTTGGAGTCTTAAAGTGATGTAATTCCTGCAAAACAAAACTCCAAACAAAATCAAACGTTAGTTGTTAGAAATTAAAATCCTACATTTGATCCGTCTTCCTTTTGGTTCTTTTGTTTTTCTGCTCTTTCAATTTTTTCTTTGTCTCCCCCTATCTTGAGCATCTCTAACATGTTCTCCATGTTCTTGAGCATCTATGTTCTCCCCCTTTGTGGTACGATCATCATTTTCCGTTCTCCCCCATTTTTCCATTTTCGTTTCGTTTGTCCTCTCTTGATGATCTCATCTCCGTCATTTCTCTTCTCCCCCTTTTTGTCACAAATTGTCAAACAGTGAACATACTAGACAAAAGGAAATTACTAACAAAATTAGTTCATGGAGAAAGAGAGATAAAAGCTTTGTTCTGGTATATAACAAAAATGCAGATTGCGTACCGGTACCAGAAAGCAAAAATCAAATAATTTCTTGAAACAAATCTAGATTTTAGAATCTTTTCAAATACCGATTTGTATTCCATCAAGAAATCAATTTAAGTGCTTTAAACAGTGAATTCACACAGATGTCATTCACTCCAATTAATTTCACAAAATTAAAAAGATTTACTCCAAAATCATGAAAAATAAAGGTAAAACATTATAAACCGTTTTTCATGTTATATTCATCAAACACAAGTCATCAAAAATAATCTTGAGATCCAAAGTCTATCAAGATGTAACGGATTTACAAAGATGACATACGGAGATTTCCAAACGACATCAATCTTGAATTCTACCCTTTCAAATTGAGATAAGCACTAAAATACCTAAGGGTGGCTCTTTGAGCATCTTTCAACTATCCCACCTTATACCAACCAGGAGATTGTTCAAAATATAAGAGTTTTGCATATAAATCTCCAAATGCTTCAACTAAAGATTTTCTCATAAAATACTATCAAGCATCCATAACATGTGGTAGCTTCACACACAAACCGGACGACCGGGGTGGCAGCTCTTTCCTACATGTGGTGGTAGTTTTCACACTCTTTCGGATGTAACTCTTTCCACATCTTTTGCAAATCATTTCAATACCCTTGAAAGAATGCAATCTCTTACGTGAAAGAATTAAATCCCAAATTTTAGTCTATCGGTTGTCTCACGTTTATCACAATGAATTCACACAACCGAGATAGATTAAGCATCTAAAGATCACACATGATTTCTAAAATTTGATGCTTATAAAATCAAAAACTCCTATAATGAAGTATCTTCAAGATTATGATTAAGGAGTAAAGTTGATAATCCAAATAAAATTAATTTGGAGTGAATAAAAGTGAAGCCCTTTTTATTCAATGCACTTGTTCAGTAAAAACCCTTTTGTTCAAAAACAAAGTATAAAAACGAAGAGCATTGAGAAACATGTAATGCAAAGATTAAGAAAAATATGAAAGGAAAACTAATCAAAGCATTACATACAGTCATAAGCTATTTAGAACTTAAGACAAGGAAAGATATCACCTTTCCGAATCCAAAATCGCTGGATTTTGGGTTGTCTTGATTCGTTGTGGCCGGGGGTTGTCCGCTTTGACTGTTGATCCACCTTAGGTCTTTGCCTCGCAGTGATCCACTTGAATGATTGATGTTGTGGCTCGGACCTTTGGTGGGTTGAGTGAACTCCTTTGACTTGATGTGTCTTTTGATTCCGTTGAGTTCGCTCCGTAGATGAAGTTGCCGAAGGACTCTTCTTTCTCTTTTTCGGGCAATTCTTCACCAAATGTCCTTCAAGTCCACATAGGTGACAAGTTCTTCCTTTCAATTTAGTTGTGGAACTTGAAGCCTTCACAGTTTGGTTCTTTTTGAATCCCAAACCAACCTTGCTTGTTTGACCTAATCCGGACATACATTCAAGTTTCTTGGAACCGGTTGAAATCCTTTGTATGTCGGATTTAAGTTGATGAACTTGCTTGGTCAATGCTTGATTGGTGACATGAATTTCCTCAAACTGCTTTTCAAGAAAATCAATCTTGTTAATATGGGAATTAACGACCGTTTCCGATTGATTTATCTTTTCTTGGAGGATTTTATTATTATCCAATAAAAGCTCTCGTTCCTCCTCGAGATCATGAAGTTTGATCTTTAAAGCATGATTCTCGTCTTGATTTTCAAGTCGTTGCTTCCTCAACTTCTTGATATGTTTGGCCATCTTCTTAGATTCCGCAAGAAGTTGTTGATATGCCTCAACGAGTTCTTCCTCGTCCGACTCCCCCTCACTTGATGACTCTCCGCCGATTGTTGATGTTTCATACAAAATCAAAGGAGTAGAGTCAGTGACTAAAAATGATAAACAATTATTAGAAGAGGAAAAATGAGAGGCATGAGAAGCAACGATTTTTCCTTTTTCCTCTTTACTTGAGGTTGATTCATTAGAAGTAGAATCGTCACAAGTTTTCGCTTGCAAAGCCTTCTTTTTATATGATTTCTTAGAAGGACAATCCATTGAAAAATGGCCGTAGCCTTTGCATCGATAGCATTGGATTTCCCCTTCGAAATCATCTTTTTCTTTTTCTTTAGAAGGTTTTGCAAAGCTTTTGAGGTTAGAGGATTTAGAACCCGATGATCCTTTAGAAGGTTTCGTGGATGAAGATCCATCGGTTCGATTCTTCCAAAATTTCCGACGAAATTTCTTTACGATCCGCGCCAATTGTTCTTCAAAATCGGCAAAAGAGATTTCATCGTCGGAACTTGATTCGCTATCTTCTTCCTTTGTTGATTTGAATGCAATACCTGTAAGCTTAGAAGAAGACTTGGAAGAAACTTGATTAGTAGGAAAAGTCATTTCATAAGTTTGCAAAGCACCTACTAATTCCTCTACACTCATCTCATCCGGATGACTAACGGTTTCAATGGCGGTAACCTTTGCCCTAAACCGTTCCGGAAGAGTCCGAAGTATCTTTCTTACAATTTTCGACTCCGGGATCTTTTCTCCTAAATTAGCACATGTATTTATTACATCTTGAAGTCTAGTGTAATAATCTGTAAACAATTCATGCTCTTCCATATGAATAGAGTCAAATTGACTTGTAAGCATCTGGAGCTTTTGAATTTTTACAAGATTAGTACCCTCATGTGTAATTTTGAGAATATCCCAAATTTCCTTCGCGGTTTCACACGCGGAAATTCTTGTGAACTCAGTCGAGGAAAGAGAGTTAAAAAGAGCGTTCATACCTTTCCCATTGTAAGAAGATCTTTCGAGTTCCTCTTTGGACCATCTAGAGCGAGGTTTTGGGGTAGTAGAATTTCCTACTTCCTCAACAGGATGCACCCAACCGCATTCCACGGATTGCCATACTCGCTCATCAATTGCGATGAGAAAAGCTCTCATCCGCACTTTCCAATAAGCATAATTAGTCCCATCAAAAAGAGGAGGTCTATAAATATTACCACTTTCACCCAACATGATAGATAAACCTAAAACCCGCTCTGATACCAATTGTAGAGTTATTAATCCCAGAAGGATCTAAATAGGTACTATCAAACAACTAGAGGGGGGGTGAATAGGTGTAATACTTATAAAACCAATCTCAGTGCAAAATAAAAACCAATGCGGAAATAAAAAACAGCACACCGAGATATACGTGGAAACTCCAATCCAGGAGAAAAACCACGGGACCAACACGCAATAACAATCCAATAAGAATAGAAGAATAACAAGGTGATTACCGACTCCACGGACTCAAACCCCTCCTTCAGCTTCTTCGGACCTTGCGCTGACCGGTTGGATATCCACGCAATAACAATCCCTAAGAAAAGAAGAATAACAAGGTGATTACCGTCTCCACGGATTTAACCCCTCCTTCAATTTCTTGGACCTCGCGCTCCACCGATTTTGCTCGTCCACTGCACACGTTCGAATCTACGAACGCCACTCGAATCCACGAGCACACGTTTCGAATCCACGAAACGCCTTTAGCACACCGAATCCACGATGCCACGTCGAATCCACGACGCAAACTCAGTCGATAAGAATATTGACTTCGATGGTGATCCTTTGCTTAGATTATCAATGAAGATCCATGGGAAAAATCTCTAAGCAAAGATTAGATCAATTCGACAAAAGATATGTTCTTGAAAGAACCGTCGAATTGACCTAAAAGAGGCTATAAAGAAGATCGATAAAAACCTAGCCTCTAGGGTTGCTCTCAAGAGTTTTATAAAAAGATCGGCCGTAGCTCCCACGTTTTTGAGAAACCCTAAGTGTCTATTTATAGTTTAGAAACCTTTGGAAAGAGATAAGAATCAAAAACTTACCTTATCTGGAAATTTTCAGGACGGCGATCCGGATCGGATTTACTGCGATCCGGATCGTCGTAACGAGATTGACGATTCCAGAAAACCAAGGGTTCGGGATCCGGATCGCATTGCCCGATCCAGATCGTTCATACAAATCAGAAAACTTAACATTCGGGATCCGGATCAGAAATTGCAAGGATCCGGATCGAAGTCTTGTATGAAGCAACAACCTTCGGGATCCGGATCGTTGGCCCTGATCCGGATCCTGAACATGTCCGAACACCAGTTTTTGATTATTATGAAATTAAAAATTCTTCCAAGTGTTTCTATACTATAAGAAAGTATTCGGATCACCAAAATTATTTAGTTAACCATACCTGATCCTTTTGAATACTTTCTTCTTGAGATTGATGTAACTGATCCACAATTCTTCAACTTCAATCTTCAAGACTCAAGACACTGAGTGTCAACTTGAGCTCTTGTTGAATCTTCTCTAAGTCTTTGAATGCTGATTGACAATTTGATCCCTTTAAGACTCCGACTCAACTCACTGACTTGACTCACGAAATATGCCAAAACCAAAATGCCGTAACAATGGCCAAGATAGAAGCATGCACCACTCGTGCTTTTCCGATCATCCACTGATCCTGCCCAATCGGCATCTGAGTATCCAACAATATCCAAACTTGTTCCCATAGGATACCAAATTCCGAAATTTATGGTTCCTTTAATGTACCGGATGATCCTTTTCACCGCTTTCAGGTGAACCTCCTTTGGTGCTGATTGATATCTCGCGCAAATCCCAACACTAAAGGATATATCCGGGCGACTAGCCGTGAGGTAAAGTAGACTTCCAATCATACTTCGATACAGTTTCTCGTCTACATTCTCACTTTGTGAATCACTTCCAAGTCCCTTGTGGCTAGTCCCCATTGGAGTCGGAAAATCCTTCGAATTTTCGAGATCAAACTTTTTAACCAACTCCATTGCATACTTGGATTGACTCAAGTGAATACCTTCATCATTTTGTTTAATTTACAATCCAAGGAAATAAGTCAATTCGCCCATCATGGACATCTCAAATTCGCTTTCCATGGTCTCCGCGAATTTAGAAGCATCATTATCCTTTGTTGCTCCAAAAACAATGTCATCGACATAGATTTGTGCAACAATGAAGTTATTTTGATAATGCTTCACAAAGAGAGTCCTGTCAGCTCCCCCTCGAGTATAGCCCTTCTCCAAAAGGTGCTTTGTCAACATTTCGTACCATGCTCGCGGTGCTTGTTTCAGACCGTAAAGAGCCTTTTTCAAACGAAAAACATGGTTAGGTTGTTTATGGTCCACAAAACCTTTCGGTTGAGCCACATAAACTTCCTCATTTAAAAACCCATTTAGAAACGCGCTCTTAACGTCCATTTGAAATAATTTGATTTTAAAATGACAAGCAATAGCAAATAGTATACGAATGGACTCGAGTCTAGCTACAGGGGCGAAAGTTTCATCAAAGTCTATACCTTCTACTTGAGAGTAGCCTTGAGCAACTAATCGTGCCTTGTTCCTGATGATAGTACCATCCTCATTTTTCTTGTTCTTGAAAATCCATTTGGTACCTATCACATTATGTTGCTTTGGAGGCTTCGTTAATTCCCAGACTTTGTTTCGCTCAAATTGATGGAGCTCTTCCTGCATTGCTTTAATCCAGTAGTCATCCTGAAGAGCTTCATCTATGTTCTTTGGTTCGATTAAAGATACGTAGCAAGCGAATCCACAAACCAACTGCCTCCGAGTTCTAACTCCTTCTTGTGGATCTCCAATGATGTTTGATTCAGGATGATCCTTGGAGATTCGTAGCGTTTGTTGAAACGGAGTACTCGGAGGTATATGAGATGATTCCTGCATATCAGATAAACTTGAAGAGCCATTAGATGCATCATTAATATTGGAAGTATTATTATGAGAAGATGCAATGGCAGGTGAATCATCATCTAGAGAGATATCGAGGGTAGATTTTTCAGATGCAAAGTGAAAAGCTTCATCTACTTTAACATTTATAGATTCTACAATCGTTTTAGATTCGATGTTAAATACTCGATATGCTCTGCTATTTGTAGAATAACCCAAAAAGATCCCTTCGTCACTTCGAGAGTCAAACTTTTCAAGATTTTCACGGTCACGTAAAATGTAACATCGACTCCCGAAGATACGAAAGTATTTGATATCCGGTTTTCTACTAAACCACAGCTCATATGGTGTATTTAAAGTTCTTGGGTGCAAATACACTCGATTAAAGACATAGACAGCGGTGTTCACAGCTTCAGCCCAAAAATGTAGCGGTAAATTCCGGCTATGAAGCTCACACGCGCCATCTCTTGAACAACCCTGTTTTTGCGCTCAACAACACCATTCTGCTGAGGTGTATAGGGTGCTGAGAATTCATGTTTTATGCCGTTGGAAGTGCAAAAATCAATGAATTTGGAATTTATGAATTCTCCACCTCTATCACTCCTAACACGAATGATCTTTTCATTCTTTTCAATCATAATACGATGGCAAATCTCATGAAAAGAGTCAAACGTATCAGCTTTCTCTTTTAAAAATGCTACCCAAGAATATCGAGAGAAATCATCAATCATCAAGAAAATATACCATTTACCTCCCAAAGATGGTTGACGAGTTGTCCAAAAGAAAGAAAAAAAATAGTCTACATAAACTATACAACATTTAATCGTAGAGCGATTAAAGACAAGGAAGGATTTCACCTTTGCATACCCAAACCTTTTGAGTTTTGGAGTATGTTGGCAATGGTTGAGAAATTTTCCTTGATGAAGACGTTTTGTATGATTGATCTTTTTCTTTTGTCATCGTCTTGTTTGAAGTACTACCAATGTTCTTTTCTTTTGAAAAGTCCTTCTTTGAATTCCGGGGAGTGAACTTATTGGTAGCAGTTGCAAGATGTGGTTGATTTGATCTTTGAGCTCCAATCTTGCAATTTCTTTCAATGTGCCCTGCAAAATTACAACGAAAACATACCTTTGTGCTTGACGATTCCGAAGATGATGAAGTAGGCTTGTTGTCGTTGGTTGTCGTGAATTCTGGTGTCGGAGGAGGAGATATCGACTGAGGCACAAAGACTGTCCCAACCGAACTAAAATTGTCTTCAGTTCGCTTGTATCCGAGGCCGAACTTGTTTGTTTGACCAAGACCAAGAAGTTTATCCAACTTACTCCTTCCAGAAGAAAATTGCTGTAAGTCATCCTTGAGTTGGAAAATGGTCTCTGTCATTTCCAATTTTTCCCGTCGGGCCTCGCCGTAGAGCTTCAAGAAGTAATTCGCTTTGTTTACCATATCTATATAATTCTTCTCGAGTTGCTCATTGGACTCTTGAAGGGAAACATTTGCTTTTATCAGATTATCCCTTTCCACTTCAAGATCGGTCGAGAGAGAAGTTACCCTTTTTACTTCTTCTTCGAGATCCTGCAATCTCCCTCTCAACCCCGTGTTTTGCTTAGCCGGTTTCTTTGAATCCCGTAAAGGTCTGTGGTAGGCTAGAGCAAAATCTTCACCTTCCGAATCATCCGATTCGTTGTCCGTTGCAATCTTTTCAACAGTGGAGTTGGACAATGACTCGGACGTACTTGCCATAAAGCACATGAAGGGTGAAGATGTGGACGCGTGGAATGCCGTGGTGCTCTTTTCTTCATCACTTGAAGACGACTCATTTGACGTTGAGTTGTCATCCCAAGTGACGACCTGCATCGCCTTCTTCTTTGCTGGATACTTGTTGGGACACTCCGTTGCAATGTGGCCGTAGCCTCGACATTTGAAGCATTGTAGTTGTCCCTCTGAACTTTTCTTATCCTTTGAGAAGTTCTCTTGCTTTCCTGACTTGTAACTTGAAGTACCATTGCCTTTGTTCGGCTTTCCGAAGGATGGAGATTTACTTGAATTACCCCTTCGAAAGTTGCGGCGAAACTTCCTTGTCAAGAGAGCGAGCTGCTTCTCAAATTCCTCCATAGAAAGGTTCTCGTCATCGTCTGAGGAGGATGTATCCGCGTCTTCTTCCTTAGTTGTTTTCAACGCATAACCTGAAGACTTAGAAAAGGATGCTTTTCCAGAAGAATTGTTAGTGATAAATGTCATTTCATATGTTTGTAATGAACCAACTAATTCTTCTACACGCATTTCGTCCGGGTGTTTAATAGTTTCAATGGCTGTAACCTTTGGGCGAAATCGTTCAGGAAGAGTTCTTAAGATCTTTCTTACAACCTTAAATTCTGGAATCTTCTCTCCCAGGTTAGCACATGAGTTTACGATATCTTGCAATCGTGTATAGTAGTCCGTGAAAGATTCATTTTCTGCCATTAAGATAGAGTCAAACTTGCTCGTAAGCATTTGCAGTTTCTGAATCTTCACGAGGTTAGTTCCCTCATGTGTAACCTGAAGAACATCCCAGATTTCTTTCGCAGTCTCACATGCCGAGACGCGAGAGAATTCAGTTTGAGATAAGGCATTAAAAATAGCATTAATTCCCTTGCCATTGTAAGAAGAAGAATCTAACTCTTCCTTGGTCCATTTCGACCTAGGTTTTAAGGTGCGAACATCAGAGATAATTTCAGTTGGATTAGACCATCCTAATTCAATTGATTGCCACACCCTTTCGTCGATGGAAATTAAAAAGGCTTTCATCCGTACTTTCCAGTACGCATAATTTGTTCCATCAAAGAAAGGGGGTCAATTGATGTTTCCACCTTCAACCATTGTTCACAACCCTATTCCCGCTCTGATACCACTTGTTGGGTTAAATGTAATATAGATCTAAATAGGGGAAGAAACACCTAGAGGGGGGTGAATAGGTGTAAACGTATAAACACTCAAAAATCGTTGCGATAAAACCCAATGCGGAAATAAAAATAACACGCAAGATTTTTACGTGGAAAAACTCCAAACTGGAGTAAAAAACCACGGGACCGATAACATGGCAGAAATCCACTAGAATTAAAACACGTACAAGGTGATTTACCGTACACACTTACGACTCAACCTTTTCCATACGCTCCTAGAGGATCTTCTCCGCTCGCTCCACGACGCTTCTCGAATCCACGATCTGCGCCCAACGCCGAATCCACGGCGTCCAACGTCGAATCCACGACGTCCGACCGAATCCACGGTCTTCACCCAATAGCACCCTTCGAATCCACGAGCGTGCCTCGCTCCGAATCCACGAGAGCGGTTGAACCTTGAATCCACAAGGACACGCGAATCCACGCGCCGATTTTGGGGAAATCGTTGTTTTTGGGTGGTGATGATCCGCCGAATACTTAGATCAAAGATAGATCGGAAATACCATCTAAGTATTCATTAGTTTGATTCAACTCAAGATGTGAGTATGAAAACCTAGAATCAAACTAATCAATATAGATGAAGAAACATAGAGTATTCTCTAATGATTTCCTTTCTTCTCTATATGTGGATCTTAGGCCGTATATAATGATATATGAAAATGACAGCTCTCTTTTATTATTTTTGGATTATAATTGGATTGCCCTAGAAAAAGAGTCATAGGGTCTATTTATAGGTTAGAAACATTTGGAAGGAGATAAGAATCAAAAACCTAACATTTCTGGAATTTTTACGGACGGCGATCCGGATCGGATTTGGGCGATCCGGATTGCAGAAGCAAGAAAGACGGTTTCCAGAAAAACAATCGTTCGGGATCCGGATCGGAATGCCTGATCCGGATTGTTCATACAATTCAGAAAACTCAACGTTCGGGATCCGGATCGTGAGATGCTGCGATCCGGATTGAAGTAATGTATGAAACAACAACCTTCGGGATCCGGATTGCTGGCTCTGATCCGGATCCTGAACATGTCCGAACACCAGTTTTTGATTTTTATGCAATTAAAAACTCTTCCAGGTGTTTCTACACTACAAGAAGTATTCGGATCACCAATAATCTTTAGTTAAACATACCTGATCCTTTTGAATTCTTCTTTCTTGAGATTGAGTTAAATGATCCAACTTTCTTCACCTTCAATCTTCAAGACATGAACCTTTCACGAAACTACGCCAACTCAAATTCCGTAACAATCATTGCATTAAATGAAATATTATGACATCTAAAGCATAATAGATTTCTAAATATATAAAAGGATGCAGTTAAAGTCAATCAAACTAATGCTCAATTAATATTCTATGTCTAAGCATAGATAATGAATAAAAACACAAAAACAAAACCTAACCTAAGCAAAAGTTTCAAAAAGAAGTTTATTTCAAGGAAACCATTCCAATTGCTTTTCGCAAATGAATAAAACGTTTTTGATCCAAAGATTTTGTAAAAATATCAGCTAATTGATCTTCAGTTGAAATATATGACAGTTGAAGAGTATTTGATTCAACTAGCTCTCTAAGAAAATGATATCTAAGTTCAATGTGTTTTGTTCTAGAGTGCAACACAGGGTTTTTGGAAATGTTTATAGCACTAGTGTTGTCACAAAGAATTGTTACCGAAGTTGCTGAAATCCGGAAGTCGCTCAACACACTTTTCATCCAAATGAGTTGGGTTGAACAACTACCCGCTGAAATATATTCCGTTTCGGCAGTCGAGAGTGCAATGCAGTTTTGCTTTTTACTGTGCCATGCAACAAGGCAATGGCCTAAATAAAAACAAGCACCACTCGTACTTTTCCGATCATCCACAGATCCTGCCCAATCGGCATCTGAGTATCCAATAATATCTAAACTTGTCCCCATAGGATACCAAATTCCGAAATTTATGGTTCCTTTAATGTATCGGATGATCCGTTTCACCGCTTTCAGGTGAACCTCCTTTGGTGCAGATTGATATCTCGCGCAGATCCCAACACCAAAAGATATATCCGGGCGACTAGCCGTGAGGTAAAGTAGACTTCCAATCATACTCCTATAAAGTTTCTCGTCTACATTCTCACTAAAAGATTCACTTCCTAATCCTTTATTGCTAGTTCCCATTGGAGTTGGAAAATCTTTACAATTTTCTAGATCAAACTTTTTGACCAACTCCAAAGCATACTTGGATTGACACAAATGGATGCCTTCGTCACTCTGTTTCACTTGCAATCCAAGGAAATAAGTCAATTCGCCCATCATTGACATCTCAAATTCGCTTTCCATGGTTTCAGCGAATTTAGAAGCATCATTATCCTTTGTTGCTCCAAAAACAATGTCATCGACATAGATTTGTGCAACAATGAAGTTATTTTGATAATGCTTCACAAAGAGAGTTCTGTCAGCTCCCCCTCGAGTATAGCCCTTATCCAATAGGTGCTTTGTTAGCCTTTCGTACCATGCTCGCGGTGCTTGTTTTAAACCGTAAAGAGCCTTTTTCAAACGAAAAACATGGTTAGGTAGTTTACAGTCTGCAAAACCTTTCGGTTGAGCCACATAAACTTCCTCATTTAAAAACCCATTTAAAAACGCGCTCTTAACGTCCATTTGAAATAATTTTATTTTAAAATGACAAGCTATCGCGAATAAGATACGAATGGACTCGAGTCTAGCTACAGGGGCGAAAGTTTCATCAAAGTCTATACCTTCTACTTGAGAGTAGCCTTGAGCAACTAAACGTGCTTTGTTCCTGATGATTGTACCATCTTCATTTTTCTTATTCTTGAAAATCCATTTGGTACCTATCACATTGTGTTGCTTTGGAGGCTTTGTTAATTCCCAGACTTTGTTTCGCTCAAAAGACTTTGTTTCTCTCAAACTGATGGAGCTCTTCCTGCATTGCTTTAATCCAGTAGTCATCCTGAAGAGCTTCATCGATGTTCTTTGGTTCGATCAAGGAAACGTAGCAAGCGAATCCGCAAACCAACTGTCTCCGAGTTTTGACTCATTCTTGTGGGTCTCCAATGATGTTTGATTCAGGATGATCCTTGGAGATTCGTAACGTTTGTTGTAACGGAGTACTCGGAGGTACATGAGATGATTCCTGCATATCAGATAAACTTGAAGAACCATTAGATGCATCATTAATATTGAAAGTATTATCATGAGAAGATGCACTTACAGGAGTATCATCATCAAGAGAGATATCGAGGGTAGATTTTTCAGATGCAAAGTGAAAAGCTTCATCTACTTTAACATTTATAGATTCTACAATCGTTTTAGATTCCATGTTAAATACCCGATATGCTCTGCTATTTGTAGAATAACCCAAAAAGATCCCTTCGTCACTTCGAGAATCGAACTTACCAAGATTTTCGCGATCACGCAAAATAAAACATCGACTCCCAAAGATACGAAAGTATTTGATATCCGGTTTTCTACTAAACCACAGCTCATATGGTGTATTTAAAGTTCATGGGCGCAAATACACTCGATTAATGACATAGACAGCGGTGTTCACAGCTTCAGCCCAAAAATGTAGCGGTAAATTCCGGCTATGAAGCATCACACGCGCCATCTCTTGAACAACCCTGTTTTTGCACTCAACAACACCATTCTGCTGAGGTGTATAGGGTGCTGAGAATTCATGTTTTATGCCGTTGGAAGTGCAAAAATCAATGAATTTAGAATTAATGAATTCTCCACCTCTATCACTTCTAACACGAATGATCTTTTCATTCTTTTCAATCATAATACGATGGCAAATCTCATGAAAAGAATCAAACGTATCAGCTTTCTCTTTTAAAAATGCTACCCAAGAAAACCTAGAGAAATCATCAACCAATAAGAAAATATACCATTTACCTCCCAAAGATGGTTGACGGGTTGGTCCAAAGAAAGAAAAATAGTCTACATAAACTACACAACATTTAATCGTAGGAAGATTAAAGGCAAGGAAAGATTTCACCTTTGCATACCCAAACCTTTTGAGTTTTAGAGTATGTTGGCAATGGTTGAGAAATTTTCCTTGATGAAGACGTCTTGTATGATTGATCTTTTTCTTTTGTCATCGTCTTGCTTGAAGTACTACCAATATTCTTTTCTTTTGAAAAGTCCTTCTTTGATTTCCGGGGAGTGAACTCATTGGTAGCAGTTGCAAGATGTGATTGATTTGATCTTTGAGCTCCAATCTTGTAATTTCTTTCAATGTGCCCTTCAACATTACAACGAAAACATACCTTAGTGCTTGACGATTCCGAAGAGGGTGAAGTAGGCTTGTTGTCGTTGCTTGTCGTGAATTCGGGTGTCGGAGGAGGAGATACCGACTGAGGCACAAAAACTGTCCCAACCGAACTAAAGTTGTTTTCAGTTCGATTGTATCCGAGGCCGAACTTGTTTGTTTGACCGAGACCAAGAAGCTTATCCAACTTACTCCTTCCTGATGAAAATCGCTGTAAGTCATCCTTGAGTTGGAGAATGGTCTCTGTCATTTCCAATTTATCTTGTTGGGCCTCGATGTAGAGCTTTGAGAAGTGATCCGCTTTATCCACCAGTTTTGTATGTTCCTTCTCAAAAAGCTCATTGGACTCTTGAAGGGAAACATTTGCTTTTATCAGATTATCCCTTTCCACTTCAAGATCGGTCGAGAGAGAAGTTACCCTTTTTACTTCTTCTTCGAGATCCTGTAATCTCCCTCTCAACCCCTTGTTTTGTTTAGCCAGTTTCTTTGAATCCCTCAAAAGTCTGTGGTAGGCTAAAACAAAATCTTCACCTTCAGAGTTACTTGATTTATCATCCGTTGCAGTTTTTTCAGCCCGGGAGGAGTTGGACAATGAATCTAAAGTACTTGCCATTAAGCACATGCAGGGTGAAGATGTGGACGCGTGGAATGCCGTTGCGCTTTCTTCTTCATCACTTGAGGATGACTCATTTGACGTTGAGTTGTCATCCCATGTGACGGCTTGCATCGCTTTCTTCTTCGACGGATTCTTAGTTGGACACTCCGTTGAGATATGGCCGTATCCTCGGCACTTGAAGCATTGGACTTGTCCTTCTGAGCTTTTCTTATCCTTTGAAAAGTTCTCTTGCTTTCTTGACTTGTAACTTGAAGTACCCTTGCCTTTCTTCGACTTTCCGAATGATGGAGTTTTACTTGAATTACCCCTTCGAAAGTTGCGGCGAAACTTCCTTGTCAAGAGAGCGAGCTGCTTCTCAAATTCCTCCATAGATAGGTTCTCGTCGTCGTCTGAGGAGGATGAATCCGTGTCTTCTTCCTTTGTTGTTTTCAAAGCATAACCTGAAGACTTAGAAGAGGATGCCTTTCCCGAAGAATAGTTAGTAGTAAATATCATTTCATAAGTTTGTAATGAACCAACTAGTTCTTCTACACGCATTTCGTCCGGGTGTTTAATAGTTTCAATGGCTGTAACCTTTGGGCGAAATCGTTCAGGAAGAGTTCTTAAGATCTTTCTTACAACCTTAAATTCTGG
Source organism: Tillandsia leiboldiana (assembly GCA_029204045.2). Taxonomy (NCBI): domain Eukaryota; kingdom Viridiplantae; phylum Streptophyta; class Magnoliopsida; order Poales; family Bromeliaceae; genus Tillandsia; species Tillandsia leiboldiana. The sequence goes on from CM055061.1 coordinate 39,325,310, forward strand.
AATCTTCTCTCCCAGGTTAGCACATGAGTTTACGATGTCTTGCAATCGTGTATAGTAGTCCGTGAAAGATTCATTTTCTGCCATGAAAATAGAGTCAAATCTGCTCGTAAGCATTTGCAGCTTTTGAATCTTCACGAGGTTAGTTCCCTCATGTGTAACCTGAAGAACATCCCAGATTTCTTTCGCAGTCTCACATGCCGAGACGCGAGAGAATTCAGTTTGAGATAAGGCATTAAAAATAGCATTAATTCCCTTGCCATTGTAAGAAGATGAATCTAACTCTTCCTTGGTCCACTTCGACCTAGGTTTGATGGTGCGAACATCAGCAATAATTTCAGTTGGATTAGACCATCCTAATTCAACTGATTGCCACACCCGTTCGTCGATGGAACTTAAAAAGGCTTTCATCCGTACTCTCCAGTACGCATAATTTGTTCCATCAAAGAATGGGGGTCTGTTGTTGTTTCCACCTTCAACCATTGTTTACAACCCTATTCCCTCTCTGATACCACTTGTTGGGTTATATGTAATAATGGATCTAAATAGGGGAAAAAACACCTAGAGGGGGGTGAATAGGTGTAAACAATAAACACTCAAAAAATCATTGCGCAATAAAAACCCAATGCAGAAATATAAATGAACACGCAAGATTTTTACGTGGAAAACTCAAACCGGAGTAAAAAACTACGGGACCGATAACACGGTGAAATCCACTAGAATTAAACACGTACAAGGTGATATACCGTACTCACAGACGACTCAACCTTTTCCATACGCTCCTAGTTGATCTTCTCCGCTCGCTCCGCAACGCGTCTCGAATCCACGATCTGCGTCCAACGCCGAATCCACGGCGTCCAACGTCGAGTCCACGATGTCTGACCGAATCCACGGTCTTCACCCAGTAGCACGCTTCGAATCCACGAACGTACCTCACTCCGAATCCACGAGAGCGGTTGCACCTTGAATCCACAAGGCCACGCGAGTCCACGCGCCGATTTTGGGGTAAATCGTTGTTTGTTTGGGTGGTGATGATCCGCCGAATACTTAGATCAAAGATAGATAGGAAATACCATCTAAGTATTCATTAGTTTGATTCAACTCAAGATGTGAGTATGAAAACCTAGAATCAAACCAATCAATATAGATGAAGAAACATAGGGTAATATCTAATGATTTCCTTTCTTCTCTATATGTGGATCTTAGGCCGTATAAAAGATATTTGATTATGACGGCTTATGCGGCTTATCTGGATTAACCCTAGAAAAAGAATCATAGGGTCTATTTATAGGTTAGAAACCCTAGGAAGAAGATAAGGATAAAAAACTGTCGTTTTTGGAAATTTTTACGACAGCGATCCGGATCGGATTAGCTGTGATCCGGATCGTCGTAACGAGTCAGGCAATTCCAGAAAAACGAAGGTTCGGGATCCGGATCGAAGTGCTTGATCCGGATCGTTCATACAGTTCACCAAACGTCAACGTTCGGGATCCGGATTGCGAAGCCTGATCCGGATCGTTCAAGGAAAATGGTAAACTCAATGTTCGGGATCCGGATCAAGGGAAGCTACAATCCGGATTGAACTGGTGTATGAACGAACCACCTTCGGGATCCGGATTGAACAATCTGATCCGGATCCTGAACAAGTCTCATGTTCAGTTCTTGATTTTTATGCAATAAGAAATTCTTCCAAGTGTTTCTACACTACAAGAAGTATTCGGATCACCAAAAATATTTAGTTAAACTTACCTTATCCTTTTGAATTCTTCTTTCTTGAGATTGAGGTATATGATCCAAACTTCATTCATCTTCAATCTTCAAGACTTAACACTTTCACGAAATGCGCCAAAACAAAATCCTTAACAATCCCAATTGACTTCATCCTTTTTAGCCCTCTTGGGCTTGACAGTGTCTCTCGTATGTACCATAGTAGCTAGAAGAAAAATGATCCAGGTGATCACCATTGCTATTGGTTCCTTGTGAAAAGAAATCCTGTGAGCAACAACTCAAGAACACGAAAAAATTGTTAATTTTCAAAAATTAGAAAAATTGTACCCAAACAATCATTATCGTGTAGAGAGACTAGGAATCAAATTAGTTTTGCAAAAGGAAATTTAAAAATAGATCAATTGCATGATTTTGGAAAATTCCCATTATATGCCCTAAAACCGAAATTTTTGAAATCGAAGACCAAAAATCCATTTATCTTGAGAATACCTAGCATATAATCAAAACTAATCTACCCAGAGTTCTTATTTCAAAAGAAATTTGATCAAAAACCATCCACAAATGAAATTGATACAAGAAATTCATCACGTTTTGAGGAGGAATAAGAAAAACTGTGAAAAACCGAGATTTTGATCAATAAAACTTACTTGGAATTGAAGAACTTGAGTTTGAAAGCTTCCAAGATGGATGAAATCTAGAGAGAGAAGCTCTGGAAACTTTGGAACAAAAGATTGGAGTAAAAGAAATCAAAACCCTTTTGTTCTATATAAAACCCTAGCCGCGATCCGGATCAGTTCGTGATTACGATCCGGATCGGCTACCCGCAGTGAAAAACTGCGTTCGGGATCCGGATCGGCAGGTCCAATCCGGATCGTCTGCCCGCAGAAGAATATCTGCTTTCGGGATCCGGATCGGCAGCTCCAATCCGGATCGGCTCCAACTTTTTCTTTAGAAAATTTCAGAGAAATTCTAGAAAAACCAGAAAAAGATTGTAAGCACTTTTGTGTATCAACTTTAAACGAAAATCATCGTTTCATACAACAAGAAATAGATTATACCAAATCTATCAATAACATCCAACAAATGAAACGAATATTTATAAAAATTAAATCCCTTAAAGTTGAACAACTTCAATTACATCTAACTTGATCTTATGAGTAATGCCTTTATCAAATCATCAATTCGGTAAAGAAAATGAAATACAAAGATCAATAGATGTCTAACATCCCAGATAAATTAGATAATATATCTAGTCAATTTATTGAAGAGAGTGGCTCTTTGAGCATCTTTCATTAAAAATCCCACCTTATACCAACCTTGAAATTTTGACAGAGTCAAGTATTTCAACATGCATTTTAATTAATCAAACTTGAAAAACCTTGCTTGGTATACATGTGGTAGCTGCACACAGTACTCGGACGACCGAGGTGGTAGCTCTTTCCTCCATGTGGTGGTAGTTTTCACACTCCTCATTAGGATGTAACTCTTTTCACATCTTTTGAGCATAATACTTTTTCTTTGACTCCCCCTCAATTGGCTATCAATTATTTAAGATATAAAGTATTCAGCCAAATATTGATCTCGATTTCATACTCGACTAAACAGTCAAATAAGATAAAAACTATACCAAGAGATCATCGAGAGAGAAATTGACTTTGATCAAAACAAAGATGAGTTAATTGACATAAATGATCATTGCATCAAATGAAATATTATGATATCTAAAGCATAATAGATTTCTAAATATATAAAAGGATGCAGTCAAAGTCAATAAAACTAATGCTCAATTAATATTCTATGTCTAAGCATAGATAATGAACAAAAACACAAAAACAAAACCTAACCTAAACAAGAGTTTCAAAAAGGGTTTATTTCAAGAAAAGCATTCCAATTGCTTTACGCAAATGAATAAAACGTTTTTGATCCAAAGGTTTTGTTAATGTCACGCCCCGGGTGTAAACCAGAACCCGGGCCCGTCCACAGATCCGCCGTGCACACGGAATTTTCCGTGTACACGAAGCGCTGATAACCTGCACAGATATAAAACAAGTAATAAAGGAGCATAAAACAGAGCTAAACTAAAACTAATACAACTCAGACAAATACTGGAAAGGAAAGTACAGTAAGCTCTCAAAAATATACAAGTGTCTCTCCCAGCTCACGAAATATATACAACCAGCTGGCCGCAGCCAGACCCAAAATAAAAGGAAAATACAACCGTCTGAGTGTACTGGGGATACAACAAAACTACCAAAAACTCGAGCTCTGGGTACCAACTATCTAGTCGGCGATCCTCTTACCTCGATCCTGGTAGGAAGGCCCCGCAACTCCGGCAGATGACTCTGCAAAACAAAGGGGACAAGAAAAGGGAAAAACAGTGGGGGTCAGTACTACTATAAAGACAGTAGCCTCCCCTAGTGGGTAAACCTCAACACGAACTCCTACCTGCCCACTAGGTCTACCAGAGGCTAAAGGAATAAATGCGGTAACTAAGAGTATGACTCCTGATAAAAGCTACCACTAATATGCCTCTACCTGCCCAGCTAAAGATAGCTAAAAGTATGCATCAGAGAATCGAAGCCTGCCACATCGGGTATGCCAGCCTACGCATAACACCGGTGTGGAATAGGAGTCTCAATGTCTGCCAAATCGGGTATGCCAGCCTACGCATAACACCGGTATGGGACAGGAGTCTCAAGGTCTGCTAAATCGGGTATGCCAGCCTACGCATAGCACCGATAAGGGGTAGGGTTCTCAATGTCTGCCAATCGGGTATGCCAGCCTACGCATAACACCGATATGGGACAGGAGTCCCAGGGTCTCAAGTCTGCAAATCACGCACTCCGCTCTATAAGGAAAAGTACCGTCTCCCAAAGGAAGCCCAAAACCCTCTCCCCGAAACCCAAGTATCTGACTACACTAACCCAGCCCCTGCTCTAACCCGAGCATAATATCCCCTATGTCTAAGTGACTGAAGAAAGGATGCAACATGGTTTCTCCTAAGTCAATTCCAGCATGATAGTGTAGCAGAAAAAGGTGGCCTATCTAGGTGACCATTCAAGCATGCAAAAGTCATTAACTTGCTGAACCATTTTAATTACCCTAACCACATACCTCAGCCTTTCATTTAAACAATCAACAATATAAGAATTTAGCATAAATTCCAAGTAACTCTACTACATGTTTAAAGCATGGACTCACCGTTAATTAACTTGTAGTTTTCTAACATTGCGATTATCAATGAAGAAAGCAGGATTTCATACAAGCATGCTAGGTTCTTCTCACAGATCTACTAATAACATAATCAAGAGCATTCTAATAGGCCTAGTGATAAATCCCAAATAAGAGGTTTACAACATCACCCACCTGAAGCGCTATTCCAATTATCCAAAGGCGAAGTCCAAGACCAGTCCAAATACACCACCAATCTGTACAAAGTACCCCAAAGGAAAATTCATAAGCTAAACATCCACACTTTCCAGAATCTGTCCCCCAAAACAGCAGTCCACAATTCACTAATTTTCACCTGCGAATAATGTCCAGAAAAATCCAAGGAAAATACTAGCGCGATCCTTGCGACGAGCCCGTCGAAACGAATACCTGCACGCCCAATTCGGAGTTTCCTACGCTGAGATAAAAATCCGACAAGGGGTACACCCCGTACCCAAACTGTACCAAATTCCTGTAACAATGAACCACAGAGAAAGAAGATTCTCACCCTCGAGTAAAATTCAGGAAATTCTGAGAAAAATCCAGGAGACTCCCTGCGACGCGTAGATGAAAATTGCCTCTTGAATCACCTCGTTCTGACGCCTGAGCGAAAAGATATGGCAAGAACACTGCGGTGCTGTCCCAAAAGTCCGCGAAGAAAAAGGGTCAAATGGTTGCTCGGAAAACTCCAATATCAGCACGGAAATCGAGGAACCACAAAACACAGGAGTTGAAGCCCTACCTGTCAAGAGTCCAACGGCGCAAGAATCGGCGAATTCCGAGGTCGGGGTGAGTCGGAGGAGTCCAAACACTGAGAAGGGGTGAAGAGGATCGCCGGAGAACAAGCGTCGCGCCGCGCCGTAAAATGGGGAACCTCGGGAAGCGTGCCTCCAAAAATCTTCAAACTTCTCCAAAGGGTAGTGCACTGAGGGAGGAGAAATTCCTCAGAAGAAAGCCCAGCGAAAATAGAGTCCAAAAAGCCTACAAGACGAATGGGGGGAGCTATTTATAGGCCCAGCCCACTAAGCTTTCGGGCCGGGTTTTCGGGCGCAACTTTCGGGCGCACTGCGCCCGGAAACCCGGTCGCACAGTCCCTGTCCGACGCGCCCGAAACACCCAGGAGCGGCCACGTCACCCCCAAACAGGGGACAGCGGATCCCCGCGGCCCGCATACGCCACGTGGCCCCCCGCAGTCAACGGAGGTAGGTACGGCCGGCCAATCTCGAGGCGACACGTGTCGCACTCGAGTGCGGCCGACCGCCCCGCCTGGCGCCACTGTGCGCGCACGTGCGCGCACAGTACCGAGGCGCCCTCCCCCGCGCACCCGTGGACCGCGCCCACGTGGACCGACGAATCCGAAGCCGCCACGTGTCATGCGCCCGGTCCACCGCAATCCCGCAAATCCCATGAGCCGTGCCGCGTGCGCCCGCCTACCAGAGCACGCCACGCGTCCACCCGCCGCGGTCCATGCACCGCCGCGCCACTCCGTGGACCCAGCTGCGTGAGCCGGCCAATAAGAGGCCGCCACGTGGCTCGGGCCGGTCCACGTGTCACTCCCATGCACCGAAAATCCCCCAAAACTTCCGGAAGCCCGCATTTGGTCATCCGGACTCCAAATTCAACAAGCAAATAGCCGTTTTCAAGCGTTTTTTCCGCGCTGAATCCAAATCCAACCTCAGATTGGCCCAAAACCCTTTCTAAAATTCGGCAATCACAGCCGAAGGCCAAATCATCTATCCAAGTCTCACAAGGTCCATCTGTGGCATCCCTTCGATGCACCATGGGCCAGACACCAACACTAGGTGTTCTACACAGTGGATTCACCGGAAAGTTGCATGGGAAAACCAGTACACTACATCCTCCCCTACAAGAAAAAGTTTCGTCCTCGAAACAAAAGTCATACCTCAGGTAGCGGCCTCAAACAAGTGGGGGTGAGCATCCATCATCGCTGACTCCAACTCCCAGGTAGCCTCGCGCTCATCATGACTGCTCCAGAGGACCTTCACATACGGGATGGCCCGACTGCGCAACTCCCTAACCTCACGATCCAAGATCCTCAACGGCCGCTCAACATAACTCAGGTCCTCAGCAACCTCCAATGGAGTGAAATCGATAATATGAGACGGGTCATGAACATACTTCCTCAGTGTCGAAACATGAAAGACATTATGAACACCCGAAAGTCTGGGAGGAAGCGCAAGCCTGTAGGCAACTGGCCCTAAGCGCTCCAACACCTCAAAAGGTCCAATATAACGAGGGCTCAGTTTCCCACGAATACCAAATCTCCGAATCCCCTTCGAAGGCGAGACTTTCAGAAAAACATGGTCACCCACCTGAAACTCTAAGTCTCGCCGTCGAGTATCAGCATAACTCCTCTGTCGACTCTGGGCGGTCTCGAGGTGTCGTCGTATCACTCTGATCTTTTCCTCTGCCTCTAACAGTAGATCAGGACCCAAAGTTTTCTTCTCACCCACGTCACTCCAATAAAGGGGTGACCGACACTTGCGTCCATACAACGCTTCAAACGGAGCCATCTGAATGCTCGCTTGATAGCTGTTGTTGTACGCAAACTCAACTAATCCCAAGTGTCGGTACCATCCTCCTCCAAAGTCCAGAATGCATGCTCTCAACATATCCTCGAGGGTCTGAATAGTGCGCTCTGACTGCCCATCGGTCTGTGGGTGGAATGCTGTACTGAATCGGAGCTGCGTCCCCAAGGCTGTCTGTAAACTCCTCCAGAAATGCGAGACAAACCTCGGGTCTCTATCTGATACGATGGAAACGGGTACCCCGTGCAATCTAACCACCTCAGCCAAGTACACCTGCGCCAGTCGCTCCATCGGCCAAGTCATCTGAACCGGAAAAAGTGAGCGGTTTTGGTAAGCCGGTCCACGACTACCCAGATAGCATCCGCTCCCGTCTGTGCTCTCGGCAACCCGGTGACAAAATCCATCGTAACATGTTCCCATTTCCATTCAGGGATTGGGAGACTCTGCAACTTGCCAGCAGGTACACGATGCTCCGCCTTTACTTGCTGACAAGTTAGGCAGTGTGCTACAAATCTCCCAATGTCTCTTTTCATCCCATTCCACCAAAACTGTGCCTTAAGATCCCTATACATCTTAGTCCCACCAGGATGGATGGTATAAGGTGTATAGTGGGCCTCCCTCAAGATCTGCTCTCGAATCTCTGCGTCCATAGGCACACACACGCGGTCCCTGTACCGTAGTACTCCCGCAGCATCGACTGAGAAGTCCCCTATCAAACCAGTCTGCATCTGCTCTCGAATCCTCATCAGGTGGGGGTCCTCACTCTGTCTCTCCCGAATCCTGTCCAACAGAGTGGGCTGCACGACTAGAGACATAAGTCTAGCAGAGACCCCAGGGGACACAACCTCGAGCTCTAACCGCCTCATCTGCTCAAGTAATGGCGCCTGATCGGTGATCATCAAAGATAGACTCTGTACTGCTCTCCTGCTCAGGGCATCAGCAACCACGTTGGCCTTGCCGGGATGGTATAAGATGTCTACATCAAAATCTTTCAACAATTCCAACCATCTGTGCTGCCTCAAGTTGAGCTCCTTCTGCGTGAACAGGTATTTCAAGCTCTTGTGGTCAGTATAAATCTCGCAATGCTCCCCATACAGGTAGTGGCGCCACAACTTTAGTGCAAAAATCACTGCAGCTAGTTCCAAATCATGGGTAGGGTAATTCTTTTCATAATCCTTCAGTTGCCGAGAGGCGTAAGCGATTACCCTACCATCCTGCATCAGCACGCAACCAAGTCCACTGTGCGATGCATCACTATAAATCACATATCCTTTCCCCATAACAGGGAGGGAAAGGATAGGAGCCGACATCAATCTGATCTTTAATTCCTCAAAGCTCCTCTGGCAGTCCTCACTCCAAATAAACTTAATCCCTTTTCGCGTCAAACGAGTGAGGGGTGTGGAAAGTTTCGCAAAACCTTCCACAAACCGACGGTAATATCCTGCTAAGCCCATGAAACTACGGACCTCTGATACCGTCGTCGGTCGGGGCCAATCCCGGACTGCCTCGATCTTCGCCGGGTCTACTGCCACTCCAGCGGCTGAAATCACGTGGCCCAAAAAGGCAACCTCCCGAAGCCAGAAATCACACTTAGATAGCTTGGCATACAACTTTCTCTCTCTCAGAAGTTGTAGCACAATCCTCAGATGCTCCTCGTGCTCCACATCGCTTCGGGAATAAACTAGGATGTCATCAATAAAAACAACAACGAACCGATCCAGGTATGGTCGAAAAATCCTGTTCATCAAATCCATAAAAGCTGCAGGGGCATTTGTCAGTCCAAAAGGCATGACGGTGAACTCATAATGCCCGTACCGCGACCTAAATGCCGTCTTCGGGATGTCCTCGGCCTTCACCTTCAGTTGGTGGTAACCAGACTGTAAGTCGATCTTGGAGAAGACACAAGTCCCTTGCAGCTGATCAAACAAGTCATCAATGCGCGGCAAAGGGTACTTGTTCTTGATGGTCGCTTTATTCAGCTCCCGATAATCAACGCACAGTCGAAGCGAACCATCCTTCTTCTTCACAAATAGCACCGGCGCTCCCCAAGGCGATACACTCGGTCGCACAAAACCCTTATCCATTAAATCCTGGAGTTGCGCCTTTAATTCCCGCAGCTCAGCCGGTGCCATTCGGTAAGGAGCCTTAGAGATCGGCGCAGTTCCTGGGACCACGTCAATCAAAAACTCGACCTCCCTATCCGGCGGCATACTAAACAGCTCTGGAGGGAACACATCCGGGAACTCGCGGGCAATCGGGATATCCGCGAGTCCCGGAGCCGCCGTAGGCTCCTTAACCACAGATGCCATAAAGGCTACGCATCCACTGCGCATCATCTGCCTCGCACGAGAAGTCGAAACCATAGAGGCAAAGAAAGCACTATGGCACCCCCTGAAAACGAACACCTCCTGGCCTGGCTCGCTAAAAGTAACAGACCTCGCGGCGCAATCAATCGTCGCGAAATAGCGAGCCAGCCAATCCATCCCCAGTACAATGTCAAAATCTCGCAGCTGACTAAGGACCATCAGGTCCGCTGGCAAAATCCAAGACTCAAGCTGTACCGGGCACGACCAGCAACACTCCTCTACATACAATATGTGACCGGGAATCTGTACCTCTAAAACATGTGGCAACCGACCTAACTCTAGTCCATGCGATGATGCAAATGCTCTACTGATAATAGAATGTGATGCACCGGTATCAAATAAAGTGCGAGCTCTAATGCCAAAAAGTAAAGTGATACCTGCCACCACGTGGTCGGCTGCCGCGGAGTCCCCTACCTGAGCGGCGTAGACTCGCCCGCTCTGAGCTGGTGGTCGGTGGTCTGCAGGGTGGGAGGAAGGGGCCCTGCTCGCTGGAGCATAAGGCCGCTGCTGGGGCACTGAAGGAGCTGATGCTGAGGAAGGAGCCTGCGGTGTAGAGAGAGGGCAAGTAGCTCGAATATGGCCGGACTGTCCACACCGATAACAGCGGCCGTACCTCTGGTCACAAGTATCCGCCGCGTGCTGTCCCCTACAAAAGCTGCACCTGACCGCAGACTGGGACTGCCTCGACTGCTGCTGCTGCTGTCCTTGCCGCTGTGACCCCTGCTGTCGCGACTGCGACCTCTGCTGCTGCGAGTGCTGCTGCTGTCGCTGGGGCTGCTGCTGCTGCTGCTGCTGCTGTGGGGGTCTCTGGGATCCACCAGACCCTCGCCGCTCCGAACGCCCACGGCCCGTAAACTGCGGCGGTGGTGGTCGGGGCGGCCTCCATGAACTGGCCTGTCCCCCCTCGTCTGGCATTGGCCGCTTCCTCTCAGAACTCTGAGCGGCCAAGCCCCCACGTCTAGCGACGACGTGATCTCCCCTCTCGACCCACTGTGCATGATCCACTGCCTCTGATAAAGTCTGAAGCCTCTGGGCGTGTACCAAGGTATAGACCTCGGGGCGCAAACCTGTCTCAAACAGCTCCACCTGGTGCAGCCCATCCCTGGCAACATAGGGTACGCAGTTGAGCAACTGCGTAAACTCCTGATAATAATCCCATACCGTCCTGTCCCCCTGCTGGAGATTCTTCAAATCATCCTCAAGCTTTTTCTTCACGCTCGTGGAGAAATAAGTGTCAAGGATCAACCGTCTAAACTCCGACCAGGGTAGCTGTCGGGTGATCTGAAACTCCAAGGGCTCGACCCGACGCCACCAAGCATCTGCATCCCCCTCTAGGCAATGTACAGCCATATGCACTCTGAACCTGTGGTCAATGAAGAAGTCTCTGAACAACTTCTCCATTGCTGCCAGCCATGATCCTATCTCCGATGGGTGAGTGCTCCTCCCTGAGAACCTAGGTGGTCCTCGCTTACAGAACTTGGCGAGTTTGTCAGCAAACTCCTCCTCCTCCGCTGGGGTCAACGGCCTGAACTCTCCCTGAGCCCCACTGCTCGACGACGGTGCCGTAGGGACTAATGGAATAGCCGGCGGTACAACTGGTGGTACAGGGGCCTCTACAGTAGTAGGGGGTGGTGCCGCAACCTGAGCCAGCAACTGCTCAAATCTCTGCTCCTGTCGGCGGTGACTCTCCGCCAACTGGGCCACCATGGCCCTCAGCTCACTGATCTCAGAAGGCCCGGACTGCTCCGGCTCCTCCGGGGGCGTAGGAGTACCCCGAGTAGGAATCTGCCGCCTAGGAGGCATCCTGTCACACAAAATCCACGGGTCAGTAAACCAAACCACTCTCGACCCAATCACGCGAAAGTCATGGGCATTCCCCTATTTCTGTAACCTTATGTTGTCTGCAGCCAACATAATAGTCCCCCAGAAATAGGCTATGCCAATCCCTCTCCACTCACAGGAAGAGTTAACAACCAATTACCGACTTTCGCACAATATCACGTCACTCACGCTCTGCCTTCCTAGGGTCTGCCACAAGCCTAGGGTTTCCTAAGTCCCGTCTGACCTATCCCTAAGCTCTGATACCAACTAATCTGTCACGCCCCGGGTGTAAACCAGAACCCGGGCCCGTCCACAGATCCGCCGTGCACACGGAATTTTTCGTGTACACGAAGCGCTGATAACCTGCTCAGATATAAAACAAGTAATAAAGGAGCATAAAACAGAGCTAAACTAAAACTAATACAACTCAGACAAATACTGGAAAGGAAAGTACAGTAAGCTCTCAAAAATATACAAGTGTCTCTCCCAGCTCACGAAATATATACAACCAGCTGGCCGCAGCCAGACCCAAAATAAAAGGAAAATACAACCGTCTGAGTGTACTGGGGATACAACAAAACTGCCAAAAACTCGAGCTCTGGGTAGCAACTATCTAGTCGGCGATCCTCTTACCTCGATCCTGGTAGGAAGGCCCCGCAACTCCGGCAGATGACTCTGCAAAACAAAGGGGACAAGAAAAGGGAAAAACAGTGGGGGTCAGTACTACTATAAAGACAGTAGCCTCCCCTAGTGGGTAAACCTCAACACGAACTCCTACCTGCCCACTAGGTCTACCAGAGGCTAAAGGAATAAATGCGGTAACTAAGAGTATGACTCCTGATAAAAGCTACCACTAATATGCCTCTACCTGCCCAGCTAAAGATAGCTAAAAGTATGCATCAGAGAATCGAAGCCTGCCACATCGGGTATGCCAGCCTACGCATAACACCGGTGTGGAATAGGAGTCTCAATGTCTGCCAAATCGGGTATGCCAGCCTACGCATAACACCGGTATGGGACAGGAGTCTCAAGGTCTGCTAAATCGGGTATGCCAGCCTACGCATAGCACCGATAAGGGGTAGGGTTCTCAATGTCTGCCAATCGGGTATGCCAGCCTACGCATAACACCGATATGGGACAGGAGTCCCAGGGTCTCAAGTCTGCAAATCACGCACTCCGCTCTATAAGGAAAAGTACCGTCTCCCAAAGGAAGCCCAAAACCCTCTCCCCGAAACCCAAGTATCTGACTACACTAACCCAGCCCCTGCTCTAACCCGAGCATAATATCCCCTATGTCTAAGTGACTGAAGAAAGGATGCAACATGGTTTCTCCTAAGTCAATTCCAGCATGATAGTGTAGCAGAAAAAGGTGGCCTATCTAGGTGACCATTCAAGCATGCAAAAGTCATTAACTTGCTGAACCATTTTAATTACCCTAACCACATACCTCAGCCTTTCATTTAAACAATCAACAATATAAGAATTTAGCATAAATTCCAAGTAACTCTACTACATGTTTAAAGCATGGACTCACCGTTAATTAACTTGTAGTTTTCTAACATTGCGATTATCAATGAAGAAAGCAGGATTTCATACAAGCATGCTAGGTTCTTCTCACAGATCTACTAATAACATAATCAAGAGCATTCTAATAGGCCTAGTGATAAATCCCAAATAAGAGGTTTACAACATCACCCACCTGAAGCGCTATTCCAATTATCCAAAGGCGAAGTCCAAGACCAGTCCAAATACACCACCAATCTGTACAAAGTACCCCAAAGGAAAATTCATAAGCTAAACATCCACACTTTCCAGAATCTGTCCCCCAAAACAGCAGTCCACAATTCACTAATTTTCACCTGCGAATAATGTCCAGAAAAATCCAAGGAAAATACTAGCGCGATCCTTGCGACGAGCCCGTCGAAACGAATACCTGCACGCCCAATTCGGAGTTTCCTACGCTGAGATAAAAATCCGACAAGGGGTACACCCCGTACCCAAACTGTACCAAATTCCTGTAACAATGAACCACAGAGAAAGAAGATTCTCACCCTCGAGTAAAATTCAGAAAATTCTGAGAAAAATCCAGGAGACTCCTTGCGACGCGTAGATGAAAATTGCCTCTTGAATCACCTCGTTCCGACGCCTGAGCGAAAAGATATGGCAAGAACACTGCGGTGCTGTCCCAAAAGTCCGCGAAGAAAAAGGGTCAAATGGTTGCTCGGAAAACTCCAATATCAGCACGGAAATCGAGGAACCACAAAACACAGGAGTTGAAGCCCTACCTGTCAAGAGTCCAACGGCGCAAGAATCGGCGAATTCCGAGGTCGGGGTGAGTCGGAGGAGTCCAAACACTGAGAAGGGGTGAAGAGGATCGCCGGAGAACAAGCGTCGCGCCGCGCCGTAAAATGGGGAACCTCGGGAAGCGTGCCTCCAAAAATCTTCAAACTTCTCCAAAGGGTAGTGCACTGAGGGAGGAGAAATTCCTCAGAAGAAAGCCCAGCGAAAATAGAGTCCAAAAAGCCTACAAGACGAATGGGGGGAGCTATTTATAGGCCCAGCCCACTAAGCTTTCGGGCCGGGTTTTCGGGCGCAACTTTCGGGCGCACTGCGCCCGGAAACCCGGTCGCACAGTCCCTGTCCGACGCGCCCGAAACACCCAGGAGCGGCCACGTCACCCCCAAACAGGGGACAGCGGATCCCCGCGGCCCGCATACGCCACGTGGCCCCCCGCAGTCAACGGAGGTAGGTACGGCCGGCCAATCTCGAGGCGACACGTGTCGCACTCGAGTGCGGCCGACCGCCCCGCCTGGCGCCACTGTGCGCGCACGTGCGCGCACAGTACCGAGGCGCCCTCCCCCGCGCACCCGTGGACCGCGCCCACGTGGACCGACGAATCCGAAGCCGCCACGTGTCATGCGCCCGGTCCACCGCAATCCCGCAAATCCCATGAGCCGTGCCGCGTGCGCCCGCCTACCAGAGCACGCCACGCGTCCACCCGCCGCGGTCCATGCACCGCCGCGCCACTCCGTGGACCCAGCTGCGTGAGCCGGCCAATAAGAGGCCGCCACGTGGCTCGGGCCGGTCCACGTGTCACTCCCATGCACCGAAAATCCCCCAAAACTTCCGGAAGCCCGCATTTGGTCATCCGGACTCCAAATTCAACAAGCAAATAGCCGTTTTCAAGCGTTTTTCCGCGCTGAATCCAAATCCAACCTCAGATTGGCCCAAAACCCTTTCTAAAATTCGGCAATCACAGCCGAAGGCCAAATCATCTATCCAAGTCTCACAAGGTCCATCTGTGGCATCCCTTCGATGCACCATGGGCCAGACACCAACACTAGGTGTTCTACACAGTGGATTCACCGGAAAGTTGCATGGGAAAACCAGTACACTACAGTTAAAATGTCAGCTAATTGATCTTCAGTTGAAATGTAGGAAATTTGAAGAATATTTGATTCAACTAGCTCTCTAAGAAAATGATATCTAAGTTCAATGTGTTTTGTTCTAGAGTGCAACACAGGGTTTTTTGAAATGTTTATAGCACTTGTGTTGTCACATAAAACAGTTACCGAAGTTGCTGAAATCCGGAAGTCGCTCAACACGCTTTTCATCCAAATAAGTTGAGTTGAACAACTACCCGCTGAGATGTATTCCGCTTCGGCAGTCGAGAGTGCAATGCAGTTTTGCTTTTTACTATGCCATGCAACAAGACAGTGGCCAAGATAAAAACATGCACCACTCGTACTTTTCCGATCATCCACAGATCCTGCCCAATCGGCATCTGAGTATCCAATAATATCTAAACTTGTTCCCATAGGATACCAAATTCCGAAATTAATGGTTCCTTTGATGTACCGGATGATCCGTTTCACCGCTTTCAGGTGAACCTCCTTTGGTGCTGATTGATATCTCGCGTAAATCCCAACACTAAAGGATATATCCGGGCGACTAGCTGTGAGGTAAAGTAGACTTCCAATCATGCTGCGATACAGTTTCTCGTCTACATTATCACTAAGAGATTCACTTCCTAATCCCTTATTGCTAGTTCCCATAGGAGTAGGAAAATCTTTAGAATCTTCTAATCCGAATTTCTTTACCAACTCCTTTGCGTACTTTGATTGACACAGATGGATGCCTTCACCATTTTGTTTCACTTGCAATCCAAGAAAGTATGTCAGTTCGCCCATCATAGACATCTCAAATTCGCTTTCCATGGTTTCTGCGAATTTAGAAGCATCATTATCCTTTGTTGCTCCAAACACAATGTCATCGACATAGATTTGTGCAACAATGAAGTTATTTTGATAATGCTTCACAAAGAGATGTAGAGTTATTAATCCCAAAGGATCTAAATAGGTACTATCAAACAACTAGAGGGGGGGTGAATAGGTGTAATACTTAAAAACTCAATCTCAGTGCAAAATAAAAACCAATGCGGAAAATAAAAACAGCACACCGAGATATACGTGGAAACTCCAATCCAGGAGAAAAACCACGGGACCAACACGCAATAACAATCCACTAAGAATAGAAGAATAACAAGGTGATTACCGACTCCACGGACTCAACCCCTCCTTCAGCTTCTTCGGACCTTGCGCTGACCGGTTGGATATCCGCGCAATAACAATCCCTAAGAAAAGAAGAATAACAAGGTGATTACCGTCTCCACGGATTTAACCCCTCCTTCAATTTCTTGGACCTCACGCTCCACCGATTTTGCACGCCCACTGCACACGTTCGAATCCACGAACGCCACTCGAATCCACGAGCACACGTTTCGAATCCACGAAACGCCTTTAGCACACCGAATCCACGATGCCACGTCGAATCCACGACGCAAACTCAGTCGATAAGAATATTGACTTCGATGGTGATCCTTTGCTTAGATTATCAATGAAGATCCATGGGAAAAATCTCTAAGCAAAGATTAGATCAATTCGACAAAAGATAGATCTTGGAAGAACCGTCGAATTGACCTAAAAGAGGCTATTAAGAAGATCGATAAAAAACCTAGCCTCTAGGGTTGCTCTCAAGAGTTTTATAAAATGATCGGCCGTAGCTCCCACGTTTTTGAGAAACCCTAAGTGTCTATTTATAGTTTAGAAACCTTTGGAAAGAGATAAGAATCAAAAACTTACCTTATCTGGAAATTTTCAGGACGGCGATCCGGATCGGATTTACTGCGATCCGGATCGTCGTAACGAGATTGACAATTCCAGAAAACCAAGGGTTCGGGATCCGGATTGCAAGGTCCGATCCGGATCGTTCATGCAATTCAGCAAAGTCCCATGTTCGGGATCCGGATCGGAATGGCCTAGGATCCGGATTGAAATTGCCAATGAACAAGTACCCTTCGGGATCCGGATTGCAAGGTCTGATCCGGATCCTGAACATGTCCCATGTCCAGTTTTTGATTTTTATGCAATTAAAAAATCTTCCAAGTGTTTCTACACTATAAGAAAGTATTCGGATCACCACAATTATTTAGTTAAACATACCTGATCCTCTTGAATACTTTCTTCTTGAGATTGATGTAACTGATCCACAATTCTTCAACTTCAATCTTCAAGACTCAAGACACTGAGTGTCAACTTGAGCTCTTGTTGAATCTTCTCCAAGTCTTTGATTGCTGATTGACAATTTGATCCCTTTAAGACTCCGACTCAACTCACTGACTTGACTCACGAAATATGCCAATACCAAAATGCCGTAACAATCTCCCCCTTTGGCAATTTCGTGACAAAATCCAAAAATACATAAAAGCGCTCAAGTCACTCATCTTAAACCAAAAAATCGAAACTCAATGTCATCACCAAAACATTGATTTTCTTTGCGTGAAAGATCCAATAAATACAAAATTACATTTGAACCAAACAGTCCTAGAACATACTCTATGACTTAGGACTTGGAGTGTCACGCCCCGGGGTGGAAACTGCCACCCGGGCTCGCCAACAGATCCGCCATCTGTACGGAAACTGCCGTACAGACGAAGCGTCTAACCTGCAGAAAGAAAGCAACTACAGTATACAGATATCAGAGCTGAAAGTAGACTACTAAAACTGAAGTCCAAACACTGTACAACTGAAAATAATACAATATCCATCTCCCCAAATACTATCATCTACAAAATCCTCTGATACAGAACTCAAAAGGGAGATATCTCTAATAAGTACATCAGTGTACAAGCCCTCGATACAAGAAAAATATCCTCACTACATCAGTCTCTCAAAATGTAAAATGAAGTACAACTCTATACCTCACAACAAAGGTCTCTCAACAGAGGAAAAAGGAGTAAACTAATCTACTGAAGCTCTCCTCTGAAGGAATACCGCTACACTCCAACGACGGGTAGGGAACTAGCTCGCGACTCCCTCGCCTCGGTCAGAAGGATCAGCAACTGGAGCAACAGGAACAGGAGAAGAAGTTCCTGGGGAAAAAGACACCACGACGGGTGTGAGAACTACTTCCCACAGTAGTTCTCAGTGGGTGCCGTCAACAAGCCCAACGGTCTGCCCACCAAGTCTACTAGAGGCCAAAGATAACAATGCAATGAAAACTGAACAAGAAAAGCTGGAGCTACTCTACAGCTACCATGCCTCTATCTAGATACTCCAAAAAGTGGAACAGATGAAAGCAAATGAGACCACTCGCACCCAAGGTGCTCAATCGACCCAAACGAACTGACTACCTCAAAGGTCCAGTCAAGCCTGCGCCCGTCGACTAGGAACGCTCCTGCCCACTACCACACATCCACATGAGGACGGGATTTACGTGGGGCGTCCTGTCCTACTAACTCATCCCTCGCGCAAAACTGCCTCAACAGGCCCATCGTTGCCTCAACTGCGGAAAACTGCCTCAACAGGCCAACCATCGTATCCGCAGCGGCATCTCAGGACGCGACTCCCACTGAGTAGAACGGCGCGGCATAGAGTATCAAACATTGGCATATGCAGGCTAGTCAAAATCCACGCTCACTCTCAGAACGGTAGGGCTCAAGATCCCCAAATACCTCACACAACAGTCAGAGCACTCTCGACGACTCAGCTGCTCGGCTAACTCGAAACACGAGACACTAGCCTCCCCAACGGCTCGCAGCACAAGGCTCACTGGCTGGAGATACTCCACAGCCAGGAACGACCCACAACTCAGGGTAACAAAACAGGTCGGACAACACTCAACGACCTGGGACCACCGTCAACCCCAACGGTTCCCAACAAGACAGACCGGAAGATACTCGACGGCCCGGGACTGCCGTCTGCGCAACGGCTCCCTCCACGACGGCACAACAGGGAAACAAGACCTCCCGGGACCACCGTTTACCCAAACGGCTCTCGGCACAGATAAGCAACCCAGTACAACTACCAGACTCCACTCTGCTCCCAGGCAAGAGTGTAAAAGCATCCCACACTAAAAGCATGTCCCGACCTCTCGGCCCACTACCCGGGCGAGAAAACACTATGTCCAGGGATGAAGGTACAGTGTGGATGTCTAAGCATAAATAACCCTAGCCCAAGTGAGGGTTTTCTACTAGTCTGGTTACACATACAACATATGACGGGGGTGCTAGGTCAAGTTCCAAGATAACTATATTAACAGATAATAAAAGGAATAACAATTCCTACAATCTAGCATACTACACAATGAAATAAACTATCATGCATAGTCCTACATCAGTAGAAATACTGTACAGTCCATAAAACTTGGAGATAAGGCCACCCACCTCGATTTGCCACCAATTGCTCGTAGACACTTGCAATTGGCCTCCACGCGATTCGCACGCAAAACGGGACACGCCGTCGGAGTCCGCACGCAAAACGGAGCACGCTGCCGGAGTCCGCATGCAAAACGGAGCACGCTGCCGGAGTCCGCACCAAAAACGGAGTCTGCACGTGAAACGATGCACGGTGCCGGAATCCGCACGCAAAATGAAGTCCGCACGCAAAACGGTGCACGGTGCCGGAGTCCGCACGCAAAACGATGCACGGTGCCAGGATCCGCACGCAAAACGGAGTCCGCACGCAAAACGGTGCACGGTGCCGGAGTCCGCACGCAAAACGGTGCACGGTGCCGGAGTCCGCACGCAAAACGGTGCACGGTGCCGGAGTCCGCACGCAAAACGGTGCACGGTGCCGGAGTCCGCACGCAAAACGGAGTCCGCACGCAAAACGGTGCACGGTGCCGGAGTCCGCACGCAAAACGATGCACGGTGCCGGAGTCCGCAAACAAAACGGAGTCCGCACGCAAAACGGTGCACGGCGCCCAACACAGAAAAGAACAAGAGGGTTAATTACAGTCCAAAAGAACGCTCCAAAAACTGTACAAAAATACAGAAAAACCAACCCACGGGACCTACCCCGACTGCGCCGCCGTCGCCGAAACGCTCCCCACGGAAAAACTCACGCGCTCCACGGGGCCCACGACGCCACGCCGCACCTCCCACCATCTCCCTCGCTCTCCCTCTCGCTCGGTTGAAGAAGAAAGGAAGAGAAGAGGAGGGAAAATGGCGTGCGCGGGGAGGAAGAAGAAGAAGAAAAGAGGGAGAGAGAAGGCGGTCCACGGATCCGGTCCACCGCGCCGGTCCACCGCGCGGGCCAATGGGGAAGCCCCATCCGCGGTCCACAGCACACGGGCGCGCGCGCCCGGTCCACGCTCGCGCCCACAGGGCCACGCGGCGCGCAGCAACGCGCCCGCCACACGGGCGCGTTGCACGCACCGCGCAGCCCAGGCGCGGGACACGCGCCCGTTACACGGGCGCGCGTGCCCCCGCGCCCGCGCGGGCGCCAACGGGGGCCCGCCACGTGGCGGCCCCCGCGCGTCCCGCGCCTGCGCCCCGTCCTGTCCGCCTGCCGCCTCGAGTAGCGTGCCTTGACCCGCGCGCCGCGATCACCTCGGGATCCGCGCCACGCGCCACGCCTCGAGATTCGTGCCGCAACGCCTCAAAAAACGCGCAGGCCTACCGGACTCCAAATCCAACAAATAAATAGTCAATTCTTAGCGATTTCGCGCGCTGAATCCAAAAACGATGTCCAATTCTCCAAATTCTCACCCGAAAATTTGCCGAATGCCCACTCGATCCGATTTTCGCGCCGGGTCCATTTTTAAAGTCCGATTTGCCCAATTCCAACTCTAAAAATTCCCGAAGGCGACCGGAGAGGTAAACTTTTATCCGGACTTCACCCGGAGTCTAATTTTGACATCTGAATCGCGCGAAATCACTTCTAAACACCCGACGGGTCCTCCAACTTCCCACGGGGTCTCAATTTAAGCCCGAAGTCCACCACTTGTGTCCAAATTGCGCGCAACCCACGCAGGCCTCCAGTGATGCAAGCAAATCCCAATTTGCATCACAAATCCATTTCTGGGTCCCCAACACGCGCACCAACACCCCCAACGGCGAGCGAAAGCTGCCCAACAACCAGCAACCCTACGCGGGGGATTCCGGGACCTCACATGGAGTCTTAAAGTGATGTAATTCCTGCAAAACAAAACTCCAAAACAAAATCAAACGTTAGTCGTTAGAAATTAGAATCCTACATTTGATCCGTCTTCCTTTTGGTTCTTTTGTTTTTCGGCTCTTTCAATTTTTTTCTTTGTCTCCCCCTATCTTGAGCATCTCTAACATGTTCTCCATGTTCTTGAGCATCTATGTTCTCCCCCTTTGTGATACGATCATCATTTTCCGTTCTCCCCCATTTTTCTATTTTCGTCTCGTTTCTCTTGATGATCTCATCTCCGTCATTTCTCTTCTCCCCCTTTTTGTCACAAATTGTCAAACAGTGAACATACTAGACAAAAGGAAATCACTAACAACATCAGTTCAAAGAGAAAGAGAGATAAAAGCTTAGTTCCAGTATATAACAAAAATGCAGATTGCGTACCGGTACCAGAAGGCAAAAATCAAATAATTTCTTGAAACAAATCCAGATTTTGAAATAATTGAATTACCGATTTGTATTCCATCAAGAAAACAATTTATGTGCTTGAAAATAATATGAGATCACATAGATGTCATTCAATCCAATTAATTTTACAAAAATTAAAAAGATTTACTCCGAAATCATGAAAGATAAAGGTAAAACATTATAAACCGTTTTTCATGTTATATTCATCAAACACAAGTCATCAAAAATAATCTTGAGATCCAAAGTCTATCAAGATGTAACGGATTTACAAAGATGACATACGGAGATTTCCAAACGACATCAATCTTGAATTCTACCCTTTCAAATTGAGATAAGCACTAAAATACCTAAGGGTGGCTCTTTGAGCATCTTTCAACTATCCCACCTTATACCAACCAGGAGATTGTTCAAAATATAAGAGTTTTGCATATAAATCTCCAAATGCTTCAACTAAAGATTTTCTCATAAAATACTATCAAGCATCCATAACATGTGGTAGCTTCACACACAAACCGGACGACCGGGGTGGCAGCTCTTTCCTACATGTGGTGGTAGTTTTCACACTCTTTCGGATGTAACTCTTTCCACATCTTTTGCAAATCATTTCAATACCCTTGAAAGAATGCAATCTCTTACGTGAAAGAATTAAATCCCAAATTTTAGTCTATCGGTTGTCTCACGTTTATCACAATGAATTCACACAACCGAGATAGATTAAGCATCTAAAGATCACACATGATTTCTAAAATTTGATGCTTATAAAATCAAAAACTCCTATAATGAAGTATCTTCAAGATTATGATTAAGGAGTAAAGTTGATAATCCAAATAAAATTAATTTGGAGTGAATAAAAGTGAAGCCCTTTTTATTCAATGCACTTGTTCAGTAAAAACCCTTTTGTTCAAAAACAAAGTATAAAAACGAAGAGCATTGAGAAACATGTAATGCAAAGATTAAGAAAAATATGAAAGGAAAACTAATCAAAGCATTACATACAGTCATAAGCTATTTAGAACTTAAGACAAGGAAAGATATCACCTTTCCGAATCCAAAATCGCTGGATTTTGGGTTGTCTTGATTCGTTGTGGCCGGGGGTTGTCCGCTTTGACTGTTGATCCACCTTAGGTCTTTGCCTCGCAGTGATCCACTTGAATGATTGATGTTGTGGCTCGGACCTTTGGTGGGTTGAGTGAACTCCTTTGACTTGATGTGTCTTTTGATTCCGTTGAGTTCGCTCCGTAGATGAAGTTGCCGAAGGACTCTTCTTTCTCTTTTTCGGGCAATTCTTCACCAAATGTCCTTCAAGTCCACATAGGTGACAAGTTCTTCCTTTCAATTTAGTTGTGGAACTTGAAGCCTTCACAGTTTGGTTCTTTTTGAATCCCAAACCAACCTTGCTTGTTTGACCTAATCCGGACATACATTCAAGTTTCTTGGAACCGGTTGAAATCCTTTGCATGTCGGATTTAAGTTGATGAACTTGCTTGGTCAATGCTTGATTGGTGACATGAATTTCCTCAAACTGCTTTTCAAGAAAATCAATCTTGTTAATATGGGAATTAACGACCGTTTCCGATTGATTTATCTTTTCTTGGAGGATTTTATTATTATCCAATAAAAGCTCTCGTTCCTCCTCGAGATCATGAAGTTTGATCTTTAAAGCATGATTCTCGTCTTGATTTTCAAGTCGTTGCTTCCTCAACTTCTTGATATGTTTGGCCATCTTCTTAGATTCCGCAAGAAGTTGTTGATATGCCTCAACGAGTTCTTCCTCGTCCGACTCCCCCTCACTTGATGACTCTCCGCCGATTGTTGATGTTTCATACAAAATCAAAGGAGTAGAGTCAGTGACTAAAGATGATAAACAATTATTAGAAGAGGGAAAATGAGAGGCATGAGAAGCAACGATTTTTCCTTTTTCCTCTTTACTTGAGGTTGATTCATTAGAAGTAGAATCGTCCCAAGTTTTCGCTTGCAAAGCCTTCTTTTTATATGATTTCTTAGAAGGACAATCCATTGAAAAATGGCCGTAGCCTTTGCATCGATAGCATTGGATTTCCCCTTCGAAATCATCTTTTTCTTTTTCTTTAGAAGGTTTTGCAAAGCTTTTGAGGTTAGAGGATTTAGAACCCGATGATCCTTTAGAAGGTTTCGTGGATGAAGATCCATCGGTTCGATTCTTCCAAAATTTCCGACGAAATTTCTTTACGATCCGCGCCAATTGTTCTTCAAAATCGGCAAAAGAGATTTCATCGTCGGAACTTGATTCGCTATCTTCTTCCTTTGTTGATTTGAATGCAATACCTGTAAGCTTAGAAGAAGACTTGGAAGAAACTTGATTAGTAGGAAAAGTCATTTCATAAGTTTGCAAAGCACCTACTAATTCCTCTACACTCATCTCATCCGGATGACTAACGGTTTCAATGGCGGTAACCTTTGCCCTAAACCGTTCCGGAAGAGTCCGAAGTATCTTTCTTACAATTTTCGACTCCGGGATCTTTTCTCCTAAATTAGCACATGTATTTATTACATCTTGAAGTCTAGTGTAATAATCTGTAAACAATTCATGCTCTTCCATATGAATAGAGTCAAATTGACTTGTAAGCATCTGGAGCTTTTGAATTTTTACAAGATTAGTACCCTCATGTGTAATTTTGAGAATATCCCAAATTTCCTTCGCGGTTTCACACGCGGAAATTCTTGTGAACTCAGTCGAGGAAAGAGAGTTAAAAAGAGCGTTCATACCTTTCCCATTGTAAGAAGATCTTTCGAGTTCCTCTTTGGACCATCTAGAGCGAGGTTTTGGGGTAGTAGAATTTCCTACTTCCTCAACAGGATGCACCCAACCGCATTCCACGGATTGCCATACTCGCTCATCAATTGCGATGAGAAAAGCTCTCATCCGCACTTTCCAATAAGCATAATTAGTCCCATCAAAAAGAGGAGGTCTATAAATATTACCACTTTCACCCATCATGATAGAAAAACCTAAAACCCGCTCTGATACCAATTGTAGAGTTATTAATCCCAAAGGATCTAAATAGGTACTATCAAACAACTAGAGGGGGGGTGAATAGGTGTAATACTTAAAAACTCAATCTCAGTGCAAAATAAAAACCAATGCGGAAAATAAAAACAGCACACCGAGATATACGTGGAAACTCCAATCCAGGAGAAAAACCACGGGACCAACACGCAATAACAATCCACTAAGAATAGAAGAATAACAAGGTGATTACCGACTCCACGGACTCAACCCCTCCTTCAGCTTCTTCGGACCTTGCGCTGACCGGTTGGATATCCGCGCAATAACAATCCCGAAGAAAAGAAGAATAACAAGGTGATTACCGTCTCCACGGATTTAACCACTCCTTCAATTTCTTGGACCTCACGCTCCACCGATTTTGCACGCCCACTGCACACGTTCGAATCCACGAACGCCACTCGAATCCACGAGCACACGTTTCGAATCCACGAAACGCCTTTAGCACACCGAATCCACGATGCCACGTCGAATCCACGACGCAAACTCAGTCGATAAGAATATTGACTTCGATGGTGATCCTTTGCTTAGATTATCAATGAAGATCCATGGAAAAAATCTCTAAGCAAAGATTAGATCAATTCGACAAAAGATAGATCTTGGAAGAACCGTCGAATTGACCTAAAAGAGGCTATTAAGAAGATCGATAAAAAACCTAGCCTCTAGGGTTGCTCTCAAGAGTTTTATAAAATGATCGGCCGTAGCTCCCACGTTTTTGAGAAACCCTAAGTGTCTATTTATAGTTTAGAAACCTTTGGAAAGAGATAAGAATCAAAAACTTACCTTATCTGGAAATTTTCAGGACGGCGATCCGGATCGGATTTACTGCGATCCGGATCGTCGTAACGAGATTGACAATTCCAGAAAACCAAGGGTTCGGGATCCGGATTGCAAGGTCCGATCCGGATCGTTCATGCAATTCAGCAAAGTCCCATGTTCGGGATCCAGATCGGAATGGCCTAGGATCCGGATTGAAATTGCCAATGAACAAGTACCCTTCGGGATCCGGATTGCAAGGTCTGATCCGGATCCTGAACATGTCCCATGTCCAGTTTTTGATTTTTATGCAATTAAAAAATCTTCCAAGTGTTTCTACACTATAAGAAAGTATTCGGATCACCACAATTATTTAGTTAAACATACCTGATCCTCTTGAATACTTTCTTCTTGAGATTGATGTAACTGATCCACAATTCTTCAACTTCAATCTTCAAGACTCAAGACACTGAGTGTCAACTTGAGCTCTTGTTGAATCTTCTCTAAGTCTTTGATTGCTGATTGACAATTTGATCCCTTTAAGACTCCGACTCAACTCACTGACTTGACTCACGAAATATGCCAATACCAAAATGCCGTAACAAGAGAGTCCGATCTGCTCCCCCTCGAGTATAGCCCTTCTCCAAAAGGTGCTTTGTCAACCTTTCGTACAAAGCTCGCGGTGCTTGTTTTAAACCGTAAAGAGCCTTTTTCAAACGAAAAACATGGTTAGGTAGTTTACAGTCTACAAAACCTTTCGGTTGAGCCACATAAACTTCCTCATTTAAAAACCCATTTAAAAACGTGCTCTTAACGTCCATTTGAAAGAGTTTTATTTTAAAGTGACAAGTAATAGCGAATAAGATACGAATGGACTCGAGTCTAGCTACAGGGGCGAACGTTTCATCAAAGTCTATACCTTCTATTTGAGAGTAGCCTTGAGCAACTAAACGTGCTTTGTTCCTGATGATGGTACCATCCTCATTTTTCTTGTTCTTGAAAATCCATTTAGTACCGATCACATTGTGTTGCTTCGGAGGCGTCGTTAATTCCCAGACTTTGTTGCGTTCAAACTGATGGAGCTCTTCCTGCATTGCTTCAATCCAGTAGTCATCCTGAAGAGCTTCATCGACATTCTTTGGTTCGATCATGGAAACGTAACAGGCGAATCCACAAACCAACTGTCTCCGAGTTTTGACTCCTTCTTGTGGGTCTCCAATGATGTTTGATTCAGGATGATCCTTGGAGATGCGTAACGTTTGTTGTAATGGAGTACTCGGAGGTACATGAGATGATTCCTGCACATCAGATAAACTTGAAGAACCATTAGATGCATCATTAATATTGGAAGTATTATCATGAGAAGATGCACTTACAGGAGTATCATCATCAAGAGAGATATCAGGGGTAGATTTATCAGATGCAAAGTGGAAAGCTTCATCTACTTTAACAATTATAGATTCTACGATCGTCTTAGATTCCAAGTTAAATACCCGATATGCTCTACTATTCGTAGAATACCCCAAGAAAATCCCTTCGTCACTTCGAGAGTCAAACTTTCCAAGATTTTCGCGGTCACGTAAAATGTAACATCGACTTCCGAAGATACGAAAATATTTGATATTGGGTTTTCTACAACACCATAGTTCATATGGTGTATTTAACGTTCCCGGGCGCAAATAAACTCGATTAATAACATAGATTGCAGTGTTCACAGCTTCAGCCCAAAAATGTAGCGGTAAATTCCGGCTATGAAGCATAACACGTGCCATCTCTTGAACAACCCTGTTTTTGCGCTCGACAACACCATTCTGTTGAGGTGTATAGGGTGCTGAGAATTCATGCTTAATGCCGTTGGAAGTGCAAAAATCAATGAATTTAGAATTTATGAATTCTCCACCTCTATCACTTCTAACACGAATGATCTTTTCATTCTTTTCAATCATAATACGAAGGCAAATCTCGTGAAAAGAATCAAAAGTATCAGCTTTCTCTTTTAAAAATGCTACCCAAGAATACCGAGAGAAATCATCAACCAATAAGAAAATATACCATTTATCTCCCAAGGATGGTTGACGTGTTGGCCCCATAAGATCCATATGCAATAATTCCAAGGGCCGTTTGGTACCGACGTGGTTCAGGTTTTTGTGTGCAGCCCTTGATTGTTTTCCCTTAAGACAACCACCACACACAATATTTTGTTCAAGTGAAAGTTTAGGAAC
The DNA here is from genome assembly GCA_029204045.2 of Tillandsia leiboldiana. NCBI lineage: Eukaryota > Viridiplantae > Streptophyta > Magnoliopsida > Poales > Bromeliaceae > Tillandsia > Tillandsia leiboldiana. Next base: position 39,352,907 of record CM055061.1, read on the forward strand.
CCCCTTGACCACGTCTTTGTTCGAAATTCTAGCAAGTTCCTTAAAATTTATGTGTCCTAGCCTTTCATGCCAAAGTGTTTCATTATTCAAAGAGGCTAAGTTACAATTTTCAGAAATTTTATTGGGAACAACATAACAATTGTTTCCAGATCTAACCCCTTTTAAAAAGAAAACATGATCCTTATCAGTTACAATGCATTCAACAGATGAAAAAATAACAGAAAAACCATTGTCGCAAAGTTGACTGATACTAATGAGGTTAGTCTTAAGCCCATCAACAAATAATACATTATACAGAATCGGGCCATCTGGAATAGCTACTGTTCCTTTTCCAACAATTTTGGAAGACTGGCCGTCTCCGAAAACCACAAGTCCTCCGGAGATTTTCTCAAGATTTTGAAAGCAGTTTTTTTTGTCACCGGTCATGTGACGAGAACAGCCGCTATCCAGATACCGAGACGAATTATCATATGCATGCAAGGAAATATTTGCAACAAGACAAGGGAAAACTTCACCTTTGCGTACCCAAACCTTTCGAGTTTTGGTGTACGTCGGAAATGATTGTGAGGTTGATACCTTTGGTGAAAGCGTCTTGTTTGATCCGTCGCTTTTTCTTGACGTCGTCGTCTTGTTTGATGAACTACCGAGGCTCTTTTCCGTCAAAGAATTTGCATTCGATTTCCGAGGAATCACCCTTTTGGTAGTCATTGCAAGAAGTGCTTGAGTTGACCCTTTGGCTCCCATCTTGCAATTTCTCCTTATGTGCCCTTCAACATTACAACGAAAACATACCTTAGTGCTTGACGATCCCGAGGAGGGTGAGTAGGCTTGTTGTCGTTGCTTGTCGTGAATTCCGGTGTCGGAGGAGGAGATACCGACTGAGGCACGAAAACTGTCCCAACCGAACTAAAATCGTCTTTAGTTCGATTGTATCCGAGGCCGAACTTGTTTGATTGACCAAGACCAAGAAGCTTATCCAACTTACTCCTTCCTGATGAAAATCGCTGTAAGTCATCCTTGAGTTGGATAATGGTCTCTGTCATTTCCAATTTTTCCTGTCGAGCCTCGCCGTTGAGCTTCAAGAAGTAATTCGCTTTGTTAACCATATCTATATAATTCTTCTCGAATTGCTCATTGGACTCTTGAAGGGAAACATTTGCTTTTATCAGATTATCCCTTTCCACTTCAAGATCGGTCGAGAGAAGTTACCCCTTTTAGTTCTTCTTCGAGATCCTGCAATCTCTCTCTCAACCCCTTGTTTTGCTTAGCCAGTTTCTTTGAATCCCTCAAAAGTCTATGGTAGGCTAGAGCAAAATCTTCACCTTCCGAATCATCCGATTCATTGTCCTTTGCATTCTTTTCAACAGTGGAGTTGGACAATGAGTCGGATGTACTTGCCATTAAGCACATGAAGGGTGAAGATGTGGACGCGTGGAACGCAGTTGCGTTGTCTTCTTCATCACTTGATGATGACTCATTTGACGATGAGGTGTCATCCCAAGTGACGGCTTGCATCGCCTTCTTCTTAGACGGATTCTTAGTTGGACATTCCGTTGAGATATGGCCGTACCCTCGGCACTTGAAGCATTGGACTTGTCCTTCTGTGCTTTTCTTATCCTTAGAAAAGCCTTCTTGCTTTCTTGACTTGTAACTTGAAGAACCCTTGCCTTTCTTCCACTTTCCGAAGGATGGAGTTTTGCTTGAATTACCCCTTCGAAAATTTCGGCGAAACTTCCTTGTCAAGAGAGCGAGCTGCTTCTCAAAGTCCTCCATAGATAAATTCTCGTCATCGCCTGAGGAGGATGAATCCGCGTCTTCTTCTTTTGTTGTTTTCAAAGCATAACCTGAAGACTTAGAAGAGGATGCCTTTCCCGAAGAATAGTTAGTAGGAAATGTCATTTCATAAGTTTGTAAAGAACCAACTAATTCTTCTACACGGATTTCGTCCGGGTGTTTAATAGTTTCAATGGCTGTAACCTTGGAACGAAATCTTTCAGGAAGAGTTCTTAAGATCTTTCTTACAATTTTAAATTCTGGAATCTTCTCTCGCAAGTTAGCACATGAGTTTACGATGTCTTGCAATCGTGTGTAATAGTCTGTGAACGATTCATTTTCTGCCATGAAAATAGAGTCAAACTTGCTCGTAAGCATTTGCAGTTTCTGAATCTTCACAAGGTTAGTTCCCTCATGCGTAACTTGAAGAACATCCCAGATTTCTTTCGCAGTCTCACATGCTGAGACGCGAGAGAACTCTGTTTGTGATAAGGCATTAAATAAAGCATTTATTCCCTTGCCATTGTAAGAAGATATATCAATCTCTTCCTTGGTCCATTTCGACCTAGGTTTGATGGTGCGAACATCACCAATAATTTCAGTTGGATTAGACCATCCTAATTCAATTGATTGCCACACCCGTTCGTCGATGAAAATTAAAAAGGCTTTCATCCGTACTTTCCAGTACGCATAATTTGTTCCATCGAAGAACGGGGGTCTGTTGATGTTTCCACCTTCAACCATTGTTTACAACCCTATTCCCGCTCTGATACCACTTGTTGGGTTATATGAATAATAGGATCTAAATAGGGGAAAAAACACCTAGAGGGGGGTGAATAGGTGTAAATCATAAACACTCAAAAATCTTTGCGATATAAAAACCCAATGCGGAAAAATAAATAACACGCAGAGATTTTTACGTGGAAAACTCCAAACCGGAGTAAAAAACCACGGGACTGATAACACGGTGAAATCCACTAGAATTAAACACGTACAAGGTGATATACCGTACTCACAGACGACTCAACCTTTTCCATATGCTCCTAGTTGATCTTCTCCGCTCGCTCCACGACGCTTCTCGAATCCACGATGTGCGTGTCACGCCCCGGGGTCGAACCTGCGACCCGGGCTCGCCAACAGACCCGCCGTCTGTGCGGAAACTGCCGCACAGACGAAGCGTCTAACCTGCAAGAAGGGATCTAGCCATACAAGTATCAGAGCAAAGGAGATGCAACACTAAAATAAAGTAAACTGCATACAAGAGTCACTAAGTACATAGTCCAGGTACAACATCCGCTACCTCCCAAAAAGGGGTACACCACCACTAACAGATACAAAAGTGGGAACCAAAAATACCCGAGTAGCTCTACCTGTGACTCAACAGACCCAAGTGGCACTAGTCGGCCAAGCCCTTGCCACGGTCTGAAGACTCCGCACGCGCCGGCCCTGGAACGGCCTCCTCAGAAATACCTGTCACACACGGCGGGTGTGAGATCAACTAAAAGTCAGATCTCAGTGGGTACCGATGCCATATCCTCGGTAGCCCACCAAGTCCACTGGAGGCAAAAACAGATAGATAGATAGATAGATGATACTGGAATGAAAGCTGTAAGTAAATCTATCACTATATGCCTCAATGCAATGCTGTACTAAATGACATCTAGCACAATATGAAAATGACCACCCGCACATGTCATTTCCCCGCAGCCACCCGGTAGCCCGGCCGGGGGCGAGCTTCCGCTGGTATCTCGGCCAGGGAAGCACTCTCCTGGTAACGCAGCCAGGGAAAAGGTCCTTCCGGTAACTCGGCCGGGTAAACAGTCTTCCCGGTAACTCGGCCGGGGAAAGGTACCCTCCTGGTAGCTCGGCCAGGGACAAATGCACCCTCTCGGTAACTCGGCCGGGGGAAAACCCTCTTGGTAACTCGGCCAGGGCTTCGAATGCAGCTGTGCAATCCAAAGCGAACACCAATCAGCAAGATACACGTCCCGGTCGGAAACTATAACCCGCGACCTGCGCGGCCGACCCGCACTTGCCTGACAGTACAAGGTCACGATACCTTTGCGTTCGTAAAGAAAAAGGGGCATCCCGTGGTCCGTCGGAAGAAACCAACCCACCTGTGTAGAACCCGCGAAAGCCGCGCGCCCAACGAAGGTCTCAGCGCGATCTCACAACTCCTCGCGGCACAGCGCTCACCACCGATGTAGTGTCCTAGGTTTTTCGGTGGTTTTGCCCCTGTTTCGGGGTGTAGAACACCTATTATTGGTGTGTGGGGCCCCAACATGTCAAAGTGATATGTTGTTTGGAACCAGAGAGGATTTGGGAGCAAGCCTGACCTTCGGCTGCCTTTGCCGAATTTTAGGAGTGGAATCAGGCTAATCGGAGGCCGTATTTGAATTCAGCACGGAAAAACGCTTGAAAACGGCTATTTACTTATTTAATTTGGAGTCCGGATGCCCAAAAACGGACCCCCGGAAGTTTTCTGCGCAAATTGGTGCACGGGGGGAGCTGTGGACCGGCCGGGGACACGTGGCAGGCTCTTATTGGGCCGGCGCACGGCTCTCGGTCCACGGGGTGGACCGCCGGTGCACGGTGGACCGGCGGGCCACGTGGCAGGCGCTGGTTGGGCCGGTGTAGCGCGCGCGGCGCACGAGAGCGTGCGCGGGCAGCGCGGGCAGGCCGGGCAGAGGCGGGGCTGTGCGCGGTGCACGGTGGACCGGGGCGCGCCACGTGGCAGCCCCGGGTTGGACGGCGCAGGTGCGCGCGGTGCACCCGCGGGCCCGCGCCTGCGGCCGTACGCGCACGTGGGCGGCGCGTTGACCGACCGGCCCCCGTGTCGGGGGGGGCGGCGCCACCCCACGTGGCACCACGCCAGTGGCTGGCGCCGCACGCGTGCTGACCAGGGGAGGGGGGCACGTGGCGCCTCCCCGTTGGGCCCGCACGGCTGCCGCCTGTTCGGCGGACACGTGTCGGGCCCTTGGCCGGGTCGGACGGCCGGTTGGACGCGGCTGGATCCCGTGCGCGGGATGGGCTGGGCTGGGCTACACTGTGCGCGCCCGGAAATCCTTGGGCCGGGCCGCACTGTAGCCGCCCGAAAGTGCCGGGCCGCACTGTAGCAGCCCGAATCTGGGGACACGTTGGGTATTATCCCAATTGTTTTTGTGGGCCTATTTAAAGGCCTCCCCTCCCTTCTTTTTCTCTGTTTTCCGAGAGATAGAGAGAGAATCTGTGGGAGGGGCCTTAAGAGAAGTTTTTCATCTTCTTATTTTCTACCTCGTGGTGCGTTCCCAGATTTTCTGGAAGTTCGACAGCGGCGATCCGGATTTTACAGTGTGCCTCGTTTTTCCCCAATCTTGGCCCGTTATCGTCGCATTTCAGTCCGAGGAGTCCCCTGCGCAGTACAGGAGTCCTCTTTCGACGATTTCTTCGCCAGTGTGTTCCTAAGAGGTAGGGCTTCGTTTTCCGTGTTGGTGGTTTCTCTGGATTCCTATTCCTTGGCACGATTCCCGAGGTGTTTTGACCCCCTCTTTTGTTGTTTGGGTTTTTGGACAGCGGCGACTTCGACGAATTGTTTCTCAGCGTAGGAATATCAGATCGAGGCGATTCAAGAGTCGATTTTGGGCTACTTTTCGCGAGGAACGCAACCGTGATTTTTTTGAGATTTTAGGAGCTCGAGACAGAGGTGAAATTCTTCGTTTTGCGTGCTGATTGTAAAAACAGCAATTTGTGTTTAGAACTTGTAGTTTTTACACCGTGTACACTTGTGTGATGTTGTAGGATACTGTTTCAGCTGACGGTGTGTTTAGAGGACAGCGGGTATTTTCTGGGTGTATTGTGCACGCTTTTCGAGGTGGGTGGTTGCGTTTCCCTCTTTGTTGACTTGCACACTAGGAATAGTGGAGTTTCCAAATTATACATGTGATAGATAACTTGTGGTATATGAACCTATTGCATTGGGCCCCCCTAAATTAATTGATAGCTTCTATATGATAAATCTGGGACAATAAAGTTGGACATTTGCTATATCCTAAACCGCATGCAAATAAGTAACCCAATATTATTTTAAAATGATCCTTCATATGAAACCTTAGTCACTTTTTTGAAATGCTTTAAAAGAAAACACTTGCATACTTATTTGGACAACTAGTTAAGCCACTATTTTACTGCAGCACTATACCATGGGATTTGACTTAGGAGAAAACATGTTTTATTGTTATTCTTCTCTAACGATGCATGACGGTCGAGTCAGATCGGGATCTTGAGATAGTGTAGTTGGATCTTGAGTCTGGGACAGTTTAGACTCTTCTTGGGGATTGTGGGAGATAGTGGCAACCACGAATTTTGGGCGGTTGACCGGATGTTATTATCACATCAGATTGGGGATCAGGGTTGCATTAGGGGATGGAGTATTCCCACTTTGATCATGGTCATGATCCAGTCCTGCTATTGTGAGACATCGGTTACAGAGATGATTGATACAGAGATACTTTACTCGTGTGGGTCGCTCCCCTCGAGTGCCACTCCGGAGTAGGCTTTTTGACCGTGATGGGTGCCGGTCAGTTGGTGAGTTGTGAGTGATGACAGAGCAGGCAGTGCCAGTATTTCTTGGCCCTCTGATTGGGTTTCTTTGGGCAGTCAGCTTTATAGTTGCATATATACAGTTATCTTTTGGCACTGCATTTAGAGGCATAGTAGTGGTAGTTCCTGTTTCAGCAGTCTTTATTGCATACCACTGTTCTTCCTTTTGCCTCTTTATTCCTAGTGGGTGCGTCAGCATTAGAGGTTTTACCCGCTAGGGGAGGCTACTGGTTTATCTAGTAGTTCTCACCCCCATTGTTGTTTCCTGTCCTTTTCCCCTTTGTTTTGCAGAGTCATCTGTGGGAGCTGCTGGGCCTTCAGCGGCAGATCGAGGTAAGAGGATCGCCGACTAGCTAGGTCGTCTACCCCAAGTGAGAGACTAGCGAGGTTTTTATTGTACCCCTTTTGTATCTCAGACTTCAGTAGTTTCCTTTTGGGTCTGGCTTTGGCCAGCTGGTTGTATATTTTTGGTGAGCTGGGAGTATATTGTACTTTTATTTCTGCTTGTAGCTTATTTCAGTCTGAGATTACTTTTAGTTTTATTAGTTCAGCTCTGTTTATGCTCTTTTATTGTATATTATATATCTGAGCAGGTTACCAGCGCTTCGTGCACATAGAAAATTCTGTGTGCACGGCGGATCTGTTGGCGGGCCCGGGTTCCGGTTTACACCCGGGGCGTGACAACCGATCACGTAGCCAAGCTGTCACAGAGGCACACTGCGAAAAAGGTGGAAACTGGAATCAGAAAAGCCGCGGTCGAAAACTACGCCCACAAGGCGACAAAACCCGATCCGGCGACGAGAACGCCGCGAGTGGCGCGGAAAGCCCATCGCACCCACGCCGCGGTGCGTGGCCGGGCCGCAGCCCGCGCGGCAACAGCGCTGCCCGCGGTCGCACGGCACAAAGGCCGCCCGCGCGGCGCCTTGCAGGCCCGCGCGCCCAGCGCGCGGCCTGCAAGCCCGTCGCAGCACCAGGCCGCCCGCGCGGCCTGGCAGGCCCGCGCGCCTTGCGCGCGGCCTGCAGGCCCGCCGCGGCACCAGGGCCGCCCGCGCGGCCTGGCAGGCCCGCGCGCCTAGCGCGCGGCCTGCAGGCCCGCCGCGACACCAGGGCCGCCCGCGCGGCCTGGCAGGCCCGCGCGCCTTGCGCGCGGCCTGCAGGCCCGCCGCGGCACCAGGGCCGCCCGCGCGGCCTGGCAGGCCTGCGCGCCTTGCCCGCGGCCTACAGGCCCGCCGCGGCACCAGGCCGCCCGCGCGCGGCCCCCGTGGGGCCCGCGGCACTGCGCGCGGTCCGCGCAGTGCCCGCGGCATTGCTCACGCACCGCAGTGCCGCGCGCGGCTCGCGCGGGGCCCGCGGCACTGCGCGCGGTCCGCGCAGTGCCCGCGGCACTGCGCACGCACCGCAGTGCCGCGCGCGGCCCGCGGCATTGCGCGCGGTCCGCGCAGTGCCCGCGGCACTGCGCACGCACCGCAGTGCCGCGCGCGGCCCGCGCGGGGCCCGTGGCACTGCGCGCGGTCCGCGCAGTGCCCGCGGCCAACCGCGCGCCATCCCCCCCCTGGCGGGGCGCCCAGGGGGCCGCTGCGGCCTGGCGCTCCGCTGCACGTCCACAGCAGCAGGGCGCCTGCTGCGCGCGGCGCTCATGCGCGCCCGCGCAGCGGCGCCTGCTGCGAGCCGCGCCACAGCCCGGCCGCCGGCGCCCTGCTGCTCAATGTGGCAGCAGGGCGCGCGCTGCGCGCGACGAGCATGCGCGCACGCGCAGCCCCAGCCCACTCAGATCGCGCCGCCGCAATTGCGCGAGCGGCGCGAGTAGCGTCACGCCTCGGCACACAGCCCACACGACGCAGCGGCAAAAGAAAAAGAGCAAAAAGAAGGAGAGGAGAGGGGAGAAGCCAAAACCCAACATGCAACAATAACGAAACACCAACCTTGTTATTGTCAGGCCGCAAGCTCCGCTCGACTCCACACCGTCGCAGCGAGGGAAAAAATAACAGCCCAAGAACCCTCCTCCAACTCCTCTTCTTCTTTCCCTTCTTCTTCTTCTTCTTCTTCCTTTGCTTCAGACCACCACGAAAAAGCAGGGAGGTGGTGGTGAGGTGGCTCGAGAGAGAGAGTGAGAGGGAGTTAAATAAAGGGGAAAGGAAATAAATTCCCACCAACCCACTACTAATTAATTAGCTCCCAGCCACCCTAATTAATTAGCACCCCCCCCCCCCCCCCCCTCAGCCAACAACACCCTCTCCACCAACAGCTCTAAGGAAAGGAAACATTACAATTAATTTAATTAAAGTAATTAAATAATTAAAATAATCAAAAGGGTCACGATAACTCACTTTTCGACCCCGGCACCTCCGCCGCCGCCCGGAACCACCCGAACACCGCTGTAAATCGAAAATACACGCGCTCACGCGTTTTTCCAGTCAAAAGGCTCGTCGGTGGAGTCAGAAAGCTCAACCCAAAAATCGGTACACTACAGTGCGTCCAACGCCGAATCCATGGCGTCCAACGTCGAGTCCACGACGTCCGACCGAATCCACGGTCTTCACCCAGTAGCACGCTTCGAATCCACGAACGTACCTCGCTCCGAATCCACGAGAGCGGTTGCACCTTGAATCCACAAGGCCACGCGAGTCCACGCGCCGATTTTGGGGTAAATCGTTGTTTTTTGGGTGGTGATGATCCGCCGAATACTTAGATTAGAAATAGATCGGAAATACCATCTAAGTATTCATTGATTTGATTCTACTCAGAATATGAGTATAAAAACCTAGAATCAAATCAATCAATATAGATGAAGAAACATAAGATTAAATCTAGTATTTTCTTTCTTCTCTATATGTGGATCTTAGGCCGTATATAAGATTATATTTTATTATGACGGCTATTTGGATTAACCCTAGAAAAAGAAACATAGGGTCTATTTATAGGTTAGAAACCCTTGGAAGAAGATAAGGATCAAAAACTAACCTTTTCTGGAGTTTTTACATGACGACGATCCGGATCGGAGATCGGCGATCCGGATTGCAGTAGCGAGAAGAACAGTTTCCAGAAAAGCGAAGATTCGGGATCTGGATCGAAGTGCTTGATCCGGATCGTTCATACAGTTCACCAAACATCAACGTTCGGGATCCGGATTGCGAAGCCTGATCCGGATCGTTCAAATAAAATGGTAAACTCAGTGTTCGGGATCCGGATCAAGGGAAGCTACGATCCGGATTGAACTGGTGTATGAACGAACCACCTTCGGGATCCGGATTGAACAGTCTGATCCGGATCCTGAACATGTCCCATGTCCAGTTTTTGATATTTATGCAATAACAAATCCATCCAAGTGTTTCTACGCTATAAGAAGTATTCGGATCACCAAAGATATTAAGTTAAACATACCTGATCCTTTTGAATTCTTCTTTCTTGAGATTGAGTTATATGATCCAACTTCCTTTACCTTCAATCTTCAAGACTTAACCGAATTCACGAAATACGCCAACTCAAATTTCGTAACACCGAGGATGCAGGTTCAGCACATTTTGTTAGCAAGTGGCCACCCTCTTCACCGACTTCAGCTTTGCCTACGGAAAACGTTTCAGGTGGGTTGCTTCATCTCCAGAACCGGTGGATGGTTCTCTAATTCTTTATGTTAGTACGCATGCATGTCTAGGGTACACGGTATGTGATTGAGAGGTAGGTAAGCTTGGTAATGATAATTATATAAAATAATTGCAAGATTAATATTCATGTTATATCACGAGGACTTGCGAGATTTGGATAGTCATGTTGGTGATTAGTGAAAGCTTACCTAAGTTAATGTTACCCTATATGTGATTATGTAGCATGCCATGTTAGCACATAGCCGTTTATGGGATTGGTTCATGCGATGGGGCAGGATTATGTAGCTATGTGCGGGTATTACTCTAAGGAGTCATTATGGATCAAGGATTATGGACAGGTGTAGTTTATTAGTGATTTTGGCATGTGGTTTACTTTCTTCTATCTTTCTTGAGGACAAATGCATGCTTGTATGGACATATAGTTAGGCCTTCTTTTACTGCTACACTACTTATTGGAACTTGACTTAGGAGAAACCATGTTATTCCTTTCTGCTTCTTTGTTAGTCAGGCAGTCTGTGTTGCTCGGGTGCGAGCAGGGGTTTGTAGTAGTGTAGCTGGGACATGGGTGTAGGGGACGGGTTGTGCTGGATTGTGGTTGACAGGGTTTTGCGGTGATCGAGAACTTTGGGCGGTTGACCGGAGGTCGGTTTTAGATTATGGTCTGTGGGACATTGTTGCACTCGTGCCTGGGGGCTGAGTGGAGTCTGGTAGCTGAGTTTAGATTGTGCTAGTGTCGTGGGGAGCCGTTTGGGTAGACGGTGGTCCCGGGCCGTCAAGTATCTTCCGGTCAGTGTTGTTGGGAACCGTTGGGGTTGACGGTGGTCCCGGGTCGTTGAGTGTTGTCTGACCAATTTTGTTAGCCCTGAGTTGTGGGTCGATCCCGGCTGTGGAGTATCTCCAGCCAGTGTGTTTTGTGCTACGAGTTGGTGGAGTTTGCTAGTGTCTCGAGATTCGAGAGAGCTGATTAGCTGAGTCGTCGAGAGTACTCCGACCGTTGTGCGAGATGTTTGAGGATCCTGAGTCCTTCCGTTCTGAGAGTGAGCGTGAATTTTGACTATAGCCTGTAGGAGCCACTTTGAGCTCGACAGAATGCGCGGATACCTTTTTCCTCGGTGGGGTCGCGCCCCTCGAGTGCTCCATCCTGAGTGGGCCTGTTACTTTTGTATCGCGACTTGTCGATGCAGTCCCTCTGGCTGGGCCAGTTTTGGCAGTCACGGACGCCCTACGTAAGCCCGGTCCTCCTTGGATGTAACGGCAGTAGGTAGGCGTAGGCTTGACTGGACCCGATGTGGCAGTCAGCTCGATTGGGTCGATTGAGCACCTCGTGTGCGAGTGTTGCATATCTTTATCAGAGTTTCCCCATTTGAGCATTTAGATAGAGGCATGATAGCTGTTGAGTGTCTCCAGCTTTCTTGTTCAGTTTTTACTGCATTGGTTATCTTGTGCCTTTAGTGGACTTAGTGGGCAGATCGTCGGGCCTGGCGGTGGTACCCACTGAGAACTCCCTTTTTGGTGTAGTTCTCACACCCATTGGGGGTTTTCCCCCTCCCTTTCTTTTCTCTCCTTTGTTTTGCATAGTCTTAGCGTGTGTTGCTGATTCTGCGGTTGTTGATCGAGGCGAGGGAGTCGCGAGCTAGATCCCTACCCGTCGTTGGAGAGTAGCGGTACCACTTCAGAGGAGATCTTTAGTAGATTAGTTATTTTATTTCCTCTTTTGAGAGACTAATGTAGTGAGGATATGTTATGTATCGAGAGCCTGTACACAGATGTATTTATTGGAGATACCTCCCTGTTGAGTTCTGGGTTTTGTATCTGAGGATATTGTATGATTATCATTTTTGGGAGATGGACATTATTGTATTATTTCCAGTTGTACAGTGGTTGATTTTAGTTTTACAGTAGATTTTTTATTTATAGCTCTGATATTTGTTAGTTGTAGTACCTTTTCTTGCAGGTTGGACGTTTCGCCTGTGCGGGGTTTTGCATAGGCGGCGGATCTGTTGGCGAGCCCTGGTCGCAGTTTCGACCCCGTGGCGTGACAATACTAATTTCTATTTTTTTAAAAAAAAAACAAGAAAAAAATTTAGTTTACTTTTTTTATTTAATTTGCGAGTTATTTTTATTTTTAATTTGAAGGCTAAATTTTTTAAAATTTTATTAAATAATAGAAAATTTCATCTGATGGGCATTGTGCGTAGTATTATCTCAATTTTTTTAAAATTTTTTTGAATAATTTGATGATCAACAAATATTTTTTTAAAATTTTTTTTTATAATTTTAATACTCCTTAAATTAATGCCTAAATTGTAATTCTAAAACTCTTTAAATTAATGACTAAATTATAATTCTAATTTTTTAAAATTAAATTTTTTAAATTAATGTCTAAATTGTAATTCTAAAACTCTTTAAATTAATGCGAAAATTGTAATTCAAAAGCTTTTAAAATTAATGCCTAAATTAGTGTAAAATTAATGTCTAAATTTGTGAAAAGTATATGAATCAAAACTTTTATTATATGTTGAATTTAAATATTTATTCACTTTCAAATTTTTTATAATAATGATACAAAATTAATTTCTAAATTAAAGGAATTATAAAATTCTTTATATATATTAAATATGTTGAATTTGATTATTAACATGCGTTCAAATTTTTTTTTTTCAAAATATAAATATAAATTAATGAGTAAATTGTAATTCTAATACTCCTTAAATTAATGTTTAAATTGTAATTCTAAAACTCTTTAAATTAATGTCTAAATTGTAATTCTAAAATAATTTAAATTAAACTCCTTAAATAAATGTCTAAATTCTAATTCTAAAACTCTTTAAATTAATACATAATTTGTAATTTTTTCTTTTTAAATTAATGCTTAAATTAGTGCAAAATTAATGGCTAAATTACAAGAATTCTAAAATTCTTTAAACATATTAAATATGTTGAATTTGAATATTAACCTACGCTTAATTTTTTAAAAAAATATTGATATAAATTAATGACTAAATTGTAATTATAAAACTCCTTAAATTAATGTTTAAATTATATTTCTAAAACTCTTTAAATTAATACCTAAATTATAATTCAAAAGCTTTTAAAATTAATGTGAGGACCCGAATCCCCGCTTAAGGGTTTACTGATGGATTAGTGGCTTCTGGGAGTGTTTGTGCGCACGTCGGGCCCAAGGAATGGATTCAGGGTGTAAAATGGGAGCAAGTTTGCTTAACCGGAGGCCTTTGAAAAATTTTAGAAGTGGAATTGGGCAAAACAGACATCGGATTTGGATTCAGCGCGCGAAAACAATAAAAATGGACTATTGACTTGTATTTTTCGGAGCCCGGATGCGAAAACACAGATTTCGAGGTGTTGGAGCACTGTTCCGGCGGCCGGAGTGGCGCCGGAGCGGCGGCAGGTGGTGGAGCGCGGCGGCGGGCTGAGGCGCAGCCGCTCGGTCCACGGCGGAGGCCTGCACCCGGGCGCGGGACAGGTGGCGGCTCCCGGTTGGCCGGCGCAGCAGGCGCGGTCCACGCGAGAAGTGCAGGTGTACGGTGCGGGTGTACGGTGGACCGGAGGGTGGACACGTGGCATCCCCGGATTGGCCGGCTCACGTGCGCGCGGTCCACGCGGCGACAGCGGGCAGGTGGCCGTACGGCGGGTAGGTGGCCGTACGGCCGGGTCAGCCGGGGCGACGTGCGCGGGGCAGGCGTGGTCGGCGCCACATGGCGCGACCGCAGCGGCTGGCGCCGCTGTGCGCTGTGCAGCGTGCCACGTGTCGCGCAGGGATTGGCGCCGCTCGCTGTTTGCTGTGCGGGTACACGTGGCGCTCCAGGGACGATTCGGGCTCTGATGGATTAGGGTGCATTTTGGGGTCCCTGTAGCAGCCCGGATCATTTGGGCGCCCGAAAGAGGGGACATGGAGGGAATTTTCAGATTTGTTTGGTTTGGGCTATATATAGCTCCTCTTGGGCCACGATTTTGGACCTCTTCCCGAGCCCATCTCCGACTGAGGCCTGAAGAGAATTTGCTCTTCATCTTGTGCTCCATCTACTGAGGGATTTTCAGATTTTTTGGAGCCCTCGACCTCCACGCTTTCTGCGACGCGGCGCACTGGGGCGTTTCTTGGATTTTGGCTTCCACCGTCACTTTTCGGTCAGAGAGGCACCCTGGATTACTCCGATAGTATTTTGAGCCGATATTTGATGCATCGCGATCATGAGAGGTCTTAGATTTCCGTATTGATTACTTCATCTCATTTTGGGTTTTGGGCATGGTTCCCGAGGCATTTTTGAACCCCCTTTCCTGTTGGTGGTTTTCTGGATAGCGGAGGCTTGATGGATTTTTATCTCTGCACTCAATCATTGGAATTCGACGATTAAGGACTCAATTGATATCTACACTTCGCGAGGATCTCAGTGGTATTTTTATTGCAATTTTTGAAATTTATCTCGTAGGTGATAATTAAGCTTCTTTGGGACTGTTTTGCTGTAGGCTTGAGATTATGAGGGAGTTAACATACCACAATGTTCTATTTTTATCTTGGCCTACAGGTGTCAGATTGAGGTGTATAAATACTCGATTTGGGGCTACTCGTCGCGAGGATCACTGCGGTGATTTTTTTGGATTTTTCTGAGGAATGGACAGAGGTGAAATTCCTCAATTTCTGTGTTGGTTGTAGCAAACATCAATACTGTTTTTTGGAACTGCTATCTTGATGTTGTGTGTGGTACTTTTTGCTGTAATTCGCAGATTTTGGGTATCTTGCGGAGTGTTGGCCTGTGAGTAGGTTATTTCTGTTATGGAGCGCGCATTTTCCAGGTGGGTTCCTTCGCCTCCAAAAATAATGGACTATCTACTAATTCTATTATATAGGGAACATACATGCCATGGGATGGATTAGATTGCATGTTAGAGAGAGAGATGCCATCTTTCCTGTGTTATTGTTGATATCCTGTTGATTCATGTTCCCTGATCCCGCTTTAGTTAAATTAATTGCTATTATTGGAACTTGACCTAGCACCCCGTCATATGTTGCATGTGTAACCAGACCAGTAGAAAATCCTCACTTGGGCTAGGTTTATTTATGCTTTAGACATCCACACATTATACTCTATTCCTGGACATAGTGTTATCCTCGCCCGGATAGTGGGCCGAGTGGTCGAGATTCTTCTTAGTGTGGGATGCATGTTACACTCGTGCTTGGGAGCAGAGTGGAGTCTGGTAGTTGCAGCTAGTCTTTTATCTGTGGCGGGAGCCGTTTGGGTGAACGGTAGTGTAGTGGTCCAGGATTTCGTACAGTTTTTCCCGTGAATTCTTGGTGTGAAACACCTATCATTGGTGTATTAGGCCCACAGAGCATCAAGGGGATGCTACGGCTGGACACAGTGTGGTAATTACTGTTGGTTTGGCCTTCGGCTGTAATTGCCGAATTTTAGAGAAGGCTTTGGGCCACACGGAGGCCGTATTTGGATTCAGCGCGGAAAAACGCTTGAAAACTGCTATTTATTTATATTTTTCGGAGTCCGGATGCCCAAAAACGGACCCCCGGAAGTTTTCTGCGCAAAATGGTGCACGGGGGAGTTGTGGACCGGCTGGGGACACGTGGCGGCCTCTGATTGGGCCGGCGAACGCCTCCCGGTCCACGGAAAGGGCCGCCGGTGCACGGTGAACCGGCGGGCCACGTGGCGGCGCGCGGTTGGCCCGGTGCTGTTCGCGCGGCGCGCGGGGGTAGGCGCCGGCAGCTCGGGCAGGTGCGGAGCGTGCGCGGTGCACGGTGGACCGGGGCGTGCCACGTGGCGGCCTCGGATTGGTCGGCCCATGTGCGCGTGGCGCACGTAGTGCCGCGCGGTTGCGGCCGTACGCATGTGGGAGCGCGTGGGCGGCGGCGGCCGCCCGACAGCCGTGTCGGGCGCGGGCCACGTGTCGCCGCACCATAGGCGGGCGCCGCCCACCGCGCCGCTGATTGCGGGGGACGCGTGGCGCTTTCCCGCTGGGCCCGCACGGCTGCCGCCTGTTCGGCGGACACGTGTCGGGCCCTGGGGTGGGTCGGACGGCGTGTGGCGTGCGGCGGGATCCAGTGCGCGAGCTGGGCTGGGCCGAGCCGCACTGTGCGCGCCCGGAAAAATGGCGGGCCGGGCCGCACTGTGCGCGCCCGATTTGCGCCGGGCCGCACTGTTTGCGCCCGGAACCGGGGGCATATTGGGAATTATCCCAATTGTTCTAATGGGCCTATAAATAGGCCTCCCCTCCCTTCTTTTGTTCTATTTTTCGAGAGATAGAGAGGGAACCAGTGGGAGGGACCTTAAGAGAAGTTTTTCATCTCCTTATTTTCTACCTCGTGGTGCGTTCCCAGATTTTTCGGAAGCTCGACAATGACGATCCGGATTTTACAGCGCGCCTCATTTTTCCCCCAATCTTGGCCCGTTATCGTCGTATTTCAGTCCGAGGAGTCCCCTGCACAGTACAGGAGTCCTTTTTCGACGATTTCTTCACCGGTGTGTTCCTGAGAGGTAGGGCTTCGTTTTCCGTGTTGGTGGTTTCTCTGGATTCCGATTCCTTGGCGCGATTACCGAGGTGTTTTGACCCCTCTTTTGCTGTTTGGGTGTTTGGACAGCGGCAACTTTGACGAATTGTTTCTCGGCGTAGGAATATCAGATCGAGGCGATTCAAGAGTCGATTTTGGGCTACTTTTCGCGAGGAACGCAACCGTGATATTTCTGGGATTTTTGGAGCTCGGGACAGAGGTGAAATTCCTCGTTTTGCGTGCTGATTATAAAAACAACAAAATCTGTTTTGAGACTGGTAGCTTTTACACCGTGTACACTTGTGTGATGTTGTAGGATATTGTTTCAGCTGACGGTGTGCTTAGAGGACAGCGGGATATTTCTTGGGTGTTGTGCACGCTTTTTGAGGTGGGTGGTTGTGTTTTCCTCTTTGTTGACTTGCTCACTAGGAGTATTAGAGTTCCCCAATTATATTTGTGACAACTAGCTGTTAGCATGTGAACCTCGTGCAATGCCCCCTAATTTGATTAATAACCTCTATGCGATAAATTTGGGACAATAATGTTGGACAATTGCTATATCCTGAACCGCATGCAAATAAGGAATACATAAATGTTTTCAAACAATTCTTTGCAAAAACCCTCGATTATTCTTCTAATACTTTTTAAGATGGACAATTGCATGCTTATTTGGACAACTAGTTAAGCCACCATTTTACTGCAGCACTATATTATGGGATTTGACTTAGGAGAAAACATGTTTTATTGTTGTTCTTCTCTATCGCTGCATGATGCTCGAGTCTGATCGGGATTTCGAGATAGTATTGTCTGGGACAGTTTAGACTAGTTTTGGGGATTGTGGGGCATAGTGGCAACTGCGGACGTCAGGCGGTTGGCCAGATATTTTTATCTTATCAGATTGGGATTTACGGGTTCAGCGGCGACCGCGGATTTTGGGCGGTTGACCGGATGTTATCATCATATCAGATTGGGGACCGGGATTGCATTAGTGGATGGTGTTTCCCACTTATTGAGTACTATTACATCTGATTGGGGATCAGATTTCTTTAGTGGATGGATATTCCCACTTTGATCATAGTCATGATCCAGTCCTGCTATATTGAGATACTTGACAGAGATACTTGTGATATTGGTTACAGAGATGCTTGATACAGAGATACTTTACTCGTGTGGGTCGCTCCCCTCGAGTGCCACTACGGAGTAGGCTTTACACCGTGCCGAGCGCCGGGCACAGACTTTAAACCGTGCCGAGCGCCGGGCACAGACAGAGCAGGCAGTGCCAGTATCTCCTGGCCTTTGATTGAGTCTCCTTGGGCAGTTGGGTTATAGCTGCATATATACAGTCATCTTCTTGGCACTGCATTTTGAGGCAAAGTAGTGGTAGCTTCCTTTTTCAGCAGTCTTTATTGCATACCACTGTTCCTTTCTTTTGCCTCTTATAGTCCTAGTGGGTGCGTCAGCATTTGAGGTTTTTACCCACTAGGGGAGGCTACTGGTTTATCTAGTAGTTCTCACCCCCATGGTTGTTCTCTGTCTTCTCCCCCTTTGTTTTGCAGAGTCGTCTGTGGGAGCTGCTGGGCCTTCAGCGGCAGAACGAGGTAAGAGGATCGCCGACTAGCTAGATCATCTACCCCGAGCGAGAGATTAGCGAGGTTTTTATTGTACCCCTTTTGTATCTCAGACTTCAGTAGTTTACTTTTGGGTCTGGCTTTGACCAGCTGGTTGTATATTTATGGTGAGCTGGGAGTTTATTGTACTTTTATTTCAGCTTGTAGTTTATTTCAGTCTGAGATTACTTTTAGTTCTATTAGTTCAGCTCTGTTTATGCTCTTTTATTGTATTTTATCTATCTGAGCAAGTTACCAGCGCTTCGTGTACATGAAAAATTCTGTGTGCACGGCGGATCTGTTGGCGGGCCCGGGTTCTGGTTTACACCCGGGGCGTGACAGGTAGTCCCGGGATGTCTTAAGCTGTTCTTTATTTCATATGTCGCCACTGTGTTAGTGGCAGCAGTATACCAGTGATAGCAGGACCTTGAACCCAGAACCTTTTTTGGACACACATGATTTTTAGTCAATCAATGTTTCCTTCCAAATATCGAAGGGTCGCCGGAGTCTGTTCTTGTTTGATTGGACGAAGGCATTAGCCCTTCGGGGTTTGGGAATAAACTTGTTTTCTAACTGTTTTTCCTAAAGGAACTAAAAATATTTAAAATTAGGTTTTCCTCAAATTAAAATGGTTTTCAGAATAAATGTCACCTTTTCCTGTAAACTTCCTCACTCGAGAGGATTCGAGTGGTCTGGGTTCTAAGGGCTGCCTTTTCTTTGGGTCGAGAACAACGAAAGGCTATGCCTAGCTAGAGCCTGTTCTTGTTTGATTTGGGTTGTAGGTTCTAGTCTTTCGGGGTTCCCGGACCCTTCATTGTGTCAGTTGTGGAGTATATCCTGTTAGTGAGTTTGCATGTTGGGTTGATGTCCTGTTGTGGGAGCCGTCGGTTTGACGGTGGTCCCGGCTGTGGAGTATCTCCAGCCAGTGTGTTTGGGCCACGAGTTGGTTGAGTTCGTTAGTGTCTCGAGATTCGTGAGAGCTTGTTAGCTGAGTCGTCGAGAGTACTCCGGCCGTCGTGCGAGATGTTGAGGATCTTGAGTCCCTTCGTTCTAAGAGTGAGCGTGGATATTGATCATAGCCTGCAGGAGCCACTTTGACCTCGACAGAGATGCGCGGATACCTTTTTCCTCGGTGGGGTCGCGCCCCTCGAGTGCCCCGTCCGGAGTGGGCCTGTTACTTCGTATCGCGACTTGTCGACGCAGTCCCTCTGGCTGGGCCAGTTTTGGCAGTCACGGACGCCCTACGTAAGTCCGATCCTCCTTGGATGTAACGGCAGTAGGTAGGCGCAGGCTTGACTGGACCCTATGAGGCAGTCAGTTTGATTGGGTCGATTGAGCACCTTGGGTGCGAGTAGTTGCATATATTTTCATCTATACCACTCATTGAGCATTTAGATAGAGGCATAGTAGCTGTAGAGTTATTTTCCAGCTTCTTTCCTTTCAGTACTGTATTTGTTATTTTATGCCTCTAGTAGACTTAGTGGGCAAATCGTCGGGATTGGTTGCGGTACCCACTGAGAACTACTGTGGGATGTAGTTCTCACACCCGCCGTGGTGTATTTTTCCCCAGGGACCTGCTTTCCAGTTGCTGATCGAGGCGAGGGAGTCGCGAGCTAGATCCCTACCTGTCTTTGGAGAGTAGTAGTAGCGATACCCCTTCATTGGAGATCTATTAGTACAGTCAGCAGTTGGTTTACTTGTTTTTACTTTTGAGAGACATTTGTATTGTGAGGATCTGACTTGTACTGAGAGCCTGTACACTGATGTATTATTGGGTTTACCTCCCTGTTTAGTTTTGGTTATTGTATTCTGAGGATATTTTATTTGATCGTATTTGGGAGATGGATATTGTATCTTTATTTTCAGTTGTACAACGATTGGATTTTAGTTTTTCAGTAGTTTACTTTTCAGCTCTGATATCTGTATAATAGCTATAGTATCCTTCTTTTTGCAGGTTAGACGCTTCGTCTATACGGGGTTCACCGTATGGGCGGCGGATCTGTTGGCGAGCCCGGGTAGCAGTTTCGACCCCGGAGCGTGACAATTAATGCCTAAATTAGTGCAAAATTAATGTCTAAATTTATGAAAAGTATATGAATCAAAACTTTCATTATATATTGAATTTAAATATTCATCCACTTTCAAATTTTTTATAATAGTGATACAAAATTAATTTCTAAATTAAAGGAATTATAAAATTCTTTATACATATTAAATATGTTGTATTTGACTATTAACATGCGTTCAATTTTTTTTTTTCAAAATATAGATATAAATTAATGAGTAAATTGTAATTCTAATACTCCTTCAATTAATGTTTAAAACTGTAATTATAAAACTCTTTAAATTAATGACTAAATTGTAATTCTAAAACTCTTTAAATTAAACTCCTTAAATTAATGTCTAAATTTTAATTCTAAAACTCTTTAAATTAATACATAAATTGTAATTTTTTTAAAAAAAATTAATGCTTAAATTAGTGCAAAATTAATGGCTAAATTACAGGAATTCTAAAATTCTTTAAACATATTAAATATGTTGAATTTGAATATTAACCTACATTTTTTTAAAAAAAATATTGATATAAATTAATGACTAGATTATAATTATAAAACTCCTTAAATTAATGTTTAAATTGTAATTCTAAAACTCTTTAAATTAATGTCTAAATTATAATTCTAATTTTTTTAAAATTAAACTCTTTAAATTAATACCTAAATTGTAATTCTAATTTTTTTTAAATTAATGTCTAAATTCTTATTCTAATTTTTTTAAAATTAATACGTAAATTTTAATTCATTTTTTTTTAAAAAAAATTAAACCCTTTAAATTAGTGCAAAATTAATGACTAAATTTAGGAAGGTATTTTAATTATTATTATTTTTTTATTTTGTGATATTTAATTACGAATATGCCCTCAAATTATTTTTTAATCTATTAATATATAAAATTACACTTTTATTTTTTATCAATCAACGGTTAAGAAATTTTTTATTATTTATAAAAATAAGTATTGGAGTATTGCTCATAACTTTATTGACACTACTAAATAAAAACATGCAACAAATAGTACATATTCTAACTCATGTTTATTAATTTGAAAGATCTTATAATGATTCCTTTTTAGAAATATATATGTTCAAAAAAAATCAAAAAAATTTATATAAACAATTAAGAGCAATGCTATTTATACACCTCAAAAAGGTATACATCATACATCTCATCCATCCAAGGATGTGGTGTTTTTTAAGGGTTACTTTATAAATTGTGAAGTGACCCCTCATCACATCCCATCCCATCCGTTGGATATGTGAGGTGTATAAGTAGCAATTTCTAACAATTAATTACAGTTATCATGGAACTGACTCTTAGAAAGAGTTTCTGCATTTAACTAACAAAACCTTTATTTATGTGTCATAAAACTACTAAAAAGATAGCTTCCAAGCGCGTCAACAATGCTCAACAATTGTGATGGATCATGCTTAGAAATGATGAGCTATTAAGTTTAGATCTGAATAACATAGAAAACACCAAATCTATATAAAAAGAGAGAAAAGGAAATATTCACAGGTAAATTGCAAAATGTAACTCTATTGCACTAATTTATCACCATAAACTTTTTTTTTTTTTTTTTTTTTTTTTGAGGGAAAGATAGTATGCTACCCGCTTCGTTTATTATTGAAATAAACTTAACTGAAAATATAAAATAATTAGGCTTCGAACTCGGATCACGGGTATCAACCACCAAGCTCTTTGCCACTTGCACTAGGGACGGTTGATATTTATCACCATAAACTGTGGAAGGGTCGAAGAGGTTATAGTACATACCATATTCCTGGTTGCAAAGGATGGCATTCCGATCAAGTCATCGACAAAACGACTTGGGTGTTCTGTAGGTGTGTGAGGATGTGTCATTGATATCGTAGTAAGCACTCCGTCATTGTCCTCCCAATCTTCATCCCTACGTAGAATTTCGTTTGTTTATCATATCGTTCTTGCGCAAGAAATTTCTATGAAGTTAGGGTTTATCAAGAATTTTGTCCATGAAGTTCAATCCTCATAGTTTCAAATTTTAACGATTTCGCCTCTGAAGTTTGTCATGCATATTGATTGTTAGTATGAACAAGCCTCAGCGACTAAATTGTTGAAGTCGAAACTTTAATAACATAATTAAAACACAATTCAAACTCCAAGGGGTATGTTTGCAGTTAGCCCGTAAGTTCATTTTGCATGAAAAGCCAATTCACCTGTATCCTTTGTATGGTGGAGGAAAATTCGGAGGGCGATGCCACCGACACATCTGAAATACTCTGACAAACAGCAATAGATGAATTCTGAGCTGACATGATGGAATCGTGACTCCGGCGAACTTTCTAGCTTGCTTTGTAGTGTAGCTGAAGTAGAATGTGTCTGGGAAGGTGTGAAGATTCAAATTTACTTTTAAGTGAACCTAGAATAGTGAGGTCTCAGGACGGATCCGGTCCCCAGAAGCAAAAGGGCCAGAATTCCCCACGAGAAGATCCATGAGAGCCGAAATGCCTGTTTTCTTCCACTTCATCTCGAAATGGTCGAAACGGAAATTGTAGTAGTTCTTAAGCCAAGCAATGTTAAGCCAATCAAAGAATATAACTCCTAACCGACACACTTGAAGAAGGCAAAATCGATTTCTTGGATCCACCGTCTTCCGGCCTTAAACAAAATTGATGAATTTGTCAAAGAAATCATACCTAGATTTGGTGGGAAAAAATTGAACTGCAGAATAAAATTGCATAGAGTACATAAATAGTATGGGCCTCACCTGGATTATACTGTAATTCGAAAATGTTAAGTAACTGTGTTACTATTAGAAATAACAGGACTAACTTTTTTGATGAAATCTATTATAACCCAACAGAATATTTATGCCCTTTGATGAAGTTTTCTAACTTAATTTAACAGAACCATCAAATTTTAACAAAATTTGAAAAAATTTCATCAGAAATTTACAAAAAATGAAAGTTCAAGTGGTAGAATTAAAATTTTTAAGATTCACTCATTCATTTCGAAATGCTCTATGTATATAGTTTAGCTAAGTTTTATATATTTTTAAACATATATACGGTAAATACACTCTGTAATGTCACGACCTAACCTGCAATTCTTTAATCCCTTTCGGGATAAATTGATTGTTAGGGATTTATCTTATCAAGTTTTCATGGGTAGAGCGTTGGCGTATGCGGATATTTTTCTATGATAGAGTCCGAAAAACGGTGAACGGCACCGCGATCGGATCTGAAATTTGACTTACGGATCTCCCGGAATGGGGTTGTGAAGGTCGCGGTATCCATAGTGTGCACCGGAATCCGTGCTAAGAGTTGGCACGCTTTTCGAGGAGGTGGTGATTTTATACCTTGTAACTAAAACTATCCTTAGAATACCAGATATGGGGATTTTTCCTTTATACGTACATATGAAAATAAAAAATAAAAAAAATAAATTAATAATAAGATATAATTATACTCCGTTCACCGAAGAGGAAGAAACCCTAGTTTTAAAAGACCGCCTCCTCTAACCCTTCCCTGTTGTGCGTGCCGAAGACTAAACGAAACCCTAGTTCGGGGATAGAAAAGAGAGAAAAGAGAGCGGACAATCCACCTTCTCCGATCAACGTGCCGGAAGCTGGAACGAGACGTCACTGTCATCGGAGAGCGGATCTTCCACCTTCTCCGATCAACGTGCCGAAAGCCGGGAACGAGACGCCACCGTCATCGGAGAGCGGATCTTCCACCTTCTTCGATCACCGTGACGGAAGCCGGGAACGAGACGTCACC
This sequence comes from Tillandsia leiboldiana, assembly GCA_029204045.2. Classification (NCBI taxonomy): domain Eukaryota; kingdom Viridiplantae; phylum Streptophyta; class Magnoliopsida; order Poales; family Bromeliaceae; genus Tillandsia; species Tillandsia leiboldiana. Next base: position 39,376,794 of record CM055061.1, read on the forward strand.
GTCATCGAAGGGCGGATCCGGATTCCCACCACCGCAGAGAATGGGATCGGGTCGTCTTCTCCGGTAGATCAAGGTATGCGGCTTTAATTTTGTGTTTTCGTCGTTGTCGTAGGCATCGTGGTTTCGTCGCCATCGCGTCGCCGCCGTAGCGACCGGGCGAACCGCCGCCGCCGCCCCGCGGGACGGAACCGCGCGGGCATTGCCGCAGACACCTCGCCGCGCGGCCCTGCTGCTGCGCGGGGTGCCGCCCGCAGGCGGCGCGTGCCGCACGGCCTTGTGCCGCGCGGGACGGAACCGCGCGGGCATTGCCGCAGACACCTCGCCGCGCGGCCCTGCTGCCGCGCGGGGTGCCGCCCACAGGCGGCGCGCGCCCGCAGGCGGCGTGCACCCGCGCGGCCTGCTGCCGCCCCGGGCGCCGCCCGCAGGCGGCGCGCGTCGCGCGGCCTTGTGTCGTGCAGGTGCGCGTCGCCTCCAGGCGGCGAGCGCCCGCGCGGCGGCAGGTGCCGCGCGGGGCGGCGCCCACAGGCGGTGCGCGCAGGCGGGGCGCACCGTGCGCTGCGCGGCCTGCTGCCGCGCGGAGTGCTACCCGCAGGCGGCGTGCACCCGCGCGGCCTGCTGCCATGCGGGGCGCCGCCGGCAGGTGACGCGCGCCCGCGCGATCTGCTGTCGCGCGGGGCGCCGCCCGCAGGCGATGGCGCCCGCGCGGGCAGGTGCCACGCGGGGCGCCGCCCGCAAGCGGCGTGCGCGGGGGAGTTCTGCCACGCGGGGGGGGGGGGGGGGGGGGGGGGACTGTTTTGCAACGTTCGCCGCGCGGGGGGTTGTCTAGCCCCGCCACTCGGTCTGCGTTGCCCACCCGTGCGTTTCCTAGTCCGGTTCAGTACTCGGGTGGGCTAGGTTCTAAATTAGGCTTTTCTAATGTTTTGTTGGGACTTTTAGGGGTCCGAGAATCGTGCAAGGGCGCAGGACGGTTTCAGGCGTTCCGTCGACGCGACTTGAGGTGGGTACCTTTGTTGTGTTTTGAAGTATGGTTTCATCTCGTAATATGTAAGAGTAGAGTAGAGGTGCTAATTGTTATTGTCTAACCCCTTTTCGCATGAGTATCCTTCCTTATTACTATTGGTTGCGACTGAATGTCGCGGTGCTCTACGTTACACATTGACTGCGGTCATTCTGCTCGAGATTGCTTACACGTACACAGGCGGTTTGGCCACCGCATGGGTGTACTTTTCCGGAGAAGTGGTCCGATGACCCGTGTACCCCACAAAGGTGAAAGTGTCATGGTGGGGACGCCTCGCGGTTACTTACGGTGCTGCACAAGTACCGTGGAGGGGTTAAAGCACAAAGGTGAGAGCAAGATGTTCACTTTTACCCGAGGTCTTTAGACCTTTTGGCAGGTGCTTTGTTTCGATGTACAGGGGGTGCAGTGGGTTCATGAGGGAGAGTTTGGATGCTCGGGTTTATCGGTTTGCTTTTATTTCGGTATTTACCGCATTGTACTTGTTTACATCTACTCTTCTTGTCACCGACTTCCCACACTGTGACAGGTTTGGTCAGGGATAGGACCCGGGATGATGGTGAGGCTACGACTAGAGGGTTTTAGCCCGTTTGGGGCTAGTGACATTTTCTTTTCTTACTTTTCATTATCTTGGTTATTTGGTTAGTGAGTTTTGTGATTGTCTTTATTGTGGAACTATGTGGATGTTGGATTGAGCTCTTGACTTAGTGTTGGACCATCTTTAATATATTTCTATTAGTCTTGCATGCGGCATGTTTTCAAGTGGGAAAATGATTGCGAAAACGTTTTCAAAACTGAGTGTCATGTGGGCACTGCTTTACAAACCGGTGGATTTATCCTTTCAAAGTTATGTTACCGCCGAAAAAGAAATTATGAAAACATTTTAAAAACCTAGTGTCATGTTGACACCGATTTATCAAACTTGTGTTAATGTTAGTAGTTGTGATAAATTATAATTCCCCTTTTTGGCTCTCATCGTGACTGCATGGTTAAAAAATGTATCGTGATTGTGACGCCGTGCATATATAAAGGAGACTCCGTCCGTTCACGGAGTGAATTTGTATAAATGGCGGGTCTGACGCGTACCAGAGCTCTGGTAGTTCCATTGATTGCGCCGGATAAGGAAGTGATGCTCAGCGCCCAATCCTCCCAAGTCTCATATATTGCCTTCGAAAGCCTAAATTCAATACGAAAAAAGAATTACAAAATGAGCAATTATTGTTTTAATGCAAAAACTATTTTTGTGACAATATTATTACAAATAACTGGACCACCTTTTTTTTTATTTTGTAGATTTTGTTCGGATTTTTTTAAAAAATATTCATTAAAATATTTTATTATTTTCTCTCTCTCTCTCTCTTTTTTTTTTTTTTTTTTTTTTTTTTTTTTTTTTTTTTTTTGTCGCTCGATATTTGTCTCCCCGATATTTGTCTCCCTCCTGATTCTTTTTATTTCTCCTTTTCTTTTCTAAACTTGCCATTTCTTCGCTCATGCGCCCTGCCACCCTTGTCCCGTACGACGTTCGAGCCACCGCCCTCCTTGCCATCGCTATGGACTCTGCCGGAGCGCCGCTCCTCGATGCCGCACCTAGGCACGCGGAGATGACGGATAGTGAGGAAGTTGTTGGGTATAATAGTTGGCACTCAGCAACCACAAGTCAACAACAACAGCAACATCAACAAAAAAAAAAAAAAAAAAAAAAAAAATCACCCCACCCCTTCACAAAATGCTATTTTTATTATTAATTAATTAATTTGATGAACCAACGCTATTCTTCTCAACCACCATGCTCTCGCACGTGATTGGCTGGTCAAGTCGATTGAGAACAATTCCAATTCACTCCTCATGTTCAATCTGGAGCTTCTTGTCCTCCTCATCTGCAGGCACGGGCGCGGTAGGAACAGGCTTTTTCATGAAGTCATCTATTCTAGAATTATTCTAATTTTAGTATGCTTAATTTTTTTTAACCTCTTGGGTCTTCATCGTCTAAAATAATAAAGTCATTTTAAAAAGTTCAACCCTATTACATTTTATAAATAAGACTATTCTAAATTATGAAAAAATGTCACATTCCTCCCCCTCTTTAAGCTATGACGTCCTCATCAGACTCACAGTCACAAGCACCGAGCAATGTGAGACTAGTTTCGTTAACCTTAACTGACATTGTGAGGAACCACGTTCCACCTACTACGATCATCAATCGGGGAGTTATGTTTGCCAGCTATATAATTCTGGCTCAGTCAAGACTTTCTAGAGGGTCATCTATCGTAGAACTACTCTAGACTCATCTCACATTTATGGTTGGTGATTGGCTCTGATACCAACTGTGATGCCCTACTTCCTAGAGGGTCACTTATCCGAGAACTACTCTAGTCCTAAATGTCAGATCGTTGGCGCTAACCATTAATCCCAAAAACTCGAGCAGTTAGAAATATGAAATCAATGCACTTAAAGCGTATAGAGACAATGCCCATGGATCTCGATCGGACTCAACCCACCTGGACATTAGGTTATTGTTGGGTCTCTTGCCGTTAGGTCTATTGTGAACCACAACCCCACTCAACTTATTCGGCTCACCTAACTCAACTTATTAGTCTTCTGGGCTTATTGTCACGGGCAGAAAGTTGGACTTATTTTTAATCCATAAATAAATACCCAACACTAGCACACTTAACCGTCTTAACCTTTTGGGTTTAGCCACCGTCTAAAATGATTTAGCCTGGTTAAAAAGTTTAACCCTATTGTATCTTATAAATATAACTATTCTAAATTTTGGGAGTGTCACATGTGTGATGACCCGGATCTTCGCAGAGCTTTTGCAGTGTGATCAACGACTTCTGGAGGCTTTTTTCGGTGTGTTGGAGCTGCTTGTGCGCAATTCGGACCTCAGGATTGGACCCAGTGCGAAATTTGGATAAAGAATACCTTTTCGGATGCCTTTGACAAATTTTAGAAGCGGAATTTGGAAAAACGGACTTCGAATTTGGACTCAGCGCACGAAAACGATGAAAATAGGCTATTTACTTGTATTTTTCGAAGCTCGGATGCGCAAACACGGATTTCGAGGCTAATGTTACTGTTCCGGCGGCCGGGGCAGCGCCGGCGGCGGCGGGCAGGCGGCGGAGTGCGGCGGCACGGGCGCGGACAGGCGCGGGCGCGGGTGCAGGCAGGCGCGGATGCAGGCGTCGACGCGGGCGCGGGCAGGCGCGGTGTTCAGAGTTTGGTGTGCCACGTGGCGGCTCCCCATTGGACGCGCTGGGGACACGTGGCGGCTACTGGTTCGGCGGGTGCATCGGGTGCGTGCATCGGGCGCAGCGAGTGGAGGCGGTGACACGTGGCGCGCAGGGATTGGCCGGTCAATGCACGCGAGACAGATGCGCGGGCGCGACGCACGATGGACCGCCCGGGCCACGTGTCGCCCGCTCATTGGCGGGCGTAGTGACCCGGCGGATCCGGCGTGAACCGCGGCCCACGATTCCCGCCGTGGACCGCTTCTCCAGGCAGCGCGCCGCGATTGGCGGGCGCGCGTGCGCCGGGTGCGCGGGGCGCGTAGCGGGTGGCGTGGCGCGCCGACGGGAATTCGGGCACGCACAGTAACGGGCCTTGGGCCGGATTCGGGCGTCCGAATCCGGATCCATGTGTGTGTGTGGCTTGGGCTATAAATAGGCCCCCTTGGCTGGTTTTTCTCCTTTTCTGGGCTTCTTCTCTCTGGGCTTCCTACAGAGAAGTTCTTCCTCTCTCTCTCCTCCACCCTTTGATGGAGTTCTAGGATTTTTGGAGGTTGCTACATCGGCGTTTTCTGCGACGCGGTGCACTTCGACGCTCCTTCGATTTTGGCTTCTACCGTCGCATTTCAGTGCGCGAGACCCCTTGAGCTACCCCGATGGATTTTTGAGTTGATTTGTGTGATAGCGCGTTCACGAGAGGTACGCCTTCAATTTCCGTGTTGATCACTTTGCCTCATTTTGGGTTTTTGGCATGGTTACCGAGGTATCTTTTGACCCCTTGTACCGCTGTGAGGATTTGGACAGCGGAGGAGTATTGTTGTGATTTCTCGGTCTACGGGCGTCGGAATGAGACGTATGAGGACTCGATCAACATCTAAGCTTCATGAGGAATGCACCCGTATTTTTATCGGAATTTTTGGAGGACTCTTCGAAGGTGATAATTAAGCTTCTTTGGGACTGAGTTTCTGCAGGCTTGTGTTCGTGAAGGTTTTGGCATACGGTGATGTTCTAATTGTTTCTTGACCTACAGGTGTCTGATTTGGACGTGCTAGTACTCGTTTCGATCGGCTCGCCGCGAGGATCGCAATGGTTATTTTTTAGAATTTTTCAAGTTTATCTCACAGGTGAAAATTATCCATTTTTGGGGCTGGTTGTATGGACAGCGGCATATTGTGCATTTCTTGGATTAATTGTACGCCGTTTGGGTTACTTTTGCAGTGTTTGCGGCGTGTCGTGTTTACCTGGAGTATGGGTGTATGTGGATCCATGCTTCGCGATCGAGGTGGGTGGTTGTTGTTTACCTCTATTTTCGACATGCCCACTAGGATTATTAGAGTGATTCCCCTATATTGGATGGTTGAATATCAGGCATATTTAATTACCCCAATTAAACTTCTAGCCTATCAATGTGAGATTGGAACCTTATAGTTGGGACTTATTGATTAATCATGCTAGTGGTTGGAATTATGCATGTTTGTGTGGGGATATGGTTTGCTATGTTAGCATTTAACCTTGCATGTAGAATTGAATATTAAATTGGGACAAAGTGATTTACCTTGATGGTGGGTACCACTTGGGGTTATTTTGGACATGCATAGGTGGATGTTTCATGTGAAGGTGATATGTGGTTATGCGAGAAACATGATTGTTGCTACTCTTTACTTTCCTTTCCAAATGAGAACACTTGCATGCTTGTATGGACATCTAGATAGGCCATCTTTTATTGCTACACTATCATGTTGGAATTTGACATAGGAGAAACCATGTTTGTTCTTTTCTCCTTTCCTTCTAGACTCTAGATATATGTTGCTCGGGTTCGAGCAGGGATTTGGGATAGTGTAGCCCGGGCCTGGATTGAGGATTGTGGGATTTCGTGGCAACCGCGGACATTGGGCGGTTGACTGGATGTCGGTTGTGGGACATGATTATGGATTATGGGGTATTACGGCGACCGCGGATATTGAGCGGTTAGCCGGGTGACGGTTGTTGTACCGGATTTTAGATGGCAGGGTATTGTGGCGACCGCGGACGTTGGGCGGTTGACCGGATGTTTATCTTTGCATCAGATTGGGGATCGGGGTTTCATTAGTGGATGGATTTTTCCCACTTTGATCATAGTCGTGATCCAGTCCTGCTATAGTGAGATATTGAGACATGGTTACTATACTTGTGAGACATGGTTACTTTACTCGTGTAGGTCGCTCCCCTCAAGTGCCACTCCGGAGTGTGCGACGATACTGGACAGTAGTCGGTCTGTTACTTATTTTGGGTGCGACCGTACCGGACAGTAGTCGGTCTGTTACTTATTTTGGGTGCGACCGTACCAGGCAATAGTCGGTCTGTTACCTATTTTGGGATGCAACCGTACCGGTCAGTAGTCGGTTAGTATTCCCGCAGATGAGTTCGACAGCAGAGCAGGCAGTACCAGTTTTTACTGGTGGATAGATTGGGTGTCTTTGGGACGGTTGGTTACTGATGCATACATTTGGTTATTCCATTTTGGGATAGTATTTAGAGGCATAGTTGTGGTAGCTTCATTTCTTCCTCATCAGTTCTGTTATAGTTTACCACTTCTTCTTTCCCCTTTTTGCCTCTGGTAGACCTAGTGGGGGCGTCGGAGTTTGAGACTTTACCCACTTGGGGAGGCTACTGGTTTATCTGTAGTTCTCACCCCCATTTGTCTTTTCTTCTTTTCTTCCCCTTGTTTTGAGTGTCTTCTGCGGGAGCTGCTGGGCTTTCAGCGGCTGATCGAGGAGAGAGGACGGCTGAGTAGATAGATTAGATGGCGGGATGTGAGAGTTAGCTGGACTGTTGATCTACCATTTTTCCTCAGACGGTGTACCTTACTTTTGGGTCTGGCTTTAGCCAGCTGGTTGTATTTTTTTAGGTGAGCTGGGAGAGACAGATGTATTATGTTTATAGATGTACTGTATTTTATTTCCAGCTTCAGTCTGAGATGTATTAGTTTTTAGTTCAGCTCTGTTTTATACTCTTTATTTTATCTCTTATATCTGGGCAGGTTGCTGGCGCTTCGCGTATTCGGGAAATTCCGTGTGCACGGCGGATCTGTAGACGGGCCCGGGTTATGGTTTACACCCAGGGCGTGACAACATGTGCTCCGGCGAGGTCTATGGTGGCAGCGAGGGTGACGGGGCGAAAAAAAATGTAGAGAGTGAAAAAATAAAGAATAATAACGAATAAAAAAATAAAAAAAAATATTTTTTTTTTCCTGGGAAGATCATTATGTATCATCGCTGTTACAAAAAAAGCCAAGAATAAGAGAATAAAGAAGAAGATGATGAAATAGTACTGTTAAGATGAAGTTACATTGTTTCAAAAGAACGTTGTTTTGTTGGAAATGAATGTTGTACTCTTTGAGACGAAAATTATACTTTTTAAGAAAAAAGTTACACTCTTTGAACGAAAGTTTCACTTATTTGAGACAATAATTATACTTTTTGAACAAAAGTTGTACTATTTGGACGAAAGTTGCACTGTTTGAACAGAAGTTATATTGTTTGAGATAAAAATTGCACTATTCGAAAGTTATACTCTTTTCCTCTCTTTCTTACTTTATCCCGACGCCTACGAATCCTTACTGAGGGCGGTGGTGAACTTGACCGTGTGGGGACTGATGTGGCGGGTGTCGGTGACAAGGACACACTAGATGGTGCTCATGGCTTGGCGCAGCATCAGGAATGCCATCTTCTTGTTAATCGGCCGGATGGTCTGCGTCGCCCTGTGAATCAGGACCGTCCGCTCGGCCTTCTTGGCGTCCAGATCAGCCACTTCCATCTATTTGCACTCGCCCCCGGCCTTGGACTAGATATGACTCCCTACTTTTCAAGGGGTCACCCATCCTAGGACTACTCTAGTCCTAATATGCTTAACTCTCTTAACCTCTTGGGCCTAGCCACCGTTCAAAATGCTATAGCCGGGTGTTGAGACCAAAATTTTCGCCACTCGAGCGAGTGACACGTGGCGTTCACTATCGGCTAGAGGTATCAGCTGACGGAGGTTTTGAGCCAGCAAAGAGGGACTCACGTCTCAATAGAGACTGGTCTCGGTTGAGAAAGAAAAAGCATGCGATGCATGTTGTCAACCGAAGACATGAGCCAATAGGGGCTTGAGTCGACAAGGAGGGGCTCGCGTCTTGATTGAGACTAATCCTAAAGACGGAGGCGCGCGGCACGCTGTGACACCCCCGGAATTTGGATTAGTCATATATATAAATGATATAATTGGACTAAATCTCTTAATCCGGGTATAACATTTTGGGTGGTAGTAAGACCCAAGAGGTTAAGAGAGTTAAGCGTGCTAGAGCTAGAGTAGTTCTAGGATGGGTGACCCCCTGGGAAGTTGGGGCGTCACAATTGGTATTAGAGCCATTCACCAGCCGAAAATGTGAGATGAGTCTCAGCTGAGCCCGGGTTATTTAGCGGATAGAGCGAGGCTCCCCGGCTAATGACCATTGTGAGTGCAGTGCAGCTCCTCACAAGGTCGGCTAAGGCTAGCGAGACGAGTCTCACATCGCCTGGTGCTTGTGAGTGTCTTTGAGCCTGACGAGGACGTGAGGGCTTAAAGGGGGGAAGAATGTGACACCCCTGAATTTTGGATTAGTCATATATATAAATAATATAATAGGACTAAATCTCTTAACTCAGCTATAGCATTTTGGGTGGTAGCAAGACCCAAGAAGTTAAGAGAGTTAAGCGTGCTAGAGCTAGAGTAGTTCTAGGATGGGTGACCCCCTGGGAAGTTGGGGCATCACACACGCGGTATACTATCGAGTGGAGGCGTCACAGCCGACGCAAAGATTGTCACATCGACTAGAGATGATTGTGGTTGAAGGACGGTAGTTGATCGTCCTGTGGGTTATGAATAATATGGATCTGAATAGAGAAAAAACTACCTAGAGGGGGGGTGAATAGGTGCAAATAATAAACACACCAAATCGTTGCGTAAAAAAAAAAAAAAAAATCCAATGCGGAAAATAAATAAAGTACGCAAGATTTACGTGGAAAACTCCATCACAGGAGTAAAAAACCACGGGACCGATAACACCATCACAGGAGTAAAAAACCACGGGACCGATAACACGGCGAAATCCACTAAGATTAAACACGTACAAGGTGATTTACCGTAACCCTACGACTCAACCTTTTCCATACGCTCCTAGTTGATCTTCTCCGCTCGCTCCGAACGCTTCTCGAATCCACGATTTGCGTCCCAACGCCGGATCCACGACGCTCAACGTCGAATCCACGACGTCCAACCGAATCCACGGTCTTCACCAATGCGGCACGTCTCGATCACACGAACGCGCCTCGCTCCGAATCCACGAGAGCGGTAGCACCTTGAATCCACAAGGCCACGCGAATCCTCGCGCCGATTTTGGGAAATCTTTGCTTTTGTTTGGTGATGATCCTCCGAATACTTAGATCAAAGATAGATAAGGAAATACCATCTAAGTATTCTTCAATTTGATTCTATGAAAAATAGGAGTTTGGAAACCCTTGAATCAAATTGAACAATATAGATGAAGAAACATGAATTTAATCGTGTTTTCCTTTCTTCTCTATATTTGTGGATTTTTCTATAATCTTTCGATTATCTCGATTAATTCTTGGTTCTATATCCTTACCCTAAAAGATGAAATTAAGGGTTTATTTATAGGTTAGAAAGTTTTGGAAGGAGATAAGCATCAAAAACTGACTTAACAGAATTTTTTCCGCACGGCGGTCCGGACTGGATTTGGCTGATCCGGACTGTCGTCTTTTTCCAGCAGATTTTTTGAAAAACTCAGTTCGGGGTCCGGACTGAAACAGGGGAGGTCCGGACTGTTCATGCAATTTTGCAGAATTTAAGGTTCAGGGTCCGGACTGAAACAGGGGTGGTCCAGATGGAAAACCGCATGAGCTAAACTATGTTCGGGGTCCGGACTGGAATGGTCTGATCCGGATCCTGAACATCCAACTTGTCCAGTTTTTGATTTTTAAGCAATGAAAACTTATCCAAGTGTTTCTAAACTACACAAATGTATTCAGATCACCAAAATTATTTAGTTAAACGTACCTGATCATTCGGAATCCATTCTTCTTGAGATTGGTGTAATTGATCCACAATTCTTCATCTTCAATCTTCAAGACTTATACCACTTCACGAAATACGCCAAAACAAAATCCTTAAGAATCTCCCCCTTTGGCGGTTTCGTGACAAAACAAAAATTCACTTAAAAAATTCTAAAAGATATTTTTGTTGCTATCACCATACAACAAAAATTTACAAGTATGATCCAAATAAAAATCAATACAAGAGATAAACTCCTAAAACAGACTCTAGACTTAGACGTTTGTACTCTCTACAAAAGAAATAATTCTTGACAAAAGAAATCGTTAGATACCTCAAGAATTTAAACATTCAATAATCAATCAGAGAGATAGAGTTTATACTCATCATGACATTAATTATCAGATATGTATGAAAATTTAGCAAACAAAGATTCACATATCCCTAATCATTAAAAAAACAAAAGTCATGTCAAAACAATTAACAAGTTAACAAATATGTCAGTTATCAAGCAACTTGTTAGTAATATTACATGCTCAAATAGTTAGTCAAATAGTTAGTAGTGGCATGCATCCAACTTACCTTCAACTTACCAAAGTTCATCAAGTTTCTCCAAACCAAACTTTCAATGTCTACTATGTCTCTCCCCCATTTTGTCACAAAAATTAGCCAAAGCTAAAAAGAAAGGGAGTGCAAAGTTTAAAGAAGTTACAAACTTAAATGAAAAACCTGCGAGAGAAGACATTAGAAGAAAATGACAAATAAAGTCAGTCAGTGTCACGCCCCAGGGGTTTAAACGCGCGGAAGGGTAGCCACCGATGCTCCCAAATTTACATACATTTTTTTTTTTTTTTTTTTTTTTTGAAACCGATCTCCCCCGGCTCGTGCCCAGACCCGCCGCATATACAAATTCACTCTGCAAACGGGCAGCGTCTCCTTTGTATATGCACGGCGTCCTGACTACAATATTCATACAATCATCCATTTAACCACAATAGTCCAGCAGTCGAGTACGAACAACTATTTTTCCATAAATATTAACGAGGCCGACTGATTTTGAAATGATAAATCCACAAGTTTTAAAATGGCGCCCACACGACACCCATGTTTTCAAAGCTGGTTTCGCAATCCATAAATCCACAGAATTTTTTAAAACGGTGCCCACACGACACCCATATTTTCAAAGTCATTTTCGCAATTCCATAAATCCACAGAGTTTTAAAACGGTGCCCACATGGCACCCATGTTTTCAAAACCCTTTTCGCAATGTTTTCTTTTTTTTTTTGTAGTTTGAAAGCGGCCAACCAAGGGAAGTAAAAACAAGCACCCATCCATAAGGGTATGCAAAACAGCCCAACATCCACGTCGACCCCACGGGGGTATCGAGATCCACATAACAAGCTACTAACGGTAATAAAATGAACAAGGAAAGAAGTAGTCAAAGTCTGCAGCCTCGAAGGGCCAGAAGATCGCTCGCGCGGCCTCACCAACGCCCTAGCCCTCGCCACTGGACGAACCTGTCACGGAGTGGAAAGTTAGTGACCAGAAATAAAACACGAAAGCAATAAGGGCTGTAAATAAGGCAAACCGCAGTAAAACCAGAGGAACCACCCTCCTCATCGTGCAACCGACAGGATCCCCTCCGCCTGCATAACCTGAACCGGGCACCTGCCCCGGCAACCCAGACCGAGCACCAACCTCGGAAAATAGACCGAGCACCAACCTCGGAAAACCAGACCGAGCACCAACCTCGGAAACCAGACCGAGCACCTACCTCGGTAAACCACGCCGAGCACCTACCTCGGCGGGTCGCACCGCTCGCACCTTGGCGCCTCTAACCCCCCACCTACGGGGGCCTCCACTACGTCACCTTGTGGGGTACACGGGTCAACATACCACTTTTTCGGAAAAGCACACCCTCGCGTTGGCCAAACCGCTGGTGTGCGTGTAGCAACCTCGAGCATCGTAACCACATACACATACATAATATAGGGCACCGCGACACTTGGTCGCTATAACATCGATAAGAGCATATGATAAATGATAATGAGAGTTAACAATATTAAATGATGCAACTACTTACTCTTACACCTTTCCCACAATACCGTAATTCAAAACATCGGAAAAATTCCCCACAACGGGATGTATCCCCGAGCACCGTGACCCTCAGTTGCAACAAATATGATGACAATGAAACATAAGCAAATACGGGGGTTAGCAATATTTTAACATGTCAAACCTTTGCTCTTACCAATTACCCTCGTTTTCCGACTCAAGAACTGTCGAAAGAGGAACCCACCTTCCGACTTCCAACTGGTCGCACCGATCGCCATCCTCATAGCTAGTGTGCCCCCACTACACCAATACTGACTTTTAGCGGCACTTTAAACTGCCGGGAAACATCAAAAAAGTGCCGGTAATTATTTTTCCCGGCATTTGTTTGCGGCAGTTTAAAGTGCCGGCGAAAACTCCGTCGGCAATTCTTTTACCGGCACTTATATCAAACCGCCGGCATAGAAGGTAAAGCCGGCGCTTTAAACCGCCAGCAAAACGATCGACATTGCCAGCAAAATGATCTATTCTAGCACTCAAAACCGCCAGCATATCCCATTTTAGTGGCACTTACAAGTGCCAGCAAAATGATCTATTCCGGCACTCCAAACTGCCAGCATATCTCATTTTAGTGGCACTTACAAGTGCCAGCAAAATGATCTATTTCGGCACTCCAAACCGCCAGCATATCTCATTTTAGTGGCACTTACAAGTGCCAGCAAAACGATCTATTCCGGCACTCCAAACCGCCAGCATATCCCATTTTAGTGGCACTTACAATTGCCAGGAAAACAATCTATTCCGGCACTTTCAGCTGCCAGCATTTCTCATTTTAGTGGCACTTACAAGTGCCAGGAAAACGATGGCAAATGATCTATTCCGACACTCCAAACCGCCAGCATTTCCTATTTTAGTGGCACTTACAAGTGCCAGGAAAACAATCTATTCTGGCACTCCAAACCGCCAGCATATCCCATTTTTAGTGGCACTCAAAAGTGTCAGCAAAACAATTTTTTAGTGACACTCATTAGTGCCAAAATAATTTTAAAAATAGTTTTTCCAATTAATTATCCCAACAAAAAAGTGTCGGCAAATGGAATTAAAACGGTCGGCAAATAAATCTATATCCTGACAAAAAAAAAAATGCCGGCTCAGAGAATTTTTTATTCATTTTTATAATTAGCAATAAAATAATAATTTAAGGTAAAATAATTATTTCATATCAACACAGAAGATTTTGAAAGATATTTAAAAACATGCAAATGACTATAATTAAGCATAATAAATTTGAGTCATAGGTAAAATACCATCAATTTATAAAATTTCAAATATATATCATCTAATCAATATCCATAATATACAAAAAATACCATCAATTTAATTAATTGCAACAAAAAATTTATATCAGCATATATACTTCAAATACATATTTGTGTCATATATAGACAATGAAGGAAAGGAGATCGACATTGTAATTAGTCACCAGATTACTTCTCCTTAACTAATCAAACCTGCATGAGAAAAAAAAAAATCTATTAGGCATCTGTAAAACAACAAAAATTGTAGATGTATACATTCGAGCGCAAACAAGATTTGGATATTGTTTTTTCGACAGATTTATAGTTAACAAGTGTAACATCTCTATAACTTCAAAATGGAGAATCAATATGTCATCACAATCCACAAATCTACTTTGCAGTTTCTATATGGTGGGGCCAGCAAACAAAAAGCGAAGGCAAGCAAATCCTCAAGCATAAACATCAATAGCATAAGCTAAATGAGATTGAAACATAGAAAACATAATCAAGATTCAAGAAATGCAAATGTAGATGGAAGCCATACAAGTTCCACATTTTCAAGAAATCACCTGAACAAGCCATACAAGTTCCACAAAGATGGGAATGAGATTATAATAAACCCATCTTTGTTGTTTCTTGATGAGCCCACATCAGGACTGGACTCAACTACAGCTCTACGTATAGTCCAGGTCTTGCATGACATTGCCGAGGTATGCACAATAACATGAGCAATATTACTCCCAAAAGTAAATTATCAGAAGTTGCTCTTCATCGAACTCGAATATAAAAATTTCAAAAAAGTCTAAATATTAGGTCATGTAAATTAACTATTCAACACTTCAAAGTCCGAGCCGTCTTTATGGTATCAGTCGCACCCAAGGAGTTGCAACCTAAAGACGAAGTACTTTTGTTATGTTTTCAGTAATTTGATTATAACACAGTATATTCACCCCTTGCAATCTTATTCCAAACCTTCCCTTCAGGACCATGTTTCCACTCTTAATTCATTGAACGAAAATGAAATGAAAGGGAAAATTAAAATAAAAAAGCCAGCCATACACTAGCAGTAACGTAGACATCTATGACAGTCATGAGCCAAACTTTCAGCAGCACATCAGTCAATAAAAGATAGCAAGCATATCAATATGATAGTACTAATAACATACCATACAGATCGTTGATGTAATTGGAGTGAACATCTTGATGACTTACCTTGCTCTTAACATGACCATAATAAATGGACCAACAATAAAGAAGAAGATGAAATAGTACTGTTACAAAAAAAGCCAAGAATAAGAGAATAAAGAAGAAGATGATGAAATAGTACTGTTAAGATGAAGTTACATTGTTTCAAAAGAACGTTGTTTTGTTGGAAATGAATGTTGTACTCTTTGAGACGAAAATTATACTTTTTAAGAAAAAAGTTACACTCTTTGAACGAAAGTTTCACTTATTTGAGACAATAATTATACTTTTTGAACAAAAGTTGTACTATTTGGACGAAAGTTGCACTGTTTGAACAGAAGTTATATTGTTTGAGATAAAAATTGCACTATTCGAAAGTTATACTCTTTTCCTCTCTTTCTTACTTTATCCCGACGCCTACGAATCCTTACTGAGGGCGGTGGTGAACTTGACCGTGTGGGGACTGATGTGGCGGGTGTCGGTGACAAGGACACACTAGATGGTGCTCATGGCTTGGCGCAGCATCAGGAATGCCATCTTCTTGTTAATCGGCCGGATGGTCTGCGTCGCCCTGTGAATCAGGACCGTCCGCTCGGCCTTCTTGGCGTCCAGATCAGCCACTTCCATCTATTTGCACTCGCCCCCGGCCTTGGACTAGATATGACTCCCTACTTTTCAAGGGGTCACCCATCCTAGGACTACTCTAGTCCTAATATGCTTAACTCTCTTAACCTCTTGGGCCTAGCCACCGTTCAAAATGCTATAGCCGGGTGTTGAGACCAAAATTTTCGCCACTCGAGCGAGTGACACGTGGCGTTCACTATCGGCTAGAGGTATCAGCTGACGGAGGTTTTGAGCCAGCAAAGAGGGACTCACGTCTCAATAGAGACTGGTCTCGGTTGAGAAAGAAAAAGCATGCGATGCATGTTGTCAACCGAAGACATGAGCCAATAGGGGCTTGAGTCGACAAGGAGGGGCTCGCGTCTTGATTGAGACTAATCCTAAAGACGGAGGCGCGCGGCACGCTGTGACACCCCCGGAATTTGGATTAGTCATATATATAAATTATATAATTGGACTAAATCTCTTAATCCGGGTATAACATTTTGGGTGGTAGTAAGACCCAAGAGGTTAAGAGAGTTAAGCGTGCTAGAGCTAGAGTAGTTCTAGGATGGGTGACCCCCTGGGAAGTTGGGGCGTCACAATTGGTATTAGAGCCATTCACCAGCCGAAAATGTGAGATGAGTCTCAGCTGAGCCCGGGTTATTTAGCGGATAGAGCGAGGCTCCCCGGCTAATGACCATTGTGAGTGCAGTGCAGCTCCTCACAAGGTCGGCTAAGGCTAGCGAGACGAGTCTCACATCGCCTGGTGCTTGTGAGTGTCTTTGAGCCTGACGAGGACGTGAGGGCTTAAAGGGGGGAAGAATGTGACACCCCTGAATTTTGGATTAGTCATATATATAAATAATATAATAGGACTAAATCTCTTAACTCAGCTATAGCATTTTGGGTGGTAGCAAGACCCAAGAAGTTAAGAGAGTTAAGCGTGCTAGAGCTAGAGTAGTTCTAGGATGGGTGACCCCCTGGGAAGTTGGGGCATCACACACGCGGTATACTATCGAGTGGAGGCGTCACAGCCGACGCAAAGATTGTCACATCGACTAGAGATGATTGTGGTTGAAGGACGGTAGTTGATCGTCCTGTGGGTTATGAATAATATGGATCTGAATAGAGAAAAAACTACCTAGAGGGGGGGTGAATAGGTGCAAATAATAAACACACCAAATCGTTGCGTAAAAAAAAAAAAAAAAAATCCAATGCGGAAAATAAATAAAGTACGCAAGATTTACGTGGAAAACTCCATCACAGGAGTAAAAAACCACGGGACCGATAACACCATCACAGGAGTAAAAAACCACGGGACCGATAACACGGCGAAATCCACTAAGATTAAACACGTACAAGGTGATTTACCGTAACCCTACGACTCAACCTTTTCCATACGCTCCTAGTTGATCTTCTCCGCTCGCTCCGAACGCTTCTCGAATCCACGATTTGCGTCCCAACGCCGGATCCACGACGCTCAACGTCGAATCCACGACGTCCAACCGAATCCACGGTCTTCACCAATGCGGCACGTCTCGATCACACGAACGCGCCTCGCTCCGAATCCACGAGAGCGGTAGCACCTTGAATCCACAAGGCCACGCGAATCCTCGCGCCGATTTTGGGAAATCTTTGCTTTTGTTTGGTGATGATCCTCCGAATACTTAGATCAAAGATAGATAAGGAAATACCATCTAAGTATTCTTCAATTTGATTCTATGAAAAATAGGAGTTTGGAAACCCTTGAATCAAATTGAACAATATAGATGAAGAAACATGAATTTAATCGTGTTTTCCTTTCTTCTCTATATTTGTGGATTTTTCTATAATCTTTCGATTATCTCGATTAATTCTTGGTTCTATATCCTTACCCTAAAAGATGAAATTAAGGGTTTATTTATAGGTTAGAAAGTTTTGGAAGGAGATAAGCATCAAAAACTGACTTAACAGAATTTTTTCCGCACGGCGGTCCGGACTGGATTTGGCTGATCCGGACTGTCGTCTTTTTCCAGCAGATTTTTTGAAAAACTCAGTTCGGGGTCCGGACTGAAACAGGGGAGGTCCGGACTGTTCATGCAATTTTGCAGAATTTAAGGTTCAGGGTCCGGACTGAAACAGGGGTGGTCCAGATGGAAAACCGCATGAGCTAAACTATGTTCGGGGTCCGGACTGGAATGGTCTGATCCGGATCCTGAACATCCAACTTGTCCAGTTTTTGATTTTTAAGCAATGAAAACTTATCCAAGTGTTTCTAAACTACACAAATGTATTCAGATCACCAAAATTATTTAGTTAAACGTACCTGATCATTCGGAATCCATTCTTCTTGAGATTGGTGTAATTGATCCACAATTCTTCATCTTCAATCTTCAAGACTTATACCACTTCACGAAATACGCCAAAACAAAATCCTTAAGAATCTCCCCCTTTGGCGGTTTCGTGACAAAACAAAAATTCACTTAAAAAATTCTAAAAGATATTTTTGTTGCTATCACCATACAACAAAAATTTACAAGTATGATCCAAATAAAAATCAATACAAGAGATAAACTCCTAAAACAGACTCTAGACTTAGACGTTTGTACTCTCTACAAAAGAAATAATTCTTGACAAAAGAAATCGTTAGATACCTCAAGAATTTAAACATTCAATAATCAATCAGAGAGATAGAGTTTATACTCATCATGACATTAATTATCAGATATGTATGAAAATTTAGCAAACAAAGATTCACATATCCCTAATCATTAAAAAAACAAAAGTCATGTCAAAACAATTAACAAGTTAACAAATATGTCAGTTATCAAGCAACTTGTTAGTAATATTACATGCTCAAATAGTTAGTCAAATAGTTAGTAGTGGCATGCATCCAACTTACCTTCAACTTACCAAAGTTCATCAAGTTTCTCCAAACCAAACTTTCAATGTCTACTATGTCTCTCCCCCATTTTGTCACAAAAATTAGCCAAAGCTAAAAAGAAAGGGAGTGCAAAGTTTAAAGAAGTTACAAACTTAAATGAAAAACCTGCGAGAGAAGACATTAGAAGAAAATGACAAATAAAGTCAGTCAGTGTCACGCCCCAGGGGTTTAAACGCGCGGAAGGGTAGCCACCGATGCTCCCAAATTTACATACATTTTTTTTTTTTTTTTTTTTTTTTTGAAACCGATCTCCCCCGGCTCGTGCCCAGACCCGCCGCATATACAAATTCACTCTGCAAACGGGCAGCGTCTCCTTTGTATATGCACGGCGTCCTGACTACAATATTCATACAATCATCCATTTAACCACAATAGTCCAGCAGTCGAGTACGAACAACTATTTTTCCATAAATATTAACGAGGCCGACTGATTTTGAAATGATAAATCCACAAGTTTTAAAATGGCGCCCACACGACACCCATGTTTTCAAAGCTGGTTTCGCAATCCATAAATCCACAGAATTTTTTAAAACGGTGCCCACACGACACCCATATTTTCAAAGTCATTTTCGCAATTCCATAAATCCACAGAGTTTTTAAAACGGTGCCCACATGGCACCCATGTTTTCAAAACCCTTTTCGCAATGTTTTCTTTTTTTTTTTGTAGTTTGAAAGCGGCCCAACCAAGGGAAGTAAAAACAAGCACCCATCCATAAGGGTATGCAAAACAGCCCAACATCCACGTCGACCCCACGGGGGTATCGAGATCCACATAACAAGCTACTAACGGTAATAAAATGAACAAGGAAAGAAGTAGTCAAAGTCTGCAGCCTCGAAGGGCCAGAAGATCGCTCGCGCGGCCTCACCAACGCCCTAGCCCTCGCCACTGGGACGAACCTGTCACGGAGTGGAAAGTTAGTGACCAGAAATAAAACACGAAAGCAATAAGGGCTGTAAATAAGGCAAACCGCAGTAAAACCAGAGGAACCACCCTCCTCATCGTGCAACCGACAGGATCCCCTCCGCCTGCATAACCTGAACCGGGCACCTGCCCCGGCAACCCAGACCGAGCACCAACCTCGGAAAATAGACCGAGCACCAACCTCGGAAAACCAGACCGAGCACCAACCTCGGAAACCAGACCGAGCACCTACCTCGGTAAACCACGCCGAGCACCTACCTCGGCGGGTCGCACCGCTCGCACCTTGGCGCCTCTAACCCCCCACCTACGGGGGCCTCCACTACGTCACCTTGTGGGGTACACGGGTCAACATACCACTTTTTCGGAAAGCACACCCTCGCGTTGGCCAAACCGCTGGTGTGCGTGTAGCAACCTCGAGCATCGTAACCACATACACATACATAATATAGGGCACCGCGACACTTGGTCGCTATAACATCGATAAGAGCATATGATAAATGATAATGAGAGTTAACAATATTAAATGATGCAACTACTTACTCTTACACCTTTCCCACAATACCGTAATTCAAAACATCGGAAAAAATTCCCCACAACGGGATGTATCCCCGAGCACCGTGACCCTCAGTTGCAACAAATATGATGACAATGAAACATAAGCAAATACGGGGGTTAGCAATATTTTAACATGTCAAACCTTTGCTCTTACCAATACCCTCGTTTTCCGACTCAAGAACTGTCGAAAGAGGAACCCACCTGCCGACTTCCAACTGGTCGCACCGATCGCCATCCTCATAGCTAGTGTGCCCCACTACACCAATACTGACTTTTAGCGGCACTTTAAACTGCCGGGAAACATCAAAAAAAGTGCCGGTAATATTTTTTTCCCGGCATTGTGTTGCGGCAGTTTAAAGTGCCGGCGAAAACTCCGTCGGCAATTCTTTTACCGGCACTTATATCAAACCGCCGGCATAGAAGGTAAAGCCGGCGCTTTAAAACCGCCAGCAAAACGATCGACATTGCCAGCAAAATGATCTATTCTAGCACTCAAAACCGCCAGCATATCCCATTTTAGTGGCACTTAACAAGTGCCAGCAAAATGATCTATTCCGGCACTCCAAACTGCCAGCATATCTCATTTTAGTGGCACTTACAAGTGCCAGCAAAATGATCTATTTCGGCACTCCAAACCGCCAGCATATCTCATTTAGTGGCACTTACAAGTGCCAGCAAAACGATCTATTCCGGCACTCCAAACCGCCAGCATATCCCATTTTAGTGGCACTTACAATTGCCAGGAAAACAATCTATTCCGGCACTTCAGCTGCCAGCATTTCTCATTTTAGTGGCACTTACAAGTGCCAGGAAAACGATGGCAAATGATCTATTCCGACACTCCAAACCGCCAGCATTTCCTATTTTAGTGGCACTTACAAGTGCCAGGAAAACAATCTATTCTGGCACTCCAAACCGCCAGCATATCCCATTTTTAGTGGCACTCAAAGTGTCAGCAAAACAATTTTTTAGTGACACTCATAGTGCCCAAAATAATTTTAAAAATAGTTTTTCCAATTAATTATCCAACAAAAAAGTGTCGGCAAATGGAATTAAAACGGTCGGCAAATAAATCTATATCCTGACAAAAAAAAAAATGCCGGCTCAGAGAATTTTTTATTCCTTTTTATAATTAGCAATAAATAATAATTTAAGGTAAAAATAATTATTTCATATCAACACAGAAGATTTTGAAAGATATTTAAAACATGCAAATGACTATAATTAAGCACAATAAATTTTGAGTCATAGGTAAAATACCATCAATTTATAAATTTCAAATATATATCATCTAATCAATATCCATAATATACAAAAAATACCATCAATTTAATTAATTGCAACAAAAAATTTATATCAGCATATATACTTCATATACATATTTGTGTCATATATAGACAATGAAGGAAAGGAGATCGACATGTAAATTAGTCACCAGATTACTTCTCCTTAACTAATCAAACCGCATGAGAAAAAAAAAATCTATTAGGCATCCTGTAAAACAACAAAAATTGTAGATGTATACATTCGAGCGCAAACAAGATTTGGATATTGTTTTTTCGACAGATTTATAGTTAACAAGTGTAACATCTCTATAACTTCAAAATGGAGAATCAATATGTCATCACAATCCACAAATCTACTTTGCAGTTTCTATATGGTGGGGCCAGCAACAAAAAAGCGAAGGCAAGCAAATCCTCAAGCATAAACATCAATAGCATAAGCTAAATGAGATTGAAACATAGAAAAACATAATCAAGATTCAAGAAATGCAAATGTAGATGGAAGCCATACAAGTTCCACATTTTCAAGAAATCACCTGAACAAGCCATACAAGTTCCACAAAGATGGGAATGAGATTATAATAAACCCATCTTTGTTGTGTCTTGATGAGCCCACATCAGGACTGGACTCAACTACCGCTCTACGTATAGTCCAGGTCTTGCATGACATTGCCAGAGGTAGCACAATAACATGAGCAATATTACTCCCAAAAGTAAATTATCAGAAGTTGCTCTTCATCGAACTCGAATATAAAAATTTCAAAAAAGTCTAAATATTAGGTCATGTAAATTAACTATTCAACACTTCAAAGTCCGAGCCGTCTTTATGGTATCAGTCGCACCCAAGGAGGTTGCAACCTAAAGACGAAGTACTTTTGTTATGTTTTCAGTAATTTGATTATAACACAGTATATTCACCCCTTGCAATCTTATTCCAAACCTTCCTTCAGGACCATGTTTCCACTCTTAATTCATTGAACGAAATGAAATGAAAGGGAAAATTAAATAAAAAAGCCAGCCCATACACTAGCAGTAACGTAGACATCTATGACAGTCATGAGCCAAACTTTCAGCAGCACATCAGTCAATAAAGATAGCCAGCATATCAATATGATAGTACTAAGTAACATACCATACAGATCGTTGATGTAATTGGAGTGAACATCTTGATGACTTACCTTGCTCTTAACATGACCATAATAAATGGACCAACAAAAAGTAAAACAATAAAATATTAGCTACAGCCCAGGACTCTTGAGCTAATAATTAAGTAGTCCAGAAGGATGATAGGAGTATACCACAGATATAATTCAGTCCAATAACTGTGACTCAACATGCTGAGACAGCACTGTTTTTGACCTCATGGCAGGCTGGGAAGGACAGTACTAACTACAATTCATCAGCCATCGAGCAGACTCTTCCTTAAATTCGGCAGGTTTGATTCTTCTTGGGAAAGGGAGTCTGCTGTACTTCGGGAAGGCTTCAGAAGCCTATGGCTTTATTTTCAATCAATCGGATGTCTCCACTGATTGCCATGAACCCTGCAGAATTCCTGCTAGATCTTGCAAATGGTAATATCAATGATATTTCTATACCTTCAGAATGGATGACAGAGTGCAGACAGAATCTAGGAAGTGACACAAGAATGAGGAGCCGACTCCAAAAGACGTGCACGAGTAAAAGTAAACCATCGCTTTACCTGAAGAGGAAACTTTTCTTCTTCTTCTTTTTTTTTCAGAGGATCAAATGTAGATACTACCTTAGTATTATTTGGCCCACATGTAGTTGTAGATTATTAATCCCAAGGGATCTAAATAGGTACTATCATACAACTAGAGGGGGGGTGAATAGGTGTAATACTTAAAAACCAAATCTCAGTGCAAAATAAAAAACCAATGCGGAAAATAAAAAACAGCACACCGAGATTTACGTGGAAACTCCAATCCAGGAGAAAAACCACGGGACCAACACGCAATAACAATCCACTAAGAATAGAAGAATAACAAGGTGATTACCGACTCCACGGACTCAAACCCCTCCTTCAGCTTCTTCGGACCTTGCGCTGACCGGTTGGATATCCACGCAATAACAATCCTAAGAAAAGAGAATAACAAGGTGATTACCGTCTCCCGGATTTAACCCCTCCTTCAATTTCTTGGACCTCGCGCTCCACCGATTTTGCACGCCCACTGCACACGTTCGAATCCACGAACGCCACTCGAATCCACGAGCACACGTTTCGAATCCACGAAACGCCTTTAGCACACCGAATCCACGATGCCACGTCGAATCCACGACGCAAACTCAGTCGATAAGAATATTGACTTCGATGGTGATCCTTTGCTTAGATTCTCAATGAGGAACCGTAGAAGAAATCTCTAAGCAAAGATTAGATCAATTCGACAAAAGATATGTTCTGAAAGAACCATCGAATTGACCTAAAAGAGGCAATAAAGAAGAACGATGAAAACCTAGCCTCTAGGGTTGCTCTCAAGAGTTTTATAAAAAGATCGGCCGTAGCTCCCACGTTTTTGAGAAACCCTAAGTGTCTATTTATAGTTTAGAAACCCTTGGAAAGAGATAAGAATCAAAAACATACCTTATCTGGAAATTTTCAGGACGGCGATCCGGATCGGATTTACTGCGATCCGGATCGTCGTAACGAGATTGACGATTCCAGAAATACCATGGTTCGGGATCCGGATCGCATTGCCCGATCCGGATCGTTCATACAAATCAGAAAACTTAACATTCGGGATCCGGATCGGAAATTGCATGGATCCGGATCGAAGTCTTGTATGAAGCAACAACCTTCGGGATCCGGATCGTTGGCTCTGATCCGGATCCTGAACATGTCCGAACACCAGTTTTTGATTATTATGCAATTAAAAGTTCATCCAAGTGTTTCTACACTATAAGAAAGTATTCGGATCACCACAATTATTTAGTTAAACATACCTGATCCTCTTGAATACTTTCTTCTTGAGATTGATGTAACTGATCCACAATTCTTCAACTTCAATCTTCAAGACTCAAGACACTGAGTGTCAACTTGAGCTCTTGTTGAATCTTCTCTAAGTCTTTGAATGCTGATTGACAATTTGATCCCTTTAAGACTCCGACTCAACTCACTGACTTGACTCACGAAATATGCCAACACCAAATGCCGTAACAATCTCCCCCCTTTGGCAATTTCGTGACAAAACCCAAAAATACATAAAAGCGCTCAAGTCACTCATCTTAAACCAAAAAATCGAAATTCAATGTCATCACCAAAACATTGATTTTCTTTGCGTGAAAGATCCAATAAATACAAAATTACATTTGAACCAAACAGTCCTAGAACATACTCTATGACTTAGGACTTGGAGTCTTAAAGTGATGTAATTCCTGCAAAACAAAACTCCAAACAAAATCAAACGTTAGTTGTTAGAAATTAAAATCCTACATTTGATCCGTCTTCCTTTTGGTTCTTTTGTTTTTCTGCTCTTTCAATTTTTCTTTGTCTCCCCCTATCTTGAGCATCTCTAACATGTTCTCCATGTTCTTGAGCATCTATGTTCTCCCCCTTTGTGATACGATCATCATTTTCCGTTCTCCCCCATTTTTCCATTTTCGTTTCGTTTATCCTCTCTTGATGATCTCATCTCCGTCATTTCTCTTCTCCCCCTTTTTGTCACAAATTGTCAAACAGTGAACATACTAGACAAAAGGAAATCACTAACAATATTAGTTCATAGAGAAAGAGAGATAAAAGCTCAGTTCTGGTATATAACAAAAATGCAGATTCGTACCTGTACCAGAAAGCAAAAATCAAATAATTTCTTGAAACAAATCCAGATTTTAGAATCTTTTCAAAAACGATTTGTATTCCATCAAGAAATCAATTTAAGTGCTTTAAACAGTGAATTCACACAGATGTCATTCAATCCAATTAATTTCACAAAATTAAAAAGATTTACTCCAAAATCATGAAAAATAAAGGTAAAACATTATAAACCGTTTTTCATGTTATATTCATCAAACACAAGTCATCAAAATAATCTTGAGATCCAAAGTCTATCAAGATGTAACGGATGTACAAAGATGACTTACAGAGATTTCCAAATGACATCAATTTGATTTCTTACCCTTTCAAATTTGAGATAAGCACTAAAATACCTAAGGGAGGCTCTTTGAGCATCTTTCAACTATCCCACCTTATACCAACCAGGAGATTGTTCAAAATATAAGAGTTTTGCATATAAATCTCCAAATGCTTCAACTAAAGATTTCTCATAAAATACTATCAAGCATCCATAACATGTGGTAGCTTCACACACAAACCGGACGACCGGGGTGGCAGCTCTTTCCAACATGTGGTGGTAGTTTTCACACTCCTTTCGGATGTAACTCTTTCCACATCTTTTTGCAAATCATTTCAATACCCTTGTAAGAATGCAATCTCTTACGTGAAAGAATTAAATCCCAATTTTGGTCTATCGGTTGTCTCACGTTTATCACAATGAATTCACACAACCGAGATAGATTAAGCATCTAAAGATCACACATGATTTCTAAAATTTGATGCTTATAATATCAAAAACTCCTATAATGAAGTATCTTCAAGATTATGATTATGGAGTAAAGTTGATAATCCAAATAAAATTAATTTGGAGTGAATAAACGTGAAGCCCTTTTTATTCAATGCACTTGTTCAGTAAAAACCCTTTTGTTCAAAAACAAAGTATAAAAACGAAGAGCATTGAAAAACATGTAATGCAAAGATTAAGAAAGATATGAAGGGAAAACCAATCAAAGCATTACATACAGTCATAAGCTATTTAGAACTTAAGACAAGGAAAGATATCACCTTTCCGAATCCAAAATCGCTGGATTTTGGATTGTCTTGATTCGTTGTGGCCGGGGGTTGTCCGCTTTGACTGTTGGTCCACCTTAGGTCTTTGCCTTGCAGTGATCCACTTGTATGATTGATGATGTGGCTTGGACCTTTGGTGGGTTGAGTGAACTCCTTTGACTGATGTGTCTTTTGATTCCGTTGAGTTCGCTCCGTAGATGAAGTTGCCGAAGAATTCTTCTTTCTCTTTTTCGGGCAATTCTTCACCAAATGTCCTTCAAGTCCACATAAGTGACACGTTCTTCCTTTCAATTTGAATGTGGAACTTGAAGCATGCACAGTTTGATCCTTTTTAAATCCCAAACCAACCTTGCTTGTTTGACCTAATCCGGATATACAATCAAATTTCTTGGAAACGGTTGAAAGCCTTGTATGTCGGATTTGAGTTCATGAACTTGCTTGGTCAATACTTGGTTGGTGACATGAATCTCCTCAAACTGTTTTTCTAGAAAACCAATCTTGTCCATATATGATTTAGCGTTTGTCTCCGATTGGTTTAGCTTTTCTTGGAGGATTTTATTGTTATCCAATAAACGTCCTTGTTCCTCCTCGAGATCTTGAAGTTTTATCTTTAAAGCTTGATTCTCGTCTTGACCTTCAAGTCGTTGCTTCCTCAACTTCTTATATGTTTGGCCATCTTCTTTGATTCCGTAAGAAGTTGTTGATATGCCTCAACGAGTTCTTCTTCGTCCGACTCCCCACTCACTTGTTGACTCTCCGCCGGTTTGTAGATGTTTCATACAAAATCAAAGGAGTAGAGTCAGTGGACTAAAGATGATAAACAAAAATTAGAAGAGGGAATTTGAGAGGCATGTAAAAGCAACGGCATTTTCCTCTTTACTTGAGGTCGATTCATTAGAAAATAGAATCGTCCCAAGTTTTCGCTTGCAAAGCCTCTTTTTATATAATTTCGGAAGTAGGACAATCCGTTGAAATATGGCCGTACGCCGTTGCATCTATAACATGCGGATTTCCCCTTCGAATTCATCTTTTTCCTTAGAAGGTTTTGCAAGGAATTTGAGGTTAGAGGATTTAGAACCCGATTGACCCTTTAGATGGGTTCGTGATGAAGATCCAACGGTTCGATTCTTCCAAAATTTCCGATGAAATTTCTTTGTGATCCGCGCCAATTGTTCTTCAAAATCTGGCAAAAGAGATGTCATCGTCAAACCTTGATTCGCTATCCTTCTTCCTTTGTGGATTTGAATGCAATACCTGTAAGCTTAGAAGAAGACTTGGAAGAACTTGATTAGTAGGAAAAGTCAATTCATAAGTTTGCAAAGCACCTCTAATTCCTCTACACTCATCTCATCCGGATGACTAAACGGTTTCAATGGCGGTAACCTTTGCCCCTAAACCGTTCCGGAAGAGTCCGAAGTATCTTTCTTACAATTTTCGACTCCGGGATCTTTTTCTCCTAAATTAGCACATGTATTTATTACATCTTGAAGTCTAGTGTAATAATCTGTAAACAATTCATGCTCTTCCATATGAATAGAGTCAAATTGACTTGTAAGCATCTGGAGCTTTTGAATTTTTACAAGATTAGTACCCTCATGTGTAATTTTGAGAATATCCCAAATTTCCTTTGCGGTTTCACACGCGGAAATTCGTGTGAACTCAGTCGAGGAAAGAGAATTAAATAAAGCGTTCATACCTTTCCCATTGTAAAGAAGATCTTTCAAATTCCTCTTTGGACCATCTAGAGCGAGTTTTGGGGTAGTAGAATTTCCTACTTCCTCAACAGGATGCACCCAACCGTATTCCACGGATTGCCATACCCGCTCATCAATTGGATGAGAAAAGCTCTCATCCGCACTTTCCAATAAGCATAATTAGTCCCATCAAAAAGAGGAGGTCTATAAATATTACCACTTTCACCCATCATGATAGATAAACCTAAAACCCTCTCTGATACCAATTGTAGAGTTATTAATCCCAAAGGATCTAAATAGGTACTATCAAACAACTAGAGGGGGGGTGAATAGGTGTAATACTTAAAAACTCAATCTCAGTGCAAAATAAAAACCAATGCGGAAAATAAAAACAGCACACCGAGATTATACGTGGAAACTCCAATCCAGGAGAAAAACCACGGGACCAACACGCAATAACAATCCACTAAGAATAGAAGAATAACAAGGTGATTACCGACTCCACGGACTCAAACCCCTCCTTCAGCTTCTTCGGACCTTGCGCTGACCGGTTGGATGTCCACGCAATAACAATCCCTAAGAAAAGAAGAATAACAAGGTGATTACCGTCTCCACGGATTTAACCCCTCCTTCAATTTCTTGGACCTCGCGCTCCACCGATTTTGCACGCCCACTGCACACGTTCGAATCCACGAACGCCACTCGAATCCACGAGCACACGTTTCGAATCCACGAAACGCCTTTAGCACACCGAATCCACGATGCCACGTCGAATCCACGACGCAAACTCAGTCGATAAGAATATTGACTTCGATGGTGATCCTTTGCTTAGATTCTCAATGAGGAACCGTAGAAGAAATCTCTAAGCAAAGATTAGATCAATTCGACAAAAGATATGTTCTTGAAAGAACCATCGAATTGACCTAAAAGAGGCTATAAAGAAGAACGATGAAAACCTAGCCTCTAGGGTTGCTCTCAAGAGGTTTTATAAAAAGATCGGCCGTAGCTCCCACGTTTTTGAGAAACCCTAAGTGTCTATTTATAGTTTAGAAACCTTGGAAAGAGATAAGAATCAAAAAATACCTTATCTGGAAATTTTCAGGACGGCGATCCGGATCGGATTTACTGCGATCCGGATCGTCGTAACGAGATTGACGATTCCAGAAATACCAATGGTTCGGGATCCGGATCGCATGCCCGTCCGGATCGTTCATACAAATCAGAAAACTTAACATTCGGGATCCGGATTCGGAAATTGCATGGATCCGGATCGAAGTCTTGTATGAAGCAACAACCTTCGGGATCCGGATCGTTGGCTCTGATCCGGATCCTGAACATGTCCGAACACCAGTTTTTGATTATTATGCAATTAAAAGTTCATCCAAGTGTTTCTACACTATAAGAAAGTATTCGGATCACCACAATTATTTAGTTAAACATACCTGATCCTCTTGAATACTTTCTTCTTGAGATTGATGTAACTGATCCACAATTCTTCAACTTCAATCTTCAAGACTCAAGACACTGAGTGTCAACTTGAGCTCTTGTTGAATCTTCTCTAAGTCTTTGAATGCTGATTGACAATTTGATCCCTTTAAGACTCCGACTCAACTCACTGACTTGACTCACGAAATATGCCAACACCAAAATGCCGTAACAAGCTCCCCCTTTGGCAATTCGTGACAAAACCCAAAAATACATAAAAGCGCTCAAAGTCACTCATCTTAAACCAAAAAATCGAAATTCAATGTCTATCACCAAAACATTGATTTTCTTTGCGTGAAAGATCCAATAAATACAAAAATTACATTTGAACCAAACAGTCCTAGAACATACTCTATGACTTAGGACTTGGAGTCTTAAAGTGATGTAATTCCTGCAAAACAAAACTCCAAACAAAATCAAACGTTAGTTGTTAGAAATTAAAATCCTACATTTGATCCGTCTTCCTTTTGGTTCTTTGTTTTTCTGCTCTTTCAATTTTTTCTTTGTCTCCCCCTATCTTGAGCATCTCTAACATGTTCTCCATGTTCTTGAGCATCTATGTTCTACCCCTTTGTGATACGATCATCATTGTTCCGTTCTCCCCCCATTTTTCTATTTCGTTTCGTTTATCCTCTCTTGATGATCTCATCTCCGTCATTTCTCTTCTCCCCCTTTTTGTCACAAATTGTCAAACAGTGAACATACTAGACCAAAAGGAAATCACTAACAATATTAGTTTCATAGAGAAAGATAGATAAAGCTCAGTTCGGGTATAAACAAAAATGCAGATCCGTACCTGTACCAAAAGCAAAAATCAAATAATTTTTTGAACAAATCCAGATTTTAGAATCTTTTCAAAAAAACGATTTGTATTCCATCAAGAAATCAATTTAAGTGCTTTAAAACAGTGAATTCACACAGATGTCATTCAATCCAATTAATTTCACAAAAATAAAAAGATTTACTCCAAAATCATGAAAAATAAAGGTAAAACATTATAAACCGTTTTTCATGTTATATTCATCAAACACAAGGTCATCAAAATAATCTTGAGAATCCAAAGTCTATCAAGATGTAACGGATGTACAAAGATGACTTACAGAGATTTCCAAATGACATCAATTTGATTTCTTACCCTTTCAAATTGAGATAAGCACTAAAATACCTAAGGGAGGCTCTTTGAGCATCTTTCAACTAGCCCACCTTATACCAACCAGGAGATTGTTCAAAATATAAGAGTTTTGCATATAAATCTCCAATGCTTTCAACTAAGATTTTCTCATAACAATACTATCAAGCATCCATAACAATGTGGGTAGCTTCACACACAAACCGGACGACCGGGGTGGCAGCTCTTTTCCAACATGTGGTGTAGTTTTCACACTCCTTTCGGATGTAACTCTTTCCACATCTTTTTGCAAATCATTCAATACCCTTGTAAGAATGCAATCTCTTACGTGAATAATTAAATCCCCAATTTTGGTACTATCGGTTGTCTCACGTTTATCACAATGAATTCACACAACCGAGATAGATTAAGCATCTAAAGATCACACATGATTTCTAAAATTTGATGCTTATAATATCAAAACTCCTATAATGAAGTATCTTCAAGATTATGATTATGGAGTAAAGTTGATAATCCAAATAAAATTAATTTGGAGTGAATAAAGTGAAGCCCTTTTATTCAATGCACTTGTTCAGTAAAAACCCTTTTGTTCAAAAACAAAGTATAAAACGAAGAGCATTGAAAAACATGTAATGCAAAGATTAAGAAGATATGAAGGGAAAACCAATCAAAGCATACATACAGTCATAAGCTATTTAGAACTTAAGACAAGGACAAGATATCACCTTTCCGAATCCAAAATCGCTGGATTTTGGATTGTCTTGATTCGTTGTGGCCGGGGGTTGTCCGCTTTGACTGTTGGTCCACCTTAGGTCTTGCCTTGCAGTGATCCACTTGTATGATTGATGATGTGGCTTGGACCTTTGGTGGGTTGAGTGAACTCCTTTGACTTGATGTGTCTTTTGATTCCGTTGAGTTCGCTCCGTAGATGAAGTTGCCGAAGAATTCTTCTTTCTCTTTTTCGGGCAATTCTCACCAAATGTCCGTCAAGTCCACATAAGTGACACGTTCTTCCTTTCAATTTGAATGTGGAACTTGAAGCATGCCAGTTTGATCCTTTTTAATCCCAAACCAACCTTGCTTGTTTGACCTAATCCGGGACTACAATCAAATTTCTTGGAAACGGTTGAAAAGCCTTTGTATGTCGGATCTTAAGTTATGAACTTGCTTGGTCAATGCTTGGTTGGTGACATGAATCTCCTCAAACTGTTTTCTAGAAAACCAATCTTGTCCAATAGGAATTAGCGTTTGTTTCCGATTGGTTTACTTTTCTTGGAGGATTTTATTGTTATCCAATAAAAGTCCTTGTTCCTCCTCGAGATCATGAAGTTTTATCTTTAAGCATGATTCTCTCGTCTTGATTCTCAAGTCGTTGCTTCCCAACTTCTTGATATGTTTGGCCATCTTCTTAGATTCCGCAAGAAGTTGTTGATATGCCTCAACGAGTTCTTCTTCGTCCGACCCCCCTCACTTGATGACTCTCCGCCGTTGTTGATGTTTCATACAAAAATCAAAGGGATAGAGTCAGTGACTAAGATGAATAACAAACATAGAAGAGGGAATTTGAGAGGCATGAAAGCAACGATTTTTTCCTCTTTACTTGAGGTCGATTCATTAGAAGTAGAATCGTCCCAAGTTTTCGCTTGCAAAGCCTTCTTTTTATATGATTTCGGAGAAGGACACCGTTGAAAAATGGCCGTAGCCTTTGCATCGATAGCATTGGATTTCCCCTTCGAAATCATCTTTTTTCCTTTAGAAGGTTTTGCAAAGCTTTTGAGGTTAGAGGATTTAGAACCCGATGATCCTTTAGTGGTTTCGTGGATGAAGATCCATCGGTTCGATTCTTCCAAATTTCCGACGAAATTTCTTTGTGATCCGCGCCAATTGTTCTTCAAAATCGGCAAAAGAGATTTCATCGTCGGAACTTGATTCGCTATCTTCTTCCTTTGTTGATTTGAATGCAATACCTGTAAGCTTAGAAGAAGACTTGAAGAAACTTGATTAGTAGAAAAGTCATTCATAAGTTTGCAAAGCACCTACTAATTCCTCTACACTCATCTCATCCGGATGACTAACGGTTTCAATGGCGGTAACCTTTGCCCTAAACCGTTCCGGAAGAGTCCGAAGTATCTTTCTTACAATTTTCGACTCCGGGATCTTTTCTCCTAAATTAGCACATGTATTTATTACATCTTGAAGTCTAGTGTAATAATCTGTAAACAATTCATGCTCTTC
The DNA here is from genome assembly GCA_029204045.2 of Tillandsia leiboldiana. Taxonomy (NCBI): domain Eukaryota; kingdom Viridiplantae; phylum Streptophyta; class Magnoliopsida; order Poales; family Bromeliaceae; genus Tillandsia; species Tillandsia leiboldiana. The sequence continues at coordinate 39,409,327 of CM055061.1, forward strand.
CATATGAATAGAGTCAAATTGACTTGTAAGCATCTGGAGCTTTTGAATTTTTACAAGATTAGTACCCTCATGTGTAATTTTTGAGAATATCCCAAATTTCCTTCGCGGTTTCACACGCGGAAATTCGTGTGAACTCAGTCGAGGAAAGAGAATTAAATAAAGCGTTCATACCTTTCCATTGTAAGAAGATCTTTCAAAATTCCTCTTTGGACCATCTAGAGCGAGTTTTGGGGTAGTAGAATTTCCTACTTCCTCAACAGGATGCACCCAACCGTATTCCACGGATTGCCATACTCCGCTCATCCAATTGCGATGAGAAAAGCTCTCATCCGCACTTTCCAATAAGCATAATTAGTCCCATCAAAAAGAGGAGGTCTATAAATAGTACCACTTTCACCCATCATGATAGATAAACCTAAAACCCTCTCTGATACCAATTGTAGAGTTAGTAATCCCAAGGATCTAAATAGTTACTATCAAAACAGAGAAGGGGGTGAATAGGTGTAATACTTATAAAACTCAATCTCAGTGCAAAATAAAAACCAATGCGGAAAATAAAAACATCACACCGAGATTTACGTGGAAACTCCAATCCAGAGAAAAACCCACGGGACCAAACACACAATAACAATCCAATAAGAATAGAAGAATAACAAGGTGATTACCGACTCCACGGACTCAAACCCCTCCTTCAGCTTCTTCGGACCTTGCGCTGACCGGTGGATGTCCACGCAATAACAATCCACTAAGAAAAAGAAGAATAACAAGGTGATTACCGTCTTCCACGGATTTAACCCCTCCTTCAATTTCTTGGACCTCGCGCTCCACCGATTTGCACGCCACTGCACACGTTCGAATCCACGAACGCCACTCGAATCCACGAGCACACGTTTCGAATCCACGAAACTGCCTTTAGCACACCGAACCCCACGATGCCACGTCGAATCCACGACGCAAACTCAGTCTATAAGAATATTGACTTCGATGGTGATCCTTTGCTTAGATTATCAATGAGGACCGTAGAAGAAATCTCTAAGCAAAGTTAGATCAATTCGACAAAAGATATGTTCTTAAAGAACCATCGAATTGACCTAAAAGAGGCTATAAAGAAGACCGATGAAAACCTAGCCTCTAGGGTTGCTCTCAAGAGTTTTATAAAAAGATCGGCCGTAGCCTCCCACGTTTTTGAAACCCTAAGTTTCTATTTATAGTTTTTAGAACCCTTGGAAAGAGATAAGAATCAAAAATACCTTATCGGGAAATTCAGGACTTCGATCCGGAATACGGATTTTTACTGCGATCCGTCGTCGTAACGAGCGATTGACGATTCCAGAAATACCATGGTTCGGGATCCGATCGCATTGCCCGCATCCCGGATCGTCCATACACTCAGAAAACTTAACATTCGGGATCCGGACC
>CM055061.1:39410845-39447344 GCA_029204045.2 Tillandsia leiboldiana
AAACATTGGTGTTTGGTAAATGTATGACATGCATCCGGATCATGGCACTTCGTATCCGGATCACACCCGAACCTTTGTTTTTCTGGAAACTGCCCTGTCTCGTTACTGAAATCCGGACTTGCCTAAATCCGATCCGGATCGCCGTCCTTAAAATTTCCAGAAATGGTTAGTTTTTGATTCTTATCCTTCTTCCAATGGTTTCTAACCTATAAATAGAACCCTTTGATATCTTTTCTAGGGTAGACCAAACAATGCGAAAAAATCCGAAACCGAAATGAAAAATCCACAGATAGAGAAGAAAGGAAATACTAGATTAATTCTATGTTTCTTCATCTATTTTATTAATTTGATTCTAGGTTTTTCAAACTCAGATTTTGAGTAGAATCAAATTAATGAATACTTAGATGGTATTTCCATTTATTTCTAATCTAAGTATTCGGCGGATCATCACCACCCAAAAAACAACGATTTCCCCAAATCGGCGCGTGGGACATCGCGTGGCCTTGTGGATCAAGGTGTCAATGTACCGCTCTCGTGGATTCGGAGCGAGGTTACGTTCGTGGATTCAGAAGCGTGCTACTGGGTGAAGACCGTGGATTCGGTCGGACGTCGTGGAGTCGACATTGGACGCCGTGGATTCGGCGTTGGACGCAGATCGTGGATTCGAGAAGCGTTGCGGAGCGAGCGGAGAAGAGTCAATAGGATCGTATGGAAAAAGGTTGAGTGTCTGTGAGTACGGTATATCACCGTTGTACATGTTATAATTCTAGTGGATTTTCACCGTGTTATCGGTCCCGTGGTTTTTTACTCCCGGTTTGGAGTTTTCCACGTAAAATTCTCTGCGTGTTAGCAATATTTTCCATAAATGATGCAACTACTTATATCTTACACCTTTCCCACAATACCGTAATTCAAAACACCAGAAAAATTCCCACAACGGGATGTATCCCCGAGGACCGTGACCCTCTGCGCCACAAATATGATGACAATGATACATAAGCAAATACGGGGGTTAGCAATATTTTAACATGTCAAACCTTTGCTCTTACCAATTACCCTCGTTTTTCGACTCAAGAACTGTCGAAAGAGGAACCACCTTCCGACTTCTGACTGGTCGCACCGATCGCCATCCTCATAGCTAGTGTGCCCCGAACAACCTTACTGTTGTTCGGAGAGGGCGAATTGCCCATCCAATCTCCCACCGCGACGTTCATTAATCCGGAGGTCCCCCCCCCCCCCCCCCCCCTACCCCCTTAAAATGATAAACATAATAGTAACGAGAATATGCACAAAGAGGTTCTAAGGGGTACCCACTTCAAACGCGAAGAAAAAGATATGCGGAAACTCCAGCTAAAACCCTCCCACTTTGTGCCAAAAAAGCTACAGTAAGAAAAGTTGTTAAAGAACATCGTCGTGATCAAAAACACTAAAAAAGTGGGGTGAAACGGGCTAAAAACGGAGCTTCTGGACCTCTAGGCTGAGGGCGGTGCAGGGGTCCAGGCGTGGACCGGGTCCACGACAACAGACGGCGACGGCGCAGACCGGGAGCACGCCGCAGCGGTAGACCGCTGCGGCTTGGGCCGGGCCGCGCACGGCAGGAGCGCGCACCAGGTCCACCTCTCCCGCGGCTGCGATGGCGAGCACTGGGTGCACGTGTCACGCCCCGGGTGGGAATCAGAACCCGGGCTCGCCAACAGATCCGCCGTGCACACGGAATTTCCTATGTACACGAAGCGTCGGTAACCTGCTCAGATATAAATGTACAATAAAAGAGCATAATACAGAGCTGAACTAAAAAAACTACATAATATCTCAGACTGGAAAAGAAATAAAAACTGAAAAAAAATACAATAAACTCCCAGCTCACCAAAATAATACACCCAGCTGGCCAAAGCCAGGCCTCAAAATAAAAGTGAACTACTACAGTCTGAGTAAAATGGGTACAATATCTATCTAACAGCAGCTCACAGCCTCACCGGAGATCTATCTACTCAGCGATCCCCTTACCTCGATCAGCTGCCAATGGCCCAGCAGCTCCCGCAGAAAACTCTGCAAAACAAAGGGAAGAAGAAGAGGAAACAATAATGGGGGTGAGAACCACTAGTAAACCAGTAGCCTCCCCTGTGGGTAAAGCCTCAAACTCCGACGTACCCACTAAGTCTACCAGAGGCAAAGGAAAAGGTAAAGTGGTAAGGTAAATAAGCTGTTGAAACAGGAAAACTACCACTACTATGCCTCTAAAATACAATCCTAGACTGGAATAACCGTATGCAACAGTAACCAACCATCCCAGATGGACCCAATCTGTACCGCCCTCATCATCGGGCAAGTAAGCCGCGCCGATGTGATAGCAAAACTCCTGCTACCGCCCTCATCATTGGGCAAATAAGCCGCGCCGATGTGATAGCAAAACTGCCAATAACTGTCTGACCCCGGCCTCCGGAGGGGAACTCGAGGGGAGCGATCCACACGAGGAAGCATCACTGGGCAATAACCACGCCGGTGTGATAAGTATCAAAAGCAGGGCTGGATCACAACTATAAAGCCCCAGTGGAACACACCCCTCCACTAAAAGAATACTGATCCCCAATCTGATGCAAAGAAAAACATCCGGTCGACCACCCAATGTCCGCGGTCGCCGCAATACCCCATAAGTCCAAATCTGATACAATAACCAACATCTGGTCAACCGCCTAATACCCGCGGTTACCACAATGCCCCACAATCCACCATCTGGTAAAACAATCATTAACCGGTCAACCGCCTACTGTCCGCGGTTGCCGCAATCCCCCACCAATCCATAATCGAGTCTAACCCATCCCAGACTCAATGGCCTCAACTACACTATCCCAAACCCTTGCTCAAACCCGAGCAACATGAATCAAAAGTCCAAACGAAAAGGAGAAAGGAAACAATCATGGTTTCTCCTAAGTCAAATCCCAATATGATAGTGTAGCAATAAATAGTGGACTATTTAGATGTCCATACAAGCATGCAAAAGTCATCAAGAAAGATAAAAGAAAGTGGATCAAATAGTAGCCCCACATGTGTATCAAATAATCGCTCCGCATAGATATAACCATCATGCCAAAATCACTAACCAATTACACATGTCTATGATCCCTGATCCATAATAAATCATCAAAGAAGTACCCGCATATAAATATGTCATCCTGTTCCATTTAATCAACCTTGACACAAATCTATGTGCTAACATGGCATGCTAACATATCGCCATCATAGTATATCAATCCCACAAAATAGGCCAATGATTAATCAGGATCATTTATTTAAGCATGCTTTCCAATGGGGTGCCAAATAAATTAGGGGTCTCTCTAATAGTCCTAGTGAGTAAATCGCAGTAAGAGGTAAGCAACAACCACCCACCTGGCATGCAAATCCAAGCCCAAAAAGCCTCCTCACTGTCCACAGCCCTCTAATCCCGCAACTCACTGAAAACAGTGCACAGCTGTACAGAACAACGCACCCGGTATAAATACAAGTCCCAAAAATACAATATTTGCTCTTTTTCCAAACAACTCAAAAAAAGAGGGATTTTCACCTTTGTACAGTGCTCCGTAAAATCCAGAAAAATTACGGTTGCGTTCCTTGCGACGAGTAGATCAAAATCGACTACTTATACGCCTTGATCAGATGCTCCTAGCCCAAGATATAAATTGAAGAAGTCGATGCTGTCCACAAAATACCACAGCAAAAAGAGGGTCAAAGGTGCCTCGGGAACCGTGCCAAAAGTGTGAAACGGAGCAAAGTGATCAACACGAAAATCGAAGCCTACCTCTTAGGAATACGTTACCGCAAAAACCGTTCAAAAATTCCTCCTGGTTAGCACACAAGGATTTTCTGACTGAACTGTGACGGAAAATGGGCCGAAATCGAAAATCATCGCAGCACGCCGTGTCGCAGATAAATCGCTGTCGGTGACTCCAAAAATTCTGAAGCTTCTAGGGGAGAGAGAGAACAGAGAGGGGAACAATTTTCATACAGACCTCAAGTTCGAATTCTCTCTCTAGAACTCGGAATCTCAGAGTGAAAGGGAGGTGGAGTTTATAATGGGCCAAGGAATCTTCGGGCTCCACACCAAATCCGGGCACAAAACAGGAAACACCAAAACCACCCAATCAGGAAGCGCCACGTGTCCTACAAAACACGAAACATCCATGCAAGGCCATTCAGAAGCCGCCACGTGTCACCCGGGAGCACGCACCCGGTCCCCGCGCTGGGTCTTCCGAATCCTGTCAGCCAATGGGGTGCTGCCATGTGTCACAGACAACGCCGCCTTCTAGAAGCCGTCCAACCAATCAGAAGATGCCACGTGGCAACTGCAATCTTTGGTGCTCCCGGTGCACGCCTGCCGGTGGACCAGCCCGCCTGCGCGCCTGCCCGCACCTGCCCGTGCCTGCCCGCGCTGCCCGCGCCGCACTCCGCCGCTGTCCGCCGTGTGCCGCCGTGCTCCGCCGCTCGCCGGTCGCCGCCGCCTTGCCGGAGTTACTGTTCGGCGGCGTGAACAGTAACTTTTGGCGAAAAATTCAAGTAAATACACCATTTTGATCGTTTTCGCGCGCTGAGTCCAAATTCGCTATCTGTTTCACCAAATTCTCATCCAAAATTTTGCCGGAAGCCCCCGGAAAAGCCCACTTGATTCGATTTTCGTGCCGGGTCCATTTATGAGGTCAAATTTTGATACTACAAGCTCCATTACACAGTGTAAGCTTCCTGTAGTCACTGATAAAGCTGCAAAAGCTTCTACAAAAGTCTGATCATCACATCCTCCCCCACTAAAAAGAGTTTCGTCCTCGAAACAAGACTAAACAGCATCCCTCAGTCCGATGTCTCAAATAAGTAGGGATGGGTAGGCGTCCAATCATCCACGACTTAAGCTCCCAGGGCCCTGGTAATCCAACCACATGTCCATCGGCACAAACGCTCGATCCGAGTACCTTCGTACTCCCGAGGTATCCAATAAAAGTCCCCCAACTCTCCGGCATCCACACGCAGCCATATACGGTCGAGGAAACCGGATTGCAAATCAACCTTCGAGAAGAGCAGAGACTATTGTAGCTGGTAAATCAAATCCTCCATGCTCGACAAAGGGTACTTGTTCCTGCTGGTCACTTCACCTAATTCCCGGTAATCCACACGGAGCCGAAGTGAACCAACCTTCCACATCTCGAATAGCACCGGCGCCCCCCCCCCCAAAGGCGACACACTTGGTCTGACCAAATTTCCTATCCATCGAATCCTGGAGTTGTGTCCTCAACTCCCCAAACTGGTGGCATGCTAGACAAATCCGATAGGAGAACATCCGGGAAGTCGCAATCAAATGGGGTATCCCGAGTCCCGGCGCCGCCGTAGGCCCACAACTATGCTAGCCAAAAAGGCTACGCACAAAGCGAATCGTCCGCCTCGCTAGCGAAGTCAAAACTACAGAGGCAAAGAAAGCCCCCCGGCAACCCTGGTACACAGACCTCTCCTGGCCTGGCTCCCCAAAAGACCATCCTCGCAGCACAATCAACCGCCGCGGAAAAGAAATACTGAGCCAGCCAGTCCATCCATGTACCACAACCAAGTCCCGCAGCTGAGTCATGACCATTAGGTCTACTAGCACAATCTCGGACGACCAACGACACTCCTCCACGCACCAAAAGATCGGGAACACGAACCTCCCGTGCAAAAGGTGACTGTCCTACCCCTAACCCATGCAAAGAAGTAAATGCACTCCTAACACATATCTAGAATGCTCTAGTGCAATACAATGCAAAATCTAATGCCAAAAAGCAAAATAATAATACCTGCTACCACATGGTCGGCTGCTGCAAAGTCCTCCACCTGAGCGGCATAAACCCGACCGCTCTGAGCCGGTGGTCGGTGATCAGCAAGGTAAAAAGATGGTGATCCGCTCGCTGGAGCATAAGGCCGCTAAGCTGACGACCGCTGCTGAGATACGAAGGGAGCCGAAACTGAAGAAGGTGCCGCTGAGGTCGAAAGGGGGCATGAAGCTCGAACGTGGCCTGACTGTCCACATTTATAACAACGACCCACCTCTGATCACAGGTGTGCGACAAATGAGGTCCTCCATAGAATATACATCTGTCTCTGTCGCGAAGCCATGGCTGTCCCGACTGCTGCTGTCTCTGTATCAGTTGCTGCGATCCCTGTGCTGCTGCGGCTGACGGGGGTGCACCTGATCTTTGGTGTCCCTGAAACCCACGACCCTGAGGATGGAATCGTGGAGGTTTCGGGGGTCCCTGACGGCTCGACTGCCCCTCAGTCTGTGCTGGGCGCTTCGCCCCCGGGATCACTGCGGGAGCCGGGGCTACCTCCTTCATCACTGCCTCCCCGCGCTCAACATAGAGTGCCTGCTCCATAGAAGCCTCCAAGGTCTGCAATCTGCGCGAACGGACTAACTGATAAAGGTCCCGGCGCAACCCTCGCTGGAACATATAGATCCGATGTGTCTCATCCCTGGCCACGTGCGGTACACGCCAACAACTGGTTGAAATCTGCAATATACTCATGCACGGGCCGATCTTCCTGTCGAAGATTATTCAACTGCTCCTCCAACCTCTGTAGGACGCTCTCGGGAAAGAAGGCTCCAAGAAGGAGACCTCAGAACTCCGCCCAGGTCAGAAGCTGAGCCCAGGCGGACCAGCAGGTCGAACACGCCGCCACCCAAGCCTCGGCGTTGCGCTCCAAGACAATTCGTCGCCAGTAGGAACCTGGTACCGTTCCTCGATAAACAAGATCTCAAAACGTCGCTCCATGCCGTGATCCATGACTCTGCTCCCCCGGCTCTGCACTCTGCCCCGAGAAACGAGGTGGATCAAACTGATGGAATCTCATCACATGTCAACCACCTCTCGCGCTCTGCAGGGTCAAGGTCCGTCAATCCAGATGGCTGACCACTAGTAACTGGAGAAACAGGGATGCTGGGGTCACAGGTAAACTGGGAGAGCCACGGCAGGTGAAGATGGTACGGGGGATCGTTGCCTCCTTTGATCCGGATCGTAGCCTCCTTTGATCCGGATCCCGAACACTGGTTTTTACCGTATTTTATGAACGATCCGGATCAGGCAGTAGTTCAATCCGGATCCCGAACATTGGTTGTTTGGTAAATTGTATGAACGATCCGGATCAGGCACTTCGATCCGGATCCCGACCTTTGTTTTTCTGGAAACTGTCTGTCTTGTTACTGCAATCTGGAATCGCCTAAATTCGATCCGGCATCGCCATCCTGAAAAATTCCAGAAAAGGTTAGTTTTTCATTCTTATCCTCTTCCAATGTTTCTAACCTATAAATAGACCCTTAATTCATCTTTTAGGGTTACAACGAAAAATAGAAAAATGGAAAAAAATACTGACCGAAATAGAAAAATCCACGATAGAGAAGAAAGGAAATACTAGATTTAATTCTATGTTTCTTCATCTATTTTATTAATTTGATTCTAGGTTTTTCAAACTCAGATTTTGAGTTAGAATCAAATAATGAATACTTAGATGGTATTTCCGATCTATTTCTAATCTAGTATTCGGCGGATCATCACCACCCAAAAACAACGATTTCCCCAAAACTCGGTGCGTGGACTCGCGTGGCCTTGTGGATTCAAGGTGCTACCCGCTCTCGTGGATTCGGAGCGAGGTACGTTCGTGGATTCGAAGCGTGCTACTGGGTAAGACCGTGGATTCGGTCGGGATGTCGTGGAGTCGACATTGAACGCGTGGATTCGGCGTTGGACGCAGATCGTGGATTCGAGAAGCGTTGCGGACGCGAGCGGAGAAGAATCAACTAGGAGCGTATGGAGAAAGGTTGAGTCGTCTGTGAGTACGGTATATCACCTTTGTACGTGTTATAATTCTAGTGGATTTTACCGTGGTTATCGGTCCGTGATTTTTTACTCCCGGTTTGGTAGTTTTCCAGGTAAAAATCTCTGCGTGTTATTTATTTTCCGCATTGGGTTTTTATATCGCAAGATTTTTGAGTGTTTATTGTTTACACCTATTTCACCCCCCTCTAGGTGTTTTTTCTCCTATTTAGATCCAATTATACATAACCCAACAAGTGGTATCAGAGCGGGAATAGGGTTGTAACAATGGTTGAAGGTGGAAACATCAACAGACCCCCGTTCTTCGATGGAACAATTATGCCTACTGGAAAGTACGGATGAAAGCCTTTTTAAATTCCATCGACGAAAGGGTGTGGCAATCAATTGAATTAGGATGGTCTAATCCAACTGAAATTCTTGCTGATGTTCGCACCATCAAACCTAGGTCGAAATGGACCAAGGAAGAGATAGATTCTTCTTCATACAATGGCAAAGGGATTAATGCTCTATTTAATGCATTGTCTCAAACTGAGTTCTCTCGCGTCTCGGCATGTGAGACTGTGAAAGAAATCTAGGATGTTCTTCAAGTTACACATGAGGGAACTAACCTTGTGAAGATTCAGAAACTGCAAATGCTTACGAGCAAGTTTGACATCTATTTTCATGGCAGAAAATGAATCGTTCACAGACTATTACACACGATTGCAAGACATCGTAAACTCATGTGCTAACTTGGGAGAGAAGATTCCAGAATTTAAAGTTGTAAGAAAAATATTAAGAACTCTTCCTGAAAGATTTCGATCCAAGGTTACGGCCATTGAAACTATTAAACACCCGGACGAAATCCGTGTAGAGAATTAGTTGGTTCTTTACAAACATATGAAATGACATTTCCTACTAACTATTCTTCTGGAAAAAGCATCCTCTTCTAAGTCTTCAGGTTTAGCATTGAAAACAACAAAAAAAGAAGACGCGGATTCATCCTCCTCAGACGATGACGTAAACCTATCTATGGAGGACTTTGAGAAGCAGCTTGCTCTCTTGACGAGAAGATTTCGCCGAAACTTTCGAAGGGGTAACTCAAGCAAAACTCCATCCTTCGTAAAGTCGAAGAAAGGCAAAGGTTCTTCAAGTTACAACCAAGAAAGCAAAAGGGTTTTTCTAAGGATAAGAAAAGCTCAGAAGGACAAGTCCAATGCTTCAAGTGCCGAGGGTACGTCCATATCTCAACGGAGTGTCCCAATAAGAATCCGTCCAAGAAGAAAGCGATGCAAGCCGTCACTTGGGATGACACCTCATCGTCAAATGAGTCATCGTCAAGTGATGAAGAAGATAACGCAACAGCGTTCCACGCATCCACATCTTCACCCTTCATGTGCTTAATGGCTAATACATCCGAGTCATTGTCCAACTCCACTGCTGAAAAAATTGCAACGGACGATGAATCGGATAACTCAGAAGGTGAAGACTTTGCTCTTGCCTACCATAAGCTTTTGAGGGATTCAAAGAAACTGGCAAAGCAACACAAGAGTTTGAGAGGGAGATTGTAGGATCTCGAAGAAGAAGCAAAAAGGGCAACTTATCTCTCAAACGCTTTTGAAGCGGAAAGGGATAACCTGATTAAAGCAAATGTTTCCCTTCAAGAGTCCAATGAGCAATTCGAGAAGAATTATGTAGATATGGTGAACAAAGCGAATTACTTCTTGAAGCTCAACGGCGAGGCTCGACAGGAAAAATTGGAAATGACAGAGACCATTCTCCAACTCAAGGATGACTTACAGCGATTTTCATCAGGAAGGAGTAAGTTGGATAAGCTTCTTGGTCTTGGTCAATCAAACAAATTCGGCCTCGGATACAATCGAACTTAAGACAATTTTAGTTCGGTTGGGACAGTCTTTGTGCCCCAGTCGGTATCTCCTCCTCCGACACTGGAATTGACGACAAACAACGACAACAAACCTACTTCCCCCTCTTCGGAATTGCAGGGCACATAAGGAGAAATTGCAAGATGGGAGCCAAACGCTCAACTCAAGCACTTCTTGCAACGACTACCAAAAGGGTGATTCCTCGGAAATCAAATGTAAATTATTCGAAAGAAAAAAGCCTCGGTAGTTCATCAAACAAGACGACGACGTCAAGGAAAAGCAATGGATCAAACAAGACGCTTTCACCAAAGGTATCAACATCACAATCATTTCCGACGTACACCAAAACTCGAAAGGTTTGGGTACGCAAAGGTGAAATCTTCCCTTGTCTTGTTACAAATATTTCCTTGCATGCATATGATAATTCGTCTTGGTATCTGGATAGCGGTTGTTCCCGTCACATGACCGGTGACAAAAACTATTTTCAAAATTTTGAGAAAATCTTCGGAGGACTTATAGTTTTCGGAGACGGTCAGTCTTCCAAAATTATTGGAAAAGGAACAGTAGCTATTCCAGATGGCCCGATTCTGAATAATGTGTTATTTGTTGATGGCCTTAAGACTAACCTCATAAGTATCATTCAACTTTGTGACAATGGTTTTTCAGTTAATTTTTCATCTGTTGAATGCATTGTAACTGATAAGGACCATGTTTTCTTTTTAAAGGGGGTTAGATCTGAAAACAATTGTTATGTTGTTCCCAATAAAATTTCTGAAAATTGTAACTTAGCCTTTTTGAATAATGAAACTCTTTGGCATGAAAGGCTAGGTCACATAAACTTTAAGGAACTTGCTAGAATTTCAAACAAAGACGTGGTCAAGGGGGTTCCAAAACTTTCACTTAAACAAAACTTTGTGTGTGGTGGTTGTCAAAAGGGAAAACAATCTAGGACTGCACACAAGAACTTGAACCATGTTGGTACTAATCGGCCCTTAGAATTATTGCATATGGATCTTATGGGGCCGACACGTCAACCATCCTTGGGAGGTAAATGGTATATTTTCTTATTAGTTGATGATTTCTCTAGATACTCATGGGTAGCATTTTTAAAAGAGAAAGATGATACTTTTGATTCTTTTCACGAGGTTTGCCTTCGTATTATGATTGAAAAGAATGAAAAGATCATTCGTGTTAGAAGTGATAGAGGTGGAGAATTCATAAATTCTAAATTCATTGATTTTTGCACTTCCAATGGCATTAAACATGAATTCTCAGCACCCTATACACCTCAACAGAATGGTGTAGTCGAGCGCAAAAACGGGGTTGTACAAGAGATGGCACGTGTTATGCTTCATAGCCGGAATTTACCGCTATATTTTTGGGCTGAAGCTGTGAACACTGCAATCTATGTTATTAATCGAGTTTATTTGCGCCCGGGAACTTTAAATACACCATATGAACTATGGTTTTGTAGAAAACTAAACATCAAATATTTTCGTATCTTTGGGAGTCGGTGCTACATTTTACGTGACCGCGAAAATCTTGGGAAATTTGACTCTCGAAGTGACGAAGGGATTTTCTTGGGTTATTCTACAAATAGTAGAGCATATCGGGTATTTAACTTGGAATCTAAAACGATTGTAGAATCCATAAATGTTAAAGTAGATGAAGCTTTCCGCTTTGCATCTGATAAATCTACCCCTGATATCTCTCTTGATGATGATACTCCTGTAAATGCATCTTCTCATGATAATACTTCCAATATTAATGATGCATCTAATGGTTCTTCAAGTTTATCTGATGTGTAGGAATCATCTCATGTACCTCCGAGTACTCCATTACCTCAAACGTTACGTATCTCCAAGGATCATCCTAAATCAAACATTATTGGAGACCCACAAGAAGGAGTCAAAACTCGGAGACAGTTGGTTTGTGGATTCGCTTGTTACGTTTCCATGATCGAACCAAAGAACGTCGATGAAGCTCTTCATGATGACTACTAGATTGAAGCAATGCAGGAAGAGCTCTATCAGTTTGAACGCAACAAAGTCTGGGAATTAACGACGCCTCCAAAGCAACACAATGTGATCGGTACTAAATGGATTTTCAAGAACAAGAAAAATGAGGATGGTACCATCATCAGGAACAAAGCACGTTTAGTTGCTCAAGGCTACTCTCAAATAGAAGGTATAGACTTTGATGAAACGTTCGCCCCTGTAGCTAGACTCGAGTCCATTCGTATCTTATTCGCTATTGCTTGTCACTTTAAAATAAAACTCTTTCAAATGGACGTTAAGAGCGCGTTTTTAAATGGGTTTTTAAATGAGGAAGTTTATGTGGCTCAACCGAAAGGTTTTGTAGACTGTAAACTACCTAACCATGTTTTTCGTTTGAAAAAGGCTCTTTACGGTTTAAAACAAGCACCGCGAGCGTGGTACGAAAGGTTGACAAAGCACCTTTTGGAGAAGGGCTATACTCGAGGGGGAGCAGACATGACTCTCTTTGTGAAGCACTATCAAAATAACTTCATTGTTGCGCAAATCTATGTCGATGACATTGTATTTGGAGCAACAAAGGATAATGATGCTTCTAAATTCGCAGAAACCATGGAAAGCGAATTTGAGATATCTATGATGGGCGAACTGACATACTTTCTTGGATTGCATGTGAAACAAAATGGTGAAGGCATCCATCTGTGTCAATCCAAGTATGCAAAGGAGTTAGTAAAGAAATTCGGATTAGAAGATTCTAAAGATTTTCCTACTCCTATGGGAACTAGCAATAAGGGATTAGGAAGTGAATCTCTTAGTGATAGTGTAGACGAGAAACTCTATCGAAGTATGATTGGAAGTCTACTCTACCTCACAGCTAGTCGCCCGGACATATCCTTTAGTGTTGGGATCTGCGCGAGATATCAGTCAGCACCAAAGGAGGATCACCTGAAAGCGGTGAAACGGATCATCCGGTACGTCAAAGGAACTGTAAACTTCGGAATTTGGTATCCTATGGGAACAAGTCTTGACATTATAGGATATTCAGATGCCGATTGGGCAGGATCAGTGGATGATCGGAAAAATACTAGTGGTGCATGTTTTTATCTTGGCCATTGTCTTGTTGCATGGCATAGTAAAAAGCAAAACTGCATTGCACTCTCAACTGCCGAAGCGGAATATATCTCAGCGGGTAGTTGTTCAACTCAACTCATTTGGATGAAAAGCGTGTTGAGCGACTTCCGGATTTCAGCAACTTCGGTAACTGTTTTATGTGACAACACTAGTGCTATAAACATTTCAAAAAACCCTGTGTTGCACTCAAGAACAAAACACATTGAACTTAGATATCATTTTCTTAGAGAGCTAGTTGAATCAAATATTCTTCAAATTTCCTACATTTCAACTGAAGATCAATTAGCTGACATTTTAACAAAACCTTTGGATCAAAAATGTTTTATTCATTTGCGTAAAGCAATTGGAATGCTTTCCTTGAAATAACCTCTTTTTGAAACTCTTGTTTAGGTTAGGTTTTGTTTTTGTGTTTTTGTTCATTATCTATGCTTAGACATAGAACATTAATTGAGCATTAGTTTTATTGACTTTAACTGCATCCTTTTATATGTTTAGAAATTTATTATGCTTTGGATATCATAATAATTCATTTGATGCAATGATCATTTATGTGAATTAAATCATCTTTGTTTTGATCAAAGTCAATTTCTCTCTCAATGATCTCTTGGTATAGTTTTTATCTTATTTGACTATTTAGTCGAGTATGAAATCGAGATCAATATTTGGTTGAATACTTTATATCTTAAATAATTGATAGACAATTGAGGGGGAGTCAAAGAAGTGTTATGCTCAAAAGATGTGGAAAGAGTTACATCCCAATGAGGAGTGTGAAAACTACCACCACATGGAGGAAAGAGCTACCACCTCGGTCGTCCGAGTACTGTGTGCAGCTACCACGTGTATACCAAGCAAGGTTTTTCAAGTTTGATTAAATAAAATGCATGTTGAAATACTTGACTCTGTCAAAATTTCAAGGTTGGTATAAGGTGGGAATTTTAATGAAAGATGCTCAAAGAGCCACTCTCTTCAATAAATTGACTAGATATATTATCTAACTTATCTGGGATTTCAGACATCTATTGATCTTGGTATTTCATTTTCTTTACCAAATTGATGATTTGATAAAGGAATTACTTATAAGATCATGTTAGATGTGATTGAAGTTGTTCAACTTTAAGGAATTTAATTTTTATAAATTTTCGTTTCATTTGTTGGATGTTATTGATAGATTTGGCATAATCTATTTCTTGCTGTATGAAACGATGATTTTCATTTAAAGTTGATACACAAAAGTGCTTATAATCTTTTTCTGGATTTTCTAGAATTTTTCTGAATTTTTCTGAAGAAAAAGTTGGAGCCGATCCGGATTGGACAAGCCGATCCGGATCCCGAACGCAGGTATTCTCTGCGGGTAGCCGATCCGGATCGGATTCACGAACTGATCCGGATCGCGGCTAGGGTTTTATATAGAACAAAAGGAGTTTGATTTCTTTTTACTTCAATCTTTTGTTCCAAAGTCTCCAGAGCTTCTCTCTCTAGAATTCATCCGTCTTGGAAGCTTACAAACTCAAGTTCTTCGATTCTAAGTAAGTTTTATTGATTAAAATCTCGATTTTTCACAGTTTTTCATATTCTTCCTTAAAACGTGATGAAATTTCTGTATCTTTTTCGTTTGTGGATAGTTTTTGATCAAATTTCTTTTGAAATAAGAACTCTGGGTAGATTAGTTTTGATTATATACTAGGTATTCTCATGATAAACGGATTTTTGGCCTTCGATTTCAAAAATTTCGGTTTTAGGGCATATAATGGGAATTTTCGAAAATCATGCAATTTATCTATTTTTAAAATTTTTTTTGCAAAACTAATTTGATTCTTAGTCTCTCTACACGATAATGATTGTTTGGGTACGATTTTTCAAATTTTTGAAAATTAATAATTTTTCGTGTTCTTGAGTTGTTGCCCACAGGACCTTATTTCTCACAAGGAACTTGTAGCAATGGTGATCACCTGGATCATCTTTCTTCTGGCTGCTATGGTTCATACAAGAGATACTATCAAGCCCAAGAAAGCTAAGAAGGCGAAGAAAACAAAGGATGATTCCGATACGGACTCTGAGACGGAATCCATTGATTGGGATGAGCTTCAAGTTGAAGCAATTACTCCCACTGCTTCGAAAGGGAAAGCCCCTGCAGAGACATCAAAGGCAAAGGCTCCGCCCACTGCTGCTGAAAAAGGAAAAGCTCCAATGGAAGAAACTCCTATGAAAACAAAAAGAAAAAGTGTTGCCCGCAAGAGAGGGAGTGCTCGAGGAATTTCCATTGAGGAGCCAGTTGCTAGCCAGCCTCCTCCACAAGACTTTATCAGCTCTGCAAGGATCAAGGATTTTGAGAACAGGGAATGCATTGGCGAAAGACATGTCAATGTCAAAGCCTTGAAGGAACGATCTCTACTATTTGGGACTCTGTATGACCAGACAGGTCTTGCTCCCATTTGTAATTTCCCCGAGACCACTGGGTATTGTCTTCACTCAGTAAGGATGTTTTATCAAAATGCTTGCTATCTAGTTGATCAGGAGAGCGGACGTCGAGAATTTCAAACGTTGGTTAAGAATGTTAAGATTAAAGTAACCCCTCAACTGATTGGAGAGGTGTTAGGGATGGAGGCCAGAGCTGATGGACCTCATTATCTGAAAAGTCAAAACTTCTCCACCAACTCCTGGAGAGTGGTAGTTAATGGAATCTGTCTTACAGATACTCTGTCGGCAGGAAACTCCGTCTTTTCAAAAGAGCTTCGACCAGAGTATCGCTACTTAAACTTCATTGTTTGTTATAACGTCCTTCCAAATATGAATACAAAGGTTCTTCGGTGGGATAGGATGTTATTCCTTTATCTTCTTGGAAACCCCACAGCGGCAATGGGAGCAAACTTAAACATTCCTTACGTCATCTGGTCAAGGATGGCACGCTATGTGGAACATGCTCACCCCTCAGAGAGACTTCCCTATCCAATGATCATTATGCGCATTTTTCGAAAATTTAAAGTTGACACAAGTGCGAGTTCCTACATGCACAGTCTAGGAACGATCAATGAAACGACTATTGTAAAGTCTCTCTCTACAAAAAAAGATGAGCCCCCATCACCTCCTCACCGACGAAGAGCACAACAACAAGCAGCAACCTCTGCACCAGCAGCACCACCTCCAGTCCCACCAGCACATGCAGCACAACAAGCACCTCCATCAACATCCGATGATGATGCATCGGTTACCTCTATTTATAAAGAACAGCAACGGCTCTCCAACGAGCAAGAACGCATATCGAATGAACTTATTGAAGTAAAGGAAGAAATAAAGAGGTCAAAAAGAAGCAGTCATCCATGAACAAACGATTAAAGAAAATCTTCCAAAAACTCGGCTGCATCAGTTCAGATGAATCTGAGTAATCCTTATCCTTCTAATTCCTTCCTTTATGCAGGTATTAATTTTTGTTTCTCGAACTTTTGGTTCTCGAACTTTTTAACTCTCCCTATTATTCTTGTAATCTTGGCTAACTTTGTGACAAAAGGGGGAGAGAATATTAGAACAGTTGAACAATGAAACTATGATCGATTGTCCAGTTGTGAACCATGAAGGTAAGTATAACTTCAACTTTTGGGTTTTCTTTTGTGATTGCATGCATGCCTCGACTAACTATTTGCTAACTATTTGGGCATGTAATATAACTAACAAGTTGATGTTGACTAACAATGTTGTGACATTTGGTTTTTGAATGCATAGGAGATATGTTGTTTTTTAACTATGATCCAATTACATATCTGAATGTATAAATGTCATAGTAAGTATAAATGAGTATAAACTTCATCTCTGTGTGTGGTTTTTGAATGACATAAAATTCTTGAGGTATCTAACGATTTCTTTTGTCAAGAATGATTTCTTTTGCAGAGAGTACAGATGTCTAAGTCTAGAGTCTGTTTTAGGAGTTTAACTCATGTATCTATCTTTATTTGGATCTCATTGTAAATTTTTGTTGTATGGTGATATCAACAAAAATATCTTTTTGAATTTTCTTGAGTGGATTTGTGTTTTGTCACGAAACCGCCAAAGGGGGAGATTGTTACGGAATTTGAGTTGGCGTATTTCGTGAATTCGGTTAAGTCTTGAAGATTGAAGATAAAGAAGGTTGGATCATATAACTCAATCTCAAGAAAGAAGAATTCAAAAGGATCAGGTATGTTTAACTAATTATCTTTGGTGATCCGAATACTTCTTATAGTGTAGAAACACTTGGATGAATTTTTAATTGCATAAAAATCAAAAACTGGACATGGGACATGTTCAGGATCCGGATCAGACACTTCGATCCGGATCCCGAAGGGTGTTAGTTCATACGTAAATTCAATCCGGATCGTAGCCTCCTTTGATCCGGATCCCGAACACTGGTTTTTACCGTATTTTATGAACTATCCGGATCAGGCAGTTCAATCCGGATCCCGAACATTGGTGTTTGGTAAATTGTATGAACGATCCGGATCAGGCACTTCGATCCGGATCCCGAACCTTTGTTTTTCTGGAAACTGTCTTTCTCGTTACTGCAATCCGGATTGCCTAAATTCGATCCGGATCGCCGTCCTGAAAAATTCCAGAAAAGGTTAGTTTTTGATTCTTATCCTCTTCCAATGGTTTTTAACCTATAAATAGACCCTTTAATTCATCTTTTAGGGTACGACGAAAAATGGAAAAAATACGTCCGAAATAGAAAAATCCACAGATAGAGAAGAAAGGAAATACTAGATTTAATTCTATGTTTCTTCATCTATTTTATTAATTTGATTCAAGGTTTTTCAAACTCAGATTTTGAGTAGAATCAAATTAATGAATACTTAGATGGTATTTCCGATCTATTTCTAATCTAAGTATTCGGCGGATCATCACCACCCAAAAACAACGATTTTCCCAAAATCGGCGCGTGGACTCGCGTGGCCTTGTGGGTTCAAGGTGCTACCGCTCTTGTGGTTTCGGAGCGAGGTACGTTCGTGGATTTGAAGCGTGCTACTGGGTGAAGACCGTGGATTCGGTCGGACGTCGTGGAGTCGACATTGGACGCCGTGGATTCGGCGTTGGACGCAGATCGTGGATTCGAGAAGCGTTGCGGAGCGAGCGGAGAAGATCAACTAGGAGCGTATGGAAAAAGGTTGAGTCGTCTGTGAGTACGGTATATCACCTTTGTACGTGTTATAATTCTAGTGGATTTCACCGTGTTATCGGTCCCGTGGTTTTTTACTCCGGTTTGGAGTTTTTCACGTAAAAATCTCTGCGTGTTATTTATTTTTCCGCATTGGGTTTTATATCGCAAAGATTTTTGAATGTTTATTGTTTACACCTATTCACCCCTCTCTAGGTGTTTTTTCCCCTATTTAGATCCTATTATACATAACCCAACACCGCTCACCTTGATTCCGCCGGAGGAGGAGGAGGAAGAAAGAGGATCGTCCCCTCCACGCCCGATCAATCCCGCAGAAAAGAGGCGATTTCCCCTTTTTCTCTCCCCGTTTCTCAGTCTCGGTTCCCTCCGCCGTTTTCTTGAGAAGAGGGAAAAAGGTTTTGGGGTTTCTTCCCCCACCCCCTATCGGTCTTAAACGATATGAAGAGAATTTAAAATTAAACCCCAGTTAACACTCAAAGCCATTCGAAGAAGAACGGGGGGTCCAGATCACCTCGGAAAATGTGTCGATCGCCGGTACGCATTCCGATGCGCCCAAACTGATAGTAACTTCAAAAAATATTTCTGGGAGATCCCGCGGTCGGAATTCAAATCCGATCGTGCCACCATTCACCGTTTTGCGAGCTCTACCAGCTAAAAATACCCGCAAACCCCGACGATCAGCCCAGAAATTCTCGAACTTCAACCCCCCCTAACAACTGAAAGGATTCAATTAGGACCAAAACGGAAAACGGGAAGGTCGAGGTACTACAAAATAAATAAAATAAACCAATCGCATAAATAAGATGAAAAAGTCTTATCGTAGAACGATCCCGTCCGATCGCTTCGAAAAGCGTGCCGGCCACTTTGCACGGATTTTGATGCACCACCCAAAGGCAAATGCTTTGACCCCCATTCCGGGAGATCCGTAATTCGGAATCCGAATCCGATCGCTTTGCCGTTCTCTGTTTTTCGAGCTCAAACGCAGAAAAAATAATCGCGGTCGAGGCCGGTCCATTGCAGAAAACACAGTGAAAAGCTTCCCTAACAACTCCGTCATAAAAAGAAGGTATTCAAAGGCATTGGATCGCCAGGACACTACATCACTCACCTCTTAAAACAAGTTTCGTCCTCGAAACTTAACCCTGGTCCGCAACGAATAAAACTGGGTAGCACTCATCCATCTTTGACTCCAGTTCCCACGTCGCTTCACGTTCTTCCTGGTGGCTCCACAGCACCTTCACATAGAGGATCGTCCGGTTGCGCAACCCTTTTTGTCCTCCCGTGCTAAGATCCGCACCTTTGTTTCATCGAAGCTCAGGCCCTCTCTAAGCTCAACAGCAGTGATCATCCATCATCCGAATCAAGTACGCAGGCTCGAAGCATATCTTCGAGAATCCGGATCGCTCGCTCGGACTGCCCGTCGGTCTGGGGGTGAAATGCCGTGCTGAAGTGTGGTTTAGTCTCTAGAGCTCACTGTAGACTTTGCCAAAGGTTCAACACGAGCCGAGTGTCTCTAGTCCACGTCGTATGGATGGGTGGGAAAAGAGCCGATTTCATCAGTCGATCCACTGTGACTCCAACCGCATCGTGTCCTTGATGCGATGCGGAAGACCCGTGACGAATTCCGTGCTGATTTGCTCCTATTTCCACTCTGGTACATGTAGAGATTGTGGTTTTCCCCGCCGGCGCCGATGTTCGGCCTTTACTTGTTAACCATCCAACCAGCGAGTTGCGAACAGTGTTACCTCCCCTTTTTCAGTTTAGTCCACCAAAAATTCTGCTTGATGTCCTTGTACGTCTTCGTGTCACCTGGATGCGTCGCATAGGGAGCGCAGTGCGCCTCTGACAGTATCTCTTCCTTCAACTCTGGTAGCTCGGGCACGCAATTCCGCCCTCGAGAACGTATTGCGCCGTTCGCACTCGCCGAAAAGTCGCTCGCATGGTCCGGGGGGGGGGATCTTGTCTCGAACAAGCCGTATCTGTGCGCTTGTCTTCTGACCTTCCAGGATTTCTCTAATAGGGTTGGCTTGACCATCAAGGACAAAAGTCGCGCGACCGTACCGGTCCTGCTGAGTAATCACGCTCATTGGTTCGTCCTCTATTTGACCCTTCCCGCTCAAAACATCCGCTACTACACTTACTTTTCCGGGGTGATACTGAATGGACAAGTCGAATCCTTCAGCAACTCCAACCAATGCCTCTGCCGCAAAATCAACTCCTTCTATGTGAACAAAACTTAAGGCTCTGGCGATCCGAAGACACATTACGATGAACTCCAAAAAAAAAAAGTGATGTCTCCAAAGCTTTAAAACGAAGACGACTGCTGCCAGTTCCAGATCGTGTGTCGGGTAGTTCCGCTCATATTCTCTGCGATTCTCATTGCTGAAACTAGGTGCCCCAAAAAACCCACTTCGCGAAGTCAGAACTCACATTTCTTAAACTTAGCAAACAGCTTCTGGTCCCTGAGAGTCCGGAGAATAATCCGCAAGTGCTCCTCGCAGTTGATCGAAGAGGTCATCAATCCTGGGCTTGTTCTTCACTGTAACCTTATTTATCTCCCTGTAGTCGATGCGTAGACGTAGGCTTCCGTTCCTCTTTCGCACAAAGAGTACGGGTGCGCCCCAAGGAGACACACTCGGTCTGATGAACCCTTTATCCAGAAAATCTCCTAGTTGTGCCTTAAATTCCCTCAGTTCCGCGAAAGCCAATCAGTAAGGCGCCTAAGTGATAGGTTGCATGCCTGGTAGAAGCTCGAAAGAGAGGATGACCTCTCGCTCGGGGGTATTCCCGGCAGTTCAGTCGGGAAGACGTCAGAAGAAAATCCTTACAACCGAGGTGTCAGTGAGCGATGCAGAGGGTCGAGTCGCTAGGCCCACTGAAACCAAGTAACTATACACCGGCCTGATACCTGGTGAACCAATCCATGCCCAGCATCTCGTCGTGTTCCAGCTTCCCGACTCGGAGTTCCCCGTCACGACGCCACCAGTCCGCAGACCACCCCTGCCGGCGCTGAGCAGTCAGCAACAAAAGTCTCGCGATGCGTCGAGGTACCCCAGTCATACTATCCAACCCGTACCGATGAGCCCTTAAAAGTCCAAAACAACTAACCCGACGACAAGGGAAAAAACCACACTAACGCCCTCACAAGGCTCCAAGAGGTGCCAACAAAATAGGCTGGGTTACTAACTACTAGAAACTCTCCCCTGAAGACAACGAACTCACCTGTCACCAACACGGACCGCTCCCACCCGTCACCAACACGTGCCACTTCCACCCGTCACCAACACGGGCCATAAGCTCGGAGCATATCCACCGTCTCGGATTACCCGCTCCGACGGTCCGTCCTACCGAGGCGACCGTCAAAACTAAAGTTAGGTTTCAGCTCTAAGACCTACCACAAGGTCTAGCCCACAGAAAGGGCTGCGTACAGGGCATCCTAGCCGAAAGTGACCAGTGCCCAAGCTCCAAGTAGTCGACAGGTCCCCTTGACCCACACCTGCCCCAATTTATCAACGACCCCAAAACGCTCCCAAACTAAGCCCCAAGACTATGCTTTAGTCATGGGAAGCTGGCGACAAAACCCACAAGGTAAGGTCCTACCTCCGTCCTGGCACCGACGGGGTGCGACACTCTAATTAACCACTAACTCTCGGTCCCAATCCGTTGCCCCTCCAAGCACCGGGCATCTAATCGAGCGGTAAATCTCCAACCCAAACAATGACACTCTAACTAGGAGACAATCTAAGCTCTAGGTCCGCTCAACAATGACCTCCAGGTACAGTAGACTATCCATCGGAAGCCTAAAGGGTCGGAAGAAGACACGCAACGAAAACAGTGAGAAGAACCTTGTCAAAAGTTGCCTAGGTTCACTAAACGTACTCGAGGGATCACGCGCCAACCCACCAGTAGGACAACCTAACCGAAATCAAGCTCAAACGAATAAGATTTACTAGCCCCGGTGGTCTCCCTTTCTAACCCAAAGGAGCACCCCGAGACCCCATCACGACGATTTCTACAACCATCGCAGTGTCTACGGTAAAAAACCGAACTATGGGTAACAACCATAGGGGAAGAATCCTCATTCCCACCCATACCTTGCCCATGGTGCAAAAAGAATCGGCCAACTACCTGCTATAACCTAACACTAGAAGACCTAGAAGGTACAAGTTTAGACAAAAGGCTGTCCAGTTACCCACGACCGACAAACGGCCGACACACTAACAAACACCGGTGGGTTGCACTACCACCCGTCACTGTTACAGACGTTGACCCGAACGTCGGCAGAGGAAGGGGTTCGGAAAAAAAAACAACAGCCGGCGCAACGATCTGCTGTGCCAACAGCCGCACCAAGTACATAAACATCGTCAGCAGACCCACCGTGTCCTATGCGCATAAGCATCGTCAGCAGACCCACCGTGTCCTATGCGCATAAGCATCGTCAGTAGACCCACCGTGTCCTATGCTGGTTGCCTAATCCGTTGACTCATAGCAACCACCAAGGCCCTAGTGGCAGCCGGCCTCGACCCCAACCTCCAAATCAACCCGACTACACTAGCACAACACCCGAGCTAAACCGAAAAACAAAACTTAACAATCCCCGCACTCTCGCATCTCTACGCATCAATGCCCTGATCATTTCATTGGTTCGTAGCTAGTGAGGATGTACCCTGTGGATGTTGGACAGCGACTACTGTGGTTAAAGTTGTTTCTCTCTGATACCATCTTAATCTGTCACGCCCCGGGGGTTTAAACGTGCGGAAGGGTAGCCACCGATGCTCCCAAATTTACATACATTTTTTTTTTTTTTTTTTTTTTTTTTTTGAAACCGATCTCCCCCGGCTCGTGCCCAGACCCGCCGCATATACAAATTCACTCTGCAAACGGGCAGAGTCTCCTTTGTATATGCACGGCGTCCTGACTACAATTTTCATACAATCATCCATTTAACCATAGTTTAGCAGTCGAGTACAAACAACTATTTTTCCATAAATATTAACGAGGCCGACTGATTTTGAAATGATAAATCCACAAGTTTTAAAACGGTGCCCACACGACACCCATGTTTTCAAAGCTGGTTTCGCAATCTATAAATGCACATAATTTTTTTAAAACGGTGCCCACACGACACCCATATTTTCAAAGCCATTTTCGCAATTCCATAAATCCACAGAGTTTTAAAACGGTGCCCACACGGCACCCATATTTTTAAAACCATTTTCGCAATGTTTTCTTTATTTTTGTAGTTTGAAAGCGGCCAACCAAGGGAAGTAAAAACAAGCACCCATCCATAAGGGTATGCAAAATAGCCCAACATCCATGTCGACCCCACGGGGGTATCGAGATCCACATAACAAGCTACTAACGGTAATAAAATGAACAAGGAAAGAAGTAGTCAAAGTCTGCAGCCTCGAAGGGCCAGAAGATCGCTCACGCGGCCTCACCAACCCCCTAGCCCTCGCCCCTGGACGAACCTGTCACGGAGTGGGAAGTCAGTGACCAGAAATAAAACATGAAAGCAATAAGGACTGTAAATAAGGCAAACCGCAGTAAAACTAGAGGAACCACCCTCCTCATCGTGTAACCGACAGTATCCCCTCCCCCTGCATAACTTGAACCGGGCACCTGCCCCGGCAACCCAGACCGAGCACCAACCTCGGAAAACAAGACCGAGCACCAACCTCGGAGAACCAGACGGAGCACCAACCTCGGAGAACCAGACCGAGCACCTACCTCGGTAAACCACGCCGAGCACCTACCTCGGCGGGTCGCACCGCTCGCACCTTGGCGCCTCTAACCCCCCACCTACGGGGGCCCCCACTACGTCACCTTGTGGGGTACACGGTCAACATACCACTTTTCCGGAAAAGCACACCCTCGCGGTGGCCAAACCGCTGGTGTGCGTGTAGCAACCTCGAGCATCGTAACCACATACACATACATAATATAGGGAACCGCGACACTTGGTCGCTATAACATCGATAAGAGCATATGATAAATGATAACGGGAGTTAACAATATTAAATGATGCAACTACTTATTCTTACACCTTTCCCACAATACCGTAATTCAAAACACCAGAAAAATTCCCCACAACGGGATGTATCCCCGAGGACCGTGACCCTCTGTCGCCACAAATATGATGACAATGATACATAAGCAAATACGGGGGTTAGCAATATTTTAACATGTCAAACCTTTGCTCTTACCAATTACCCTCGTTTTTCGACTCAAGAACTGTCGAAAGAGGAACCCACCTTCCGACTTCTGACTGGTCGCACCGATCGCCATCCTCATAGCTAGTGTGCCCCGAACAACCTTACTGTTGTTCGGAGAGGGCGAATTGCCCATCCAATCTCCCACCGCGACGTTCATTAATCCGGAGGTCCACGTCACCCCCCCGCTACCCCCTTAAAATGATAAACATAATAGTAACGAGAATATGCACAAAGAGGTTCTAAGGGGTACCCACTTCAAACGCGAAGAAAAAGATATGCGGAAACTCCAGCTAAAACCCTCCCACTTTGTGCCCAAAAAAGCTACAGTAAGAAAAGTTGTTAAAGAACATCGTCGTGATCAAAAACACTAAAAAGTGGGGTGAAACGGGCTAAAAACGGAGCTTCTGGACCTCTAGGCTGAGGGCAGTGCATGGGTCCAGGCGTGGACCGGGTCCACGACAATAGACGGCGACGGCGCAGACCGGGAGCACGCCGCAGCGGTAGACCGCTGCGGCTTGGGCCGGGCCGCGCACGGCAGGAGCGCGCACCAGGTCCACCTCTCCCGCGGCTGCGATGGCGAGCACTGGGTGCACGTGTCACGCCCCGGGTGGGAATCAGAACCCGGGCTCGCCAACAGATCCGCCGTGCACACGAAATTTCCTATGTACACGAAGCGTCGGTAACCTGCTCAGATATAAATGTACAATAAAAGAGCATAATACAGAGCTGAACTAAAAAAACTACATAATATCTCAGACTGGAAAAGAAATAAAAACTGAAAAAAAATACAATAAACTCCCAGCTCACCAAAATAATACACCCAGCTGGCCAAAGCCAGGCCTCAAAATAAAAGTGAACTACTACAGTCTGAGTAAAATGGGTACAATATCTATCTAACAGCAGCTCACAGCCTCACCGGAGATCTATCTACTCAGCGATCCCCTTACCTCGATCAGCTGCCAATGGCCCAGCAGCTCCCGCAGAAAACTCTGCAAAACAAAGGGAAGAAGAAGAGGAAACAATAATGGGGGTGAGAACCACTAGTAAACCAGTAGCCTCCCCCTGTGGGTAAAGCCTCAAACTCCGACGTACCCACTAAGTCTACCAGAGGCAAAGGAAAAGGTAAAGTGTTAAGGTAAATAAGCTGTTGAAACAGGAAAACTACCACTACTATGCCTCTAAAATACAATCCTAGACTGGAATAACCGTATGCAACAGTAACCAACCATCCCAGATGGACCCAATCTGTACCACCCTCATCATCGGGCAAGTAAGCCGCGCCGATGTGATAGCAAAACTCCTGCTGCCGCCCTCATCATCGGGCAAATAAGCCGCGCCGATGTGATAGCAAAACTGCCAATAACTGTCTGACCCCGGCCTCCGGAGGGGAACTCGAGGGGAGCGATCCACACGAGGAAGCATCACTGGGCAATAACCACGCCGGTGTGATAAGTATCAAAAGCAGGACTGGATCACAACTATAAAGCCCCAGTGGAACACACCCCTCCACTAAAAGAATACTGATCCCCAATCTGATGCAAAGATAAACATCCGGTCGACCACCCAATGTCCGCGGTCGCCGCAATACCCCATAAGTCCAAATCTGATACAATAACCAACATCTGGTCAACCGCCTAATACCCGCGGTTACCACAATGCCCCACAATCCACCATCTGGTAAAACAATCATTAACCGGTCAACCGCCTACTGTCCGTGGTTGCCGCAATCCCCCCACCAATCCATAATCGAGTCTAACCCATCCCAGACTCAATGGCCTCAACTACACTATCCCAAACCCCTGCTCGAACCCGAGCAACATGAATCAAAAGTCCAAATGAAAAGGAGAAAGGAAACAATCATGGTTTCTCCTAAGTCAAATCCCAATATGATAGTGTAGCAATAAATAGTGGACTATTTAGATGTCCATACAAGCATGCAAAAGTCATCAAGAAAGATAAAAGAATGTGGATCAAATAGTAGCCCCACATGTGTATCAAATAATCGCTCCGCATAGATATAACCATCATGCCAAAATCACTAACCAATTACACATGTCTATGATCCCTGATCCATAATAAATCATCGAAGAAGTACCCGCATATAAATATGTCATCATGTTCCATTTAATCAACCTTGACACAAATCTATGTGCTAACATGGCATGCTAACATATCGCCATCATAGTATATCAATCCCACAAAATAGGCCAATGATTAATCAGGATCATTTATTTAAGCATGCTTTCAAATGGGGTGCCAAATAAATTAGGGGTCTCTCTAATAGTCCTAGTGAGTAAATCGCAGTAAGAGGTAAGCAACAACCACCCACCTGGCATGCAAATCCAAGCCCAAAAAGCCTCCTCGCTGTCCACAGCCCTCTAATCCCGCAACTCACTAAAAACAGTGCACAGCTGTACAGAACAACGCACCCGGTATAAATACATGTCCCAAAAATATAGTATTTGCTCTTTTTCCAAACAACTCAAAAAAAGAGGGATTTTCACCTCTGTACAGTGCTCCAAAAAATCCAGAAAAATTACTGTTGCGTTCCTTGCGACGAGTAGATCAAAATCGACTACTTATACGCCTTGATCAGATGCTCCTAGCCCAAGATATAAATCGAAGAAGTCGATGCTGTCCACAAAATACCACAGCAAAAAGAGGGTCAAAGGTTCCTCGGGAACCATGCCAAAAGTGTGAAACGGAGCAAAGTGATCAACACGAAAATCGAAGCCTACCTCTTAGGAATACGTAACCGCAAAAATCGTTCAAAAATTCCTCCTGGTTAGCACACAAGGATTTTCTGACTGAACTGCGACGGAAAATGGGCCGAAATCGAAAATCATCGCAGCACGCCGTGTCGCAGATAAATCGCTGTCGGTGACTCCAAAAATTCTGAAGCTTCTAGGGGAGAGAGAGAACAGAGAGGGGAACAATTTTCATACAGACCTCAAGTTCGAATTCTCTCTCTAGAACTCGGAATCTCAGAGTGAAGAGGGAGGTGGAGTTTATAATGGGCCAAGGAATCTTCGGGCTCCACACCAAATCCGGGCACAAAACAGGAAACACCAAAACCACCCAATCAGGAAGCGCCACGTGTCCTACAAAACACGAAACATCCATGCAAGGCCATTCAGAAGCCGCCACGTGTCACCCGGGAGCACGCACCCGGTCCCCGCGCTGGGTCTTCCGAATCCTGTCAGCCAATGGGGTGCTGCCATGTGTCACAGACAACGCCGCCTTCTAGAAGCCGTCCAACCAATCAGAAGATGCCACGTGGCAACTGCAATCTTTGGTGCTCTCGGTGCACGCCTGCCGGTGGACCAGCCCGCCTGCGCGCCTGCCCGCGCCTACCCGTGCCTGCCCGCGCTGCCCGCGCTGCCCGCGCCGCGCTCCGCCGCACTCCGCCGCTGTGCCGCCGTGCTCCGCCGTGCTCCGCCGCTCGCCGGTCGCCGCCGCCTTGCCGGAGTTACTGTTCCGGCCTGAACAGTAACTTTTGGCAAAAAATTCAAGTAAATACACCATTTTGATCGTTTTCGCGCGCTGAGTCCAAATCCGCTATCTGTTTCACCAAATTCTCATCCGAAATTTTGCTGGAAGCCCCCGGAAAAGCCCACTTGATTCGAATTTCGTGCCGGGTCCATTTACGAGGTCAAATTTTGATACTACAAGCTCCATTACATAGTGTAAGCTTCCTGTAGTCACTGATAAAGCTGCAAAAGCTTCTACAAAAGTCCGGATCATCACATCCTCCCCCACTAAAAAGAGTTTCGTCCTCGAAACAAGACTAAACAGCATCCCTCAGTCCGATGTCTCAAATAAGTAGGGATGGGTAGGCGTCCAATCATCCACGACTTAAGCTCCCAGGGCCCCTGGTAATCCAACCACATGTCCATCGGCACAAACTCTCGATCCGAGTACCTTCGTACTCTCGAGGTATCCAATAAAAGTCCCCCAACTCTCCGGCATCCACACGCAGCCATATACGGTCGAGG
Source organism: Tillandsia leiboldiana (assembly GCA_029204045.2). Classification (NCBI taxonomy): domain Eukaryota; kingdom Viridiplantae; phylum Streptophyta; class Magnoliopsida; order Poales; family Bromeliaceae; genus Tillandsia; species Tillandsia leiboldiana. The sequence goes on from CM055061.1 coordinate 39,439,030, forward strand.
AAACCAGATTGCAAATCAACCTTCGAGAAGAGCCAAGACTATTGTAGCTGGTAAATCAAATCCTCCATGCTCGACAAAGGGTACTTGTTCCTGCTAGTCACTTCACCTAATTCCTGGTAATCCACACGGAGCCGAAGTGAACCAACCTTCCACATCTCGAATAGCACCGGCGCCCCCCCCCCCCCCCCCCCCCCCCCCAAAGGCGACACACTTGGTCTGACCAAATTTCCTATCCATCGAATCCTGGAGTTGTGTCCTCAACTCCCCAAACTGGTGGCATGCTAGACAAATCCGATAGGAGAACATCCGGGAAGTCGCAATCAAATGGGGTATCCCCGAGTCCCGGCGCCGCCGTAGGCCCCACAACTATGCTAGCCAAAAAGGCTACGCAACCAAAGCGAATCGTCCGCCAGGCTAGCGAAGTCAAAACTACAGAGGCAACGAAAGCCCCCCGGCAACCCTGGTACACAGACCTCTCCTGGCCTGGCTCCCCAAAAGACCATCCTCGCAGCACAATCAACCGCCGCGAAAAGAAATACTGAGCCAGCCAGTCCATCCATGTACCACAACCAAGTCCCGCAGCTGAGTCATGACCATTAGGTCTACTGGCACAATCTCGGACGACCAACGACACTCCTCCACGCACCAAAAGATCGGGAACACGAACCTCCCGTGCAAATGGTGACTGTCCTACCCCTAAACCATGCAAAGAAGTAAATGCACTCCTAACACATATCTAGAATGCTCTAGTGCAATACAATGCAAAATCTAATGCCAAAAAGCAAAATAATAATACCTGCCACCACAAGGTCGGCTGCTGCAAAGTCCTCCACCTGAGCGGCATAAACCCGACCGCTCTGTGCCGGTGGTCGGTGATTAGCAGGGTAAAAAGATGGTGATCCGCTCGCTGGAGCACAAGGCCGCTGAGCTGACGACCGCTGCTGAGATACGAAGGGAGCCGAAACTGAAGAAGGTGCCGCTGAGGTCGAAAGGGGGCATGAAGCTCGAACGTGGCCTGACTGTCCACATTTATAACAACGACCCCACCTCTGATCACAGGTGTGCGACAAATGAGGTCCTCCATAGAATATACATCTGTCTCTGTCGCGAAGCCATGGCTGTCCCGACTGCTGCTGTCTCTGTATCAGCTGCTGCGATCCCTGCTGCTGCTGCGGCTGACGGGGTGCACCTGATCTTTGGTGTCCCTGAAACCCACGACCCTGAGGATGGAATCGTGGAGGTTTCGGGGGTCCCTGACGGCTCGACTGCCCCTCATCCGTCTGTGCTGGGCGCTTCGCCCCCGGGATCACTGCGGGAGCCGGGGCTACCTCCTTCATCACTGCCTCCCTGCGCTCAACATAGAGTGCCTGCTCCATAGAAGCCTCCAAGGTCTGCAATCTGCGCGAACGGACTAACTGATAAAGGTCCCGGCGCAACCCTCGCTGGAACATATAGATCCGATGTGTCTCATCCCTGGCCACGTGCGGTACACACGCCAACAACTGGTTGAAATCTGCAATATACTCATGCACGGGCCGATCTTCCTGTCGAAGATTATTCAACTGCTCCTCCAACCTCTGTAGGACGCTCTCGGGAAAGAAGGCTCCAAGAAGGAGACCTCAGAACTCCGCCCAGGTCAGAAGCTGAGCCCCAGGCGGACCAGCAGGTCGAACACGCCGCCACCAAGCCTCGGCGTTGCGCTCCAAGAAATTCGTCGCCAGTAGAACCTGGTACCGTTCCTCGATAAACAAGGTCTCAAAACGTCGCTCCATAGCCGTGATCCACGACTCTGCCTCCCACGGCTCTGCACTCTGCCCCGAGAAACGAGGTGGATCAAACTGATGGAATCTCATCAACATGTCAACCACCTCTCGCTGCTCTGCAGGGTCAAAGGTCCCGTCAATCCAGATGGCTGACCACTAGTAACTGGAGCAACAGGGGATGCTGGGGTCACAGGTACAACTGGGGGAGCCACGGCAGGTGAAGATGGTACGGGGGAACTCTCTGGGGGTGCTACAACTGGCTGCGCCCTCTGTTCCAACATATGCATCAACCGCCCCATGGCCTCCTCCTGACGTCGGGAAGCCTCCTCCTGACGTCGAACGGCCTCTGACATCTGGGCCATCTGAGCCTGAAGCTCCTGTACCTCATTCTGCTGGCCCTGCCCGAACTCCTCATGCTCGGGCTCAGAGGAAGAATGCTGCGAACGTGTCAACATCCTGCGTCGCGGAGGCATCCTGCCACAAGAAACCACGAATCAAAAACACAACCCTGCACGACCCAATCTAGCGAAAGTCAAAGACATCCCCCTATTTCTGCGACTTTATGTTGTCTGCAGCCAACATAACTGTTCACCAGAAATTGGGTATGTCGATCCCTCTTCACTCACTGGAAGAGTCAAACAATAAATCAACGACTTTCGCAAAATGTCTCGTCTCTCGCGCCCTATCATCCTAGGGTCTGCCAAAAGCCTAGGGTTTCCTAAGTCCCAACTGACCTATCCCTAAGCTCTGATACCAACTTAATCTGTCACGCCCCGGGTGGGAATCAGAACCCGGGCTCGCCAACAGATCCGCCATGCACACGGAATTTCCCATGTACACGAAGCGTCGGTAACCTGCTCAGATATAAATGTACAATAAAAGAGCATAAAACAGAGCTGAACTAAAAGAACAACATAATATCTCAGACTGGAAAAGAAATAAAAACTGTAAAAAAATACAATATACTCCCAGCTCACCAAAATAATACACCCAGCTGGCCAAAGCCAGGCCTCAAAATAAAAGTGAACTACTACAGTCTGAGTAAAATGGGTACAATATCTGTCTAACAGCAGCACACAGCCACACCGGAGATCTATCTACTCAGCGATCCCCTTACCTCGATCAGCTGCCGATGGCCCAGCAGCTCCCGCAGAAGACTCTGCAAAACAATGGGAAGAAGAAGAGGAAACAACAAGGGGGTGAGAACCACTAGTAAACCAGTAGCCTCCCCCTGTGGGTAAAGCCTCAAACTCCGACGTACCCACTAAGTCTAACAGAGGCAAAGGAAAAGGTAAAGTGGTAAGGTAAATAAGCTGTTGAAACAGGAAAACTACCACTACTATGCCTCTAAAATACAATCCTAGAGTAGAATAACCGTATGCAACAGTAACCAACCACCCAGATGGACCCAATCTGTACCGCCCTCATCATCGGGCAAGTAAGCCGCGCCGATGTGATAGCAAAACTCCTGCTGCCGCCCTCATCATCGGGCAAATTAGCCGCGCCGATGTGATAGCAAACTCCTGCTGCCGCCCTCATCATCGGGCAAATAAGTCGGGCCGATGTGATAGCAAAACTGTCAATAACTGTCTGATCCCGGCCTCCGGAGGGGAACTCGAGGGGAGCGACCCACACGAGGAAAGCATCACCGGGCAATAACCGCGCCGGTGTGATAAGTATCAAAAGCAGGACTGGATCACAACTATAAAGCCCCAGTGGAACACACCCCTCCACTAAAAGAATACTGATCCCCAATCTGATGCAAAGATAAACATCCGGTCGACCACCCAATGTCCGCGGTCGTCGCAATACCCCATAAGTCCAATCTAATACAATAACCAACATCTGGTCAACCGCCTAATTCCGCGGTTACCACAATGCCCCACAATCCCCCATCTGGTAAAACAATCAATAAACCGGTCAACCGCCTACTGTCCGCGGTTGCCGCAATCCCCCCACCAATCCATAATCGAGTCTGACCATCCCAGACTCAATGGCCTCAACTACACTATCCCAACCCCTGCTCGAACCCGAGCAACATGAATCAAAAGTCCAAATGAAAAGGAGAAAGGAAACAATCATGGTTTCTCCTAAGTCAAATCCCAATATGATAGTGTAGCAATAAGTAGTGGCCTATTTAGATGTCCATACAAGTATGTAAAGTCCTCAAGAAAGATAAAGAAAGTGGATCAAATAGTAGCCCCACATGTGTATCAAATAATCGCTCCGCATAGATATAACCATCATGCCAAAATCACTAACCAATTACACATGTCTATGATCCCTGATCCATAATAAATCATCAAAGAAGTACCAGCCTATAAATATGTCATCCTGTTCCATTTAATCAACCTTGACACAAATCTATGTGCTAACATGGCATGCTAACATATCGCCATCATAGTATATCAATCACACAAAATAGGCCAATGATTAATAAGGATCATTTATTTAAGCATGCATTCCAATGGGGTGCCAAATAAATTAGGGGTCACTTAATAGTCCTAGTGAGTAAATCGCAGTAAGAGGTAAGCAACAACCACCCACCTGGCATGCAAATCCAAGCCCAAAAAGCCTCCTCGCTGTCCACAGCCCTCTAATCCCGCAACTCACTGAAAACAGTGCACAGCTGTACAGAACAACGCACCCGGTATAAATACAAGTCCCAAAAATATAGTATTTGCTGTTTTTCCATACAACTCAAAAAAAGTGGGATTTTCACCTCTGTACAGTGCTCGAAAAATCCAGAAAAATTACGGTTGCGTTCCTTGCAACGAGTAGATCAAAATCGACTACTTATACGCCTTGATCAGATGCTCCTAGCCAAGATATAAATCGAAGAAGTCGATGCTGTCCAAAAAATACCACAGCAAAAAGAGGGTCAAAGGTGCCTCGGGAACCATGCCAAAGTGTGAAACGGAGCAAAGTGATCAACACGAAAATCGAAGCCTACCTCTTAGAATACGTTACCGCAAAAATCGTTCAAAAATTTCTCCTGGTTAGCACACAAGATTCTCTGACTGAACTGTGACGGAAAATGGGCCGAAATCGAAATCATCGCAGCACGCCGTGTCGCAGATAAATCGCTGTCTGTGACTCCAAAAATTCTGAAGCTTCTAGGGGAGAGAGAGAACAGAGGGGAACAATTTTCATAAAGACCTCAAGTTCGAATTCTCTCTCTAGAACTCGAAATCTCAGAGTGAAGAGGGAGGTGGAGTTTTAATGGGCCAAGGAATCTTCGGGCTCCACACCAAATCCGGGCACAAAACAGGAAACACCAAAACCACCCAATCAGGAAGCGCCACGTGTCCTACAAAACACGAAACATCCATGCAAGGCCATTCAGAAGCCGCCACGTGTCACCCGGGAGCACGCACCCGGTCCCCGCGCTCGGTCTTCCGGATCCCGTCAGCCAATGGGTGCTGCCATGTGTCACAGACAACGCCGCCTTCTAGAAGCCGTCCAACCAATCAGAAGACGCCATGTGGCAACTGCAATCTTTGGTGCTCCCGATGCACGCCTGCCGGTGGACCAGCCCGCCTGCGCGCCTGCCCGCGCCTGCCCGCGCTGCCGCGCCGCGCTCCGCGCCCCTGCGCTCCGCCGCTGTGCGCCGTGCTCCGCCGCTCGCCGGTCGCCGCCGCCTTGCCGGAGTTACTGTTCCGGCGTGAGTAGTAACTTTTGGTGAAAAATTCAAGTAAATACACCATTTTGATCGTTTTCGCGCGCTGAGTCCAAATCCGCTATCCGTTTCACCAAATTCTCATTCGAAATTTTGCCGGAAGCCCCCGAAAAAGCCCACTTGATTCGATTTTCATGCCGGGTCCATTTATGAGGTCTAATTTCGATACTACAAGCTCCATTACACAGTGTAAGCTTCCTGTAGTCACTGATAAAGCTGCAAAAGCTTCTACAAAAGTCCGGATCATCACATCCTCCCCACTGAAAAGAGTTTCGTCCTCGAAAAAAGACTAAACAGCATCCCTCAGTCCGATGTCTCAAATAAGTAGGGATGGGTAGGCGTCCAATCATCCACGACTTAAGCTCCCAGGGCCCTTGGTAATCCAACCACATGTCCATCGGCACAAACGCTCGATCCGAGTACCTTCGTACTCCCGAGGTATCCAATAAAAGTCCCCCAACTCTCCGGCATCCACACGCAGCCATATACGGTCGAGGGGAAACCAGATTGCAAATCAACCTTCGAGAAGAGCCGAGACTATTGTAGCTGGTAAATCAAATCCTCCATGCTCGACAAAGGGTACTTGTTCCTGCTGGTCACTTCACCTAATTCCCGGTAATCACACGGAGCCGAAGTGAACCAACCTTCCACATCTCGAATAGCACCGGCGCCCCCCCCCCCAAAGGCGACACACTTGGTCTGACCAAATTTCCTATCCATCGAATCCTGGAGTTGTGACCTCAACTCCCAAACTGGTGGCATGCTAGACAACTCCGATAGGAGAACATCCGGAACTCGCAATCAAATGGGGTATCCCGAGTCCCGGCGCCGCCGTAGGCCCCACCACTATGCTAGCCAAAAGGCTACGCACCCAAAGTGAATCGTCCGCCTCGCTAGCGAAGTCAAAACTACAGAGGCAAAGAAAGCCCCCCGGCAACCCTGGTACACAGACCTCTCCTGGGCCTGGCTCCCCAAAGACCATCCTCGCAGCACAATCAACCGCCGCGAAAAGAAATACTGAGCCAGCCAGTCCATCCATGTACCACAACCAAGTCCCGCAGCAGAGTCATGACCATTAGGTCTACTGGCACAATCTCGGACGACCAACGACACTCCTCCACGCACCAAAGATCGGAACACGAACCTCCCGTGCAAAGGTGACCGTCCTACCTCTAACCCATGCAAAGAAGTAAATGCACTCCTAACACATATCTAGAATGCTCTAGTGCAATACAATGCAAAATCTAATGCCAAAAAGCAAAATAATAATACCTGCCACCCACAAGGTCGGCTGCTGCAAAGTCCTCCACCTGAACGGCATAAACCCGACCGCTCTGTGCCGGTGGTCGGTGATTAGCAGGGTAAAAAGATGGTGATCCGCCTCGCTGGAGCACAAGGCCGCCGGAGCTGACGACCGCTGCTGAGATACGAAGGGAGCCGAAACTGAAGAAGGTGCCGCGAGGTCGAAAGGGGGATGAAGCTCGAACGTGGCCTGACTGTCCACATTTATATAACAACGACCCCCACTCTGATCACAGGTGTGCGACAAATGAGGTCCTCCATAGAATATACATCTTCTCTGTCGCGAAGCCATGGCTGTCCCGACTGCTGCTGTCTCTGTATCAGTTGCTGCGATCCTGCTGCTGCTGCGGCTTGACGGGGTGCACCTGATCTTTGGTGTCCCTGAAACCCACGACCCTGAGGATGGAATCGTGGAGGTTTCGGGGCGCTGACGGCTCGACTGCCCCTCATCCGTCTATGCTGGGCGCTTCGCCCCCGGATCACTGCGGGAGCCGGGGCTACCTCCTCCATCACTGCCTCCCCGCGCTCAACATGGAGTGCCTGCTCCATAGAAGCCTCCAAGGTCTGCATCTGCACGAACGGACTAACTGATAAAGGTCCCAGCGCACCCTCGCTCGAAACATATAGATCCGATGTGTCTCATCCCTGGCCACGTGCGTACACACGCCAACAACTGGTTGAAATCTGCAATATACTCATGCACGGCCCGATCTTCCTGTCGAAGATTATTCAACTGCTCCTCCAACCTCTGTAGGACGCTCTCGGGAAAGAAGGCTCCAGAGAGGAGACCTCAGAACTCCGCCCAGGTCAGAAGCTGAGCCCCAGGCGACAAGCAGGTCGAACACGCCGCCACCAAGCCTCGGCGTTGCGCTCCAAGAAATTCGTCGCCAGTAGAACCTGGTACCGTTCCTCGATAAACAAGGTCTCAAAACGTCCCTCCATAGCGTGATCCACGACTCTGCCTCCCACGGCTCTGCACTTTGCCCCGAGCAACGAGGTGGATCAAACTGACGGAATCTCATCAACATGTCAACCACCTCTCGCTGCTCTGCAGGGGTTCAAAGGTCCCGTCAATCCAGATGGCTGACCACTAGTAACTGGAGCAAAAGGGATGCTGGGGTCACAGTACAACTGGGGAGCCACGGCAGGTGAAGATGGTACGGGGGAACTCTCCGGGGGTGCTACAACTGGCTGCGCCTCTGTTCCAACATATGCATCACCGCCCCATGGCCTCCTCCTGATGTCGGGAAGCCTACTCCTGACGTCGAACGGCCTCTGACATCTGGGCCATCTAGCCTGAAGCTCCTGTACCTCCATTCTGCTGGCCCTGCCCGAACTCCTCCTGCTCGGGCTCAGAGGAAGAATGCTGCGAACGCGTCAACATCCTGCGCGTCGCGAGGCTCCTGCCACAAGAAACCACGAATCAGAAAACACAACCCCGCACGACCCAAATCTAGCGAAAGTCAAATGACATCCCCCTATTTCTATGACTTTATGTTGTCTGCAGCCAACATACCTGTTCACCAGGAAATGGGTCACTGTCTGATCTGTCTCTCATCCACTCACTGGAC
>CM055061.1:39447444-39520072 GCA_029204045.2 Tillandsia leiboldiana
AACTCCAGCTAAAAACCCTCCCACTTTGTGCCCAAAAAGCTACAGTAAGAAAGTTGTTAAGAACATCGTCGTGATCAAACACTAACAAGTGGTGGTAACGGGCTAAAAACGGAGCTTCTGGACCTCTAGGGGCTGAGGGCAGTGCATGGGTCCAGCGTGGACCGGGTCCACGACAATAGACGGCGACGGCGCAGACGGGAGCACGCCGCAGCGGTAGACCGCTGCGGCTTGGGCGGCCGCGCACGGCAGGAGCGCGCACCAGGTCCACCTCTCCCGCGCTGCGATGGCGGCACTGGTGCACGTGTCACGCCCCGGGTGGGATCAGAACCGACGGGCTCGGGCCGCCAACAGATCGCCGTGCACACGAAATTCCTATGTACACGAGCGTCGGTAACCTGCTCAGATATAAATGTACAATAAAAGAGCATAATACAGAGCTGAACTAAAAAAACTACATAATATCTCAGACTGGAAAAGAAATAAAACTGAAAAAAAATACAAAAACTCCCAGCTCACCAAAATATATACACCAGCTGGCCAAAGCCAGGCCTCAAAATAAAAAGTGAACTACTAACAGTCTGAGTAAAATGGGTACATATCTATCTAACAGCAGCTACAAGACTCACCGGAGATCTACTACCAAGCGATCCCCTTACCTCGATCAGCTGCCATGGCCAGCAGCTCCCGCAGAAACTCTGCAAAACAAAGGGAAGAAGAAGAGGAAACAATAATGGGGGTGAGAACCACTAGTAAACCAGTAGCCTCCCCCTGTGGGTAAAGCCTCAAACTCCGACGTACCCACTAAGTCTACCAGAGGCAAAGGAAAAGGTAAGTGTTAAGGTAATAAGCTGTTGAAACAGGAAAACTACCACTACTATGCCTCTAAAATACAATCCTAACTGGAAATAACCGTATTTCAACAGTAACCAACCATCCCAGATGGACCCAATCTGTACCACCCTCATCATCGGGCAAGTAAGCCGCGCCGATGTGATAGCAAAACTCCTGCTGCCGCCCTCATCATCGGGCAAATAAGCCGCGCCGATGTGATAGCAAAGACTTGCCAATAACTGTCTGACCCCGGCCTCCGGAGGGGAACTCGAGGGGAGCGATCCACACGAGGAAGCATCACTGGGCAATAACACGCCGTGTTGATAAGTATCAAAAGCAGGACTGGATCACAACTATAAAGCCCCAGTGGAACCACACCCCCTCCCCCTAAAAGAATACTGATCCCCAATCTGATGCAAAGATAAACATCCGGTCGACCACCCAATGTCCCGGTCGCCGCAATACCCCATAAGTCCAAATCTGATACAATAACCAACATCTGGTCAACCGCCTAATACCCCGGTTACCCAATGCCCCACAATCCACCATCTGGTAAAACAATCATTAACCGGGTCAACCGCCTACTGTCCGTGGTTGCCGCAATCCCCCACCAATCCATAATCGAGTCTAACCCATCCCAGACTCATGGGCCGCTCAACAACTATCCCAAACCCCTGCTCGAACCCGAGCAACATGAATCAAAAGTCCAATGAAAAGGAGAAAGAAACAATCATGGTTTCTCCTAAGTCAAATCCCAATATGATAGTGTAGCAATAAATAGTGGACTATTTAGATGTCCATACAAGCATGCAAAAGTCATCAAGAAAGATAAAAGAATGTGGATCAAATAGTAGCCCCACATGTGTATCAAATAATCGCTCCGCATAGATATAACCATCATGCCAAAATCACTCCAATTACACATGTCTGTGTATGATCCCTGATCCATAATAAATCATCGAAGAAGTACCCGCATATATATGTCATCATGTTCCATTTAATCAACCTTGACACAAATCTATGTGCTAATGGCATGCTAACATATCGCCATCATAGTATATCAATCCCACAAAATAGGCCAATGATTAATCAGGATCATTTATTTAAGCATGCTTTCAAATGGGGTGCCAAATAAATTAGGGGTCTCTCTAATAGTCCTAGTGAGTAAATCGCAGTAAGAGGTAAGCAAAACAACCACCCACCTGGCATGCAAATCCAAGCCCAAAAAGCCTCCTCGCTGTCCACAGCCCTCTAATCCCGCAACTCACTAAAAACAGTGCACAGCTGTACAGAACAACGCACCGGTATAAATACATGTCCCAAAAATATAGTATTTGCTCTTTTTCCAAACAACTCAAAAAAAGAGGGATTTTCACCTCTGTACAGTGCTCCAAAAATCCAGAAAAATTACTGTTGCGTTCCTTGCGACGAGTAGATCAAAATCGACTCCTTATACGCCTTGATCAGATGCTCCTAGCCCAAGATATAAATCGAAGAAGTCGATGCTGTCCAAAAATACCACAGCAAAAGAGGGTCAAGGTTCCTCGGGAACCATGCCAAAAGTGTGAAACGGAGCAAAGTGATCAACACGAAAATCGAAGCCTACCTCTTAGAATACGTAACCGCAAAAATCGTTCAAAAATTCCTCCTGGTTAGCACACAAGGATTTTCTGACTGAACTGCGACGGAAAATGGGCCGAAATCGAAATCATCGCAGCACGCCGTGTCGCATAAATCGCTGTCGGTGACTCCAAAAATTCTGAAGCTTCTAGGGGAGAGAGAAACAGAGAGGGGAACAATTTTCATACAGACCTCAAGTTCGAATTCTCTCTCTAGAACTCGGAATCTCAGAGTGAAGAGGGAGGTGGAGTTTATAATGGGCCAAGAATCTTCGGGCTCCACACCAAATCCGGGCACAAAACAGGAAACACCAAACCACCCAATCAGGAAGCGCCACGTGTCCTACAAAACACGAAACATCCATGCAAGGCCATTCAGAAAGCCGCCACGTGTCACCCGGGAGCACGCACCCGGTCCCCGCGCTGGGTCTTCCGAATCCTGTCAGCCAATGGGGTGCTGCCATGTGTCACAGACAACGCCGCCTTCTAGAAGCCGTCCAACCAATCAGAAGATGCCACGTGGCAACTGCAATCTTTGGTGCTCTCGGTGCACGCCTGCCGTGGACCAGCCCGCCTGCGCGCCTGCCCGCGCCTACCCGTGCCTGCCCGCGCTGCTGCCGCGCTGCCCGCGCGCGCTCCGCGCACTCCGCCGCTGTGCCGCCGTGCTCCGCCGTGCTCCGCCGCTCGCCGGTCGCCGCCGCCTTGCCGGAGTTACTGTTCCGCCTGAACAGTAACTTTTGGCAAAAAATTCAAGTAAATACACCATTTTGATCGTTTTCGCGCGCGAGTCCAAATCCGCTATCTGTTTCACCAAATTCTATCCGAAATTTGCTGGAAGCCCCGGAAAAGCCCACTTGATTCGAATTTCGTGCCGGGTCCATTACGAGGTCAATTTTGATACTACAAGCTCCATTACATAGTGTAAGCTTCCTGTAGTCACTGATAAAGCTGCAAAAGCTTCTACAAAAGTCCGGATCATCACATCCTCCCCCACTAAAAAAGAGTTTCGTCCTCGAAACAAGACTAAACAGCATCCCTCAGTCCGATGTCTCAAATAAGTAGGGATGGGTAGGCGTCCAATCATCCACGACTTAAGCTCCCAGGGCCCCTGGTAATCCAACCACATGTCCATCGGCACAAACTCTCGCCGAGTACCTTCGTACTCTCGAGGTATCCAATAAAAGTCCCCCAACGCTCCGGCATCCACACGCAGCCATATACGGTCGAGGAAACCAGATTGCAAATCAACCTTCGAGAAGAGCCAAGACTATTGTAGCTGGTAAATCAAATCCTCCATGCTCGACAAAGGGTACTTGTTCCTGCTAGTCACTTCACCTAATTCCTGGTAATCCACACGGAGCCGAGTGAACCAACCTTCCACATCTCGAATAGCACCGGCGCCCCCCCCCCCCCCCCCCCCCCCCAAAGGCGACACACTTGGTCTGACCAAATTTCCTATCCATCGAATCCTGGAGTTGTGTCCTCAACTCCCCAAACTGGTGGCATGCTAGACAAATCCGATAGGAGAACATCCGGGAAGTCGCAATCAAATGGGGTATCCCCCGAGTCCCGGCGCCGCCGTAGGCCCCACAACTATGCTAGCCAAAAAGGCTACGCAACCAAAGCGAATCGTCCGCCAGGCTAGCGAAGTCAAAACTACAGAGGCAACGAAAGCCCCCCGGCAACCCTGGTACACAGACCTCTCCTGGCCTGGCTCCCCAAAAGACCATCCTCGCAGCACAATCAACCGCCGCGGAAAAGAAATACTGAGCCAGCCAGTCCATCCATGTACCACAACCAAGTCCCGCAGCTGAGTCATGACCATTAGGTCTACTGGCACAATCTCGGACGACCAACGACACTCCTCCACGCACCAAAAGATCGGGAACACGAACCTCCCGTGCAAATGGTGACTGTCCTACCCCTAAACCATGCAAAGAAGTAAATGCACTCCTAACACATATCTAGAATGCTCTAGTGCAATACAATGCAAAATCTAATGCCAAAAAGCAAAATAATAATACCTGCCACCACAAGGTCGGCTGCTGCAAAGTCCTCCACCTGAGCGGCATAAACCCGACCGCTCTGTGCCGGTGGTCGGTGATTAGCAGGGTAAAAAGATGGTGATCCGCTCGCTGGAGCACAAGGCCGCTGAGCTGACGGACCGCTGCTGAGATACGAAGGGAGCCGAAACTGAAGAAGGTGCCGCTGAGGTCGAAAGGGGGCATGAAGCTCGAACGTGGCCTGACTGTCCACATTTATAACAACGACCCCACCTCTGATCACAGGTGTGCGACAAATGAGGTCCTCCATAGAATATACATCTGTCTCTGTCGCGAAGCCATGGCTGTCCCGACTGCTGCTGTCTCTGTATCAGCTGCTGCGATCCCTGCTGCTGCTGCGGCTGACGGGTGCACCTGATCTTTGGTGTCCCTGAAACCCACGACCCTGAGGATGGAATCGTGGAGGTTTCGGGGGTCCCTGACGGCTCGACTGCCCCTCATCCGTCTGTGCTGGGCGCTTCGCCCCCGGGATCACTGCGGGAGCCGGGGCTACCTCCTTCATCACTGCCTCCCTGCGCTCAACATAGAGTGCCTGCTCCATAGAAGCCTCCAAGGTCTGCAATCTGCGCGAACGGACTAACTGATAAAGGTCCCGGCGCAACCCTCGCTGGAACATATAGATCCGATGTGTCTCATCCCTGGCCACGTGCGGTACACACGCCAACAACTGGTTGAAATCTGCAATATACTCATGCACGGGCCGATCTTCCTGTCGAAGATTATTCAACTGCTCCTCCAACCTCTGTAGGACGCTCTCGGGAAAGAAGGCTCCAAGAAGGAGACCTCAGAACTCCGCCCAGGTCAGAAGCTGAGCCCCAGGCGGACCAGCAGGTCGAACACGCCGCCACCAAGCCTCGGCGTTGCGCTCCAAGAAATTCGTCGCCAGTAGAACCTGGTACCGTTCCTCGATAAACAAGGTCTCAAAACGTCGCTCCATAGCCGTGATCCACGACTCTGCCTCCCACGGCTCTGCACTCTGCCCCGAGAAACGAGGTGGATCAAACTGATGGAATCTCATCAACATGTCAACCACCTCTCGCTGCTCTGCAGGGTCAAAGGTCCCGTCAATCCAGATGGCTGACCACTAGTAACTGGAGCAACAGGGGATGCTGGGGTCACAGGTACAACTGGGGGAGCCACGGCAGGTGAAGATGGTACGGGGGAACTCTCTGGGGGTGCTACAACTGGCTGCGCCCGTCTGTTCCAACATATGCATCAACCGCCCCATGGCCTCCTCCTGACGTCGGGAAGCCTCCTCCTGACGTCGAACGGCCTCTGACATCTGGGCCATCTGAGCCTGAAGCTCCTGTACCTCATTCTGCTGGCCCTGCCCGAACTCCTCATGCTCGGGCTCAGAGGAAGAATGCTGCGAACGTGTCAACATCCTGCGTCGCGGAGGCATCCTGCCACAAGAAACCACGAATCAAAAACACAACCCTGCACGACCCAATCTAGCGAAAGTCAAAGACATCCCCCTATTTCTGCGACTTTATGTTGTCTGCAGCCAACATAACTGTTCACCAGAAATTGGGTATGTCGATCCCTCTTCACTCACTGGAAGAGTCAAACAATAAATCAACGACTTTCGCAAAATGTCTCGTCTCTCGCGCCCTATCATCCTAGGGTCTGCCAAAAGCCTAGGGTTTCCTAAGTCCCAACTGACCTATCCCTAAGCTCTGATACCAACTTAATCTGTCACGCCCCGGGTGGGAATCAGAACCCGGGCTCGCCAACAGATCCGCCATGCACACGGAATTTCCCATGTACACGAAGCGTCGGTAACCTGCTCAGATATAAATGTACAATAAAAGAGCATAAAACAGAGCTGAACTAAAAGAACAACATAATATCTCAGACTGGAAAAGAAATAAAAACTGTAAAAAAATACAATATACTCCCAGCTCACCAAAATAATACACCCAGCTGGCCAAAGCCAGGCCTCAAAATAAAAGTGAACTACTACAGTCTGAGTAAAATGGGTACAATATCTGTCTAACAGCAGCACACAGCCACACCGGAGATCTATCTACTCAGCGATCCCCTTACCTCGATCAGCTGCCGATGGCCCAGCAGCTCCCGCAGAAGACTCTGCAAAACAATGGGAAGAAGAAGAGGAAACAACAAAGGGGGTGAGAACCACTAGTAAACCAGTAGCCTCCCCCTGTGGGTAAAGCCTCAAACTCCGACGTACCCACTAAGTCTAACAGAGGCAAAGGAAAAGGTAAAGTGGTAAGGTAAATAAGCTGTTGAAACAGGAAAACTACCACTACTATGCCTCTAAAATACAATCCTAGAGTAGAATAACCGTATGCAACAGTAACCAACCACCCAGATGGACCCAATCTGTACCGCCCTCATCATCGGGCAAGTAAGCCGCGCCGATGTGATAGCAAAACTCCTGCTGCCGCCCTCATCATCGGGCAAATTAGCCGCGCCGATGTGATAGCAAAACTCCTGCTGCCGCCCTCATCATCGGGCAAATAAGTCGGGCCGATGTGATAGCAAAACTGTCAATAACTGTCTGATCCCGGCCTCCGGAGGGGAACTCGAGGGGAGCGACCCACACGAGGAAAGCATCACCGGGCAATAACCGCGCCGGTGTGATAAGTATCAAAAGCAGGACTGGATCACAACTATAAAGCCCCAGTGGAACACACCCCTCCACTAAAAGAATACTGATCCCCAATCTGATGCAAAGATAAACATCCGGTCGACCACCCAATGTCCGCGGTCGTCGCAATACCCCATAAGTCCAAATCTAATACAATAACCAACATCTGGTCAACCGCCTAATTCCCGCGGTTACCACAATGCCCCACAATCCCCCATCTGGTAAAACAATCAATAACCGGTCAACCGCCTACTGTCCGCGGTTGCCGCAATCCCCCCACCAATCCATAATCGAGTCTGACCCATCCCAGACTCAATGGCCTCAACTACACTATCCCAAACCCCTGCTCGAACCCGAGCAACATGAATCAAAAGTCCAAATGAAAAGGAGAAAGGAAACAATCATGGTTTCTCCTAAGTCAAATCCCAATATGATAGTGTAGCAATAAGTAGTGGCCTATTTAGATGTCCATACAAGTATGTAAAAGTCCTCAAGAAAGATAAAAGAAAGTGGATCAAATAGTAGCCCCACATGTGTATCAAATAATCGCTCCGCATAGATATAACCATCATGCCAAAATCACTAACCAATTACACATGTCTATGATCCCTGATCCATAATAAATCATCAAAGAAGTACCAGCCTATAAATATGTCATCCTGTTCCATTTAATCAACCTTGACACAAATCTATGTGCTAACATGGCATGCTAACATATCGCCATCATAGTATATCAATCACACAAAATAGGCCAATGATTAATAAGGATCATTTATTTAAGCATGCATTCCAATGGGGTGCCAAATAAATTAGGGGTCACTCTAATAGTCCTAGTGAGTAAATCGCAGTAAGAGGTAAGCAACAACCACCCACCTGGCATGCAAATCCAAGCCCAAAAAGCCTCCTCGCTGTCCACAGCCCTCTAATCCCGCAACTCACTGAAAACAGTGCACAGCTGTACAGAACAACGCACCCGGTATAAATACAAGTCCCAAAAATATAGTATTTGCTGTTTTTCCATACAACTCAAAAAAAGTGGGATTTTCACCTCTGTACAGTGCTCCGAAAAATCCAGAAAAATTACGGTTGCGTTCCTTGCAACGAGTAGATCAAAATCGACTACTTATACGCCTTGATCAGATGCTCCTAGCCCAAGATATAAATCGAAGAAGTCGATGCTGTCCAAAAAATACCACAGCAAAAAGAGGGTCAAAGGTGCCTCGGGAACCATGCCAAAAGTGTGAAACGGAGCAAAGTGATCAACACGAAAATCGAAGCCTACCTCTTAGGAATACGTTACCGCAAAAATCGTTCAAAAATTTCTCCTGGTTAGCACACAAGGATTTTCTGACTGAACTGTGACGGAAAATGGGCCGAAATCGAAAATCATCGCAGCACGCCGTGTCGCAGATAAATCGCTGTCGGTGACTCCAAAAATTCTGAAGCTTCTAGGGGAGAGAGAGAACAGAGAGGGGAACAATTTTCATAAAGACCTCAAGTTCGAATTCTCTCTCTAGAACTCGAAATCTCAGAGTGAAGAGGGAGGTGGAGTTTATAATGGGCCAAGGAATCTTCGGGCTCCACACCAAATCCGGGCACAAAACAGGAAACACCAAAACCACCCAATCAGGAAGCGCCACGTGTCCTACAAAACACGAAACATCCATGCAAGGCCATTCAGAAGCCGCCACGTGTCACCCGGGAGCACGCACCCGGTCCCCGCGCTCGGTCTTCCGGATCCCGTCAGCCAATGGGGTGCTGCCATGTGTCACAGACAACGCCGCCTTCTAGAAGCCGTCCAACCAATCAGAAGACGCCATGTGGCAACTGCAATCTTTGGTGCTCCCGATGCACGCCTGCCGGTGGACCAGCCCGCCTGCGCGCCTGCCCGCGCCTGCCCGCGCTGCCCGCGCCGCGCTCCGCTGCGCTCCGCCGCTGTGCCGCCGTGCTCCGCCGCTCGCCGGTCGCCGCCGCCTTGCCGGAGTTACTGTTCCGGCGTGAGTAGTAACTTTTGGTGAAAAATTCAAGTAAATACACCATTTTGATCGTTTTCGCGCGCTGAGTCCAAATCCGCTATCCGTTTCACCAAATTCTCATTCGAAATTTTGCCGGAAGCCCCCGAAAAAGCCCACTTGATTCGATTTTCATGCCGGGTCCATTTATGAGGTCTAATTTCGATACTACAAGCTCCATTACACAGTGTAAGCTTCCTGTAGTCACTGATAAAGCTGCAAAAGCTTCTACAAAAGTCCGGATCATCACATCCTCCCCCACTGAAAAGAGTTTCGTCCTCGAAAAAAGACTAAACAGCATCCCTCAGTCCGATGTCTCAAATAAGTAGGGATGGGTAGGCGTCCAATCATCCACGACTTAAGCTCCCAGGGCCCTTGGTAATCCAACCACATGTCCATCGGCACAAACGCTCGATCCGAGTACCTTCGTACTCCCGAGGTATCCAATAAAAGTCCCCCAACTCTCCGGCATCCACACGCAGCCATATACGGTCGAGGAAACCAGATTGCAAATCAACCTTCGAGAAGAGCCGAGACTATTGTAGCTGGTAAATCAAATCCTCCATGCTCGACAAAGGGTACTTGTTCCTGCTGGTCACTTCACCTAATTCCCGGTAATCCACACGGAGCCGAAGTGAACCAACCTTCCACATCTCGAATAGCACCGGCGCCCCCCCCCCCCAAAGGCGACACACTTGGTCTGACCAAATTTCCTATCCATCGAATCCTGGAGTTGTGACCTCAACTCCCCAAACTGGTGGCATGCTAGACAACTCCGATAGGAGAACATCCGGGAACTCGCAATCAAATGGGGTATCCCCGAGTCCCGGCGCCGCCGTAGGCCCCACAACTATGCTAGCCAAAAAGGCTACGCACCCAAAGTGAATCGTCCGCCTCGCTAGCGAAGTCAAAACTACAGAGGCAAAGAAAGCCCCCCGGCAACCCTGGTACACAGACCTCTCCTGGCCTGGCTCCCCAAAAGACCATCCTCGCAGCACAATCAACCGCCGCGAAAAGAAATACTGAGCCAGCCAGTCCATCCATGTACCACAACCAAGTCCCGCAGCAGAGTCATGACCATTAGGTCTACTGGCACAATCTCGGACGACCAACGACACTCCTCCACGCACCAAAAGATCGGGAACACGAACCTCCCGTGCAAAAGGTGACCGTCCTACCCCTAACCCATGCAAAGAAGTAAATGCACTCCTAACACATATCTAGAATGCTCTAGTGCAATACAATGCAAAATCTAATGCCAAAAAGCAAAATAATAATACCTGCCACCACAAGGTCGGCTGCTGCAAAGTCCTCCACCTGAACGGCATAAACCCGACCGCTCTGTGCCGGTGGTCGGTGATTAGCAGGGTAAAAAGATGGTGATCCGCTCGCTGGAGCACAAGGCCGCTGAGCTGACGACCGCTGCTGAGATACGAAGGGAGCCGAAACTGAAGAAGGTGCCGCTGAGGTCGAAAGGGGGCATGAAGCTCGAACGTGGCCTGACTGTCCACATTTATAACAACGACCCCACCTCTGATCACAGGTGTGCGACAAATGAGGTCCTCCATAGAATATACATCTGTCTCTGTCGCGAAGCCATGGCTGTCCCGACTGCTGCTGTCTCTGTATCAGTTGCTGCGATCCCTGCTGCTGCTGCGGCTGACGGGGTGCACCTGATCTTTGGTGTCCCTGAAACCCACGACCCTGAGGATGGAATCGTGGAGGTTTCGGGGGTCGCTGACGGCTCGACTGCCCCTCATCCGTCTATGCTGGGCGCTTCGCCCCCGGGATCACTGCGGGAGCCGGGGCTACCTCCTCCATCACTGCCTCCCCGCGCTCAACATGGAGTGCCTGCTCCATAGAAGCCTCCAAGGTCTGCAATCTGCACGAACGGACTAACTGATAAAGGTCCCAGCGCAACCCTCGCTCGAACATATAGATCCGATGTGTCTCATCCCTGGCCACGTGCGGTACACACGCCAACAACTGGTTGAAATCTGCAATATACTCATGCACGGGCCGATCTTCCTGTCGAAGATTATTCAACTGCTCCTCCAACCTCTGTAGGACGCTCTCGGGAAAGAAGGCTCCAAGAAGGAGACCTCAGAACTCCGCCCAGGTCAGAAGCTGAGCCCCAGGCGGACAAGCAGGTCGAACACGCCGCCACCAAGCCTCGGCGTTGCGCTCCAAGAAATTCGTCGCCAGTAGAACCTGGTACCGTTCCTCGATAAACAAGGTCTCAAAACGTCCCTCCATAGCCGTGATCCACGACTCTGCCTCCCACGGCTCTGCACTTTGCCCCGAGAAACGAGGTGGATCAAACTGACGGAATCTCATCAACATGTCAACCACCTCTCGCTGCTCTGCAGGGGTCAAAGGTCCCGTCAATCCAGATGGCTGACCACTAGTAACTGGAGCAAAAGGGGATGCTGGGGTCACAGGTACAACTGGGGGAGCCACGGCAGGTGAAGATGGTACGGGGGAACTCTCCGGGGGTGCTACAACTGGCTGCGCCCTCTGTTCCAACATATGCATCAACCGCCCCATGGCCTCCTCCTGATGTCGGGAAGCCTACTCCTGACGTCGAACGGCCTCTGACATCTGGGCCATCTGAGCCTGAAGCTCCTGTACCTCATTCTGCTGGCCCTGCCCGAACTCCTCCTGCTCGGGCTCAGAGGAAGAATGCTGCGAACGCGTCAACATCCTGCGTCGCGGAGGCATCCTGCCACAAGAAACCACGAATCAGAAACACAACCCCGCACGACCCAATCTAGCGAAAGTCAAAGACATCCCCCTATTTCTATGACTTTATGTTGTCTGCAGCCAACATAACTGTTCACCAGAAATTGGGTATGTCGATGTCTCTTCACTCACTGGAAGAGTCAAACAATAAATCAACGACTTTCGCAAAATGTCTCGTCTCTCGCGCCCTATCATCCTAGGGTCTGCCAAAGCCTAGGGTTTCCTAAGTCCCAACTGACCTATCCCTAAGCTCTGATACCAACTTAATCTGTCATGCCTCGGGTGGGAATCAGAACCAGGGCTCACCAACAGATCCGTCGTGCACACGGAATTTCCCATGTACACGAAGCGTCGGTAACCTGCTCAGATATAAATGTACAATAAAAGAGCATAATACAGAGCTGAACTAAAAGAACTACATAATATCTCAGACTGGAAAAGAAATAAAAACTGAAAAAAAATATAATAAACTCCCAGCTCACCAAAATAATACACCTAGCTGGCCAAACCCAGGCCTCAAAATAAAACTGAACTACTACAGTCTGAGTAAAATGGGTGCAATATCTGTCTAATAGCAGCTCACGGCCTCACCGGAGATCTATCTACTCAGCGATCCCCTTACCTCGATCAGCTGCCGATGGCCCAGCAGCTCCCGCAGAAGACTCTGCAAAACAAAGGGAAGAAGAAGAGGAAACAACAATGGGGGTGAGAACCACTAGTAAACTAGTAGCCTCCCCCTGTAGGTAAAGCCTCAAACTCCGACGTACCCACTAAGTCTACCAGAGGCAAAGGAAAAGGTAAAGTGGTAAGGTAAATAAGCTGTTGAAACAGGAAAACTACCACTACTATGCCTCTAAAATATAATCCTAGACTGGAATAACCGTATGCAACAGTAACCAACCATCCCAGATGGACCCAATCTGTACCGCCCTCATCATCGGGCAAGTAAGCCGCGCCGATGTGATAGCAAAACTCCTGCTGCCGCCCTCTTCATCGGGCAAATAAGCCGCGCCGATGTGATAGCAAAACTCCTGCTGCCGCCCTCATCATCGGGCAAATAAGCCGCGTCGATGTGATAGCAAAACTGTCAATAACTGTCTGACCCCGGCCTCCGGAGGGGAACTCGAGGGGAGCGACCCACACGAGGAAAGCATCACCGGGCAATAACCGCACCGGTGTGATAAGTATCAAAAGCAGGACTGGATCACAACTATAAAGCCCCAGTGGAACACACCCCTCCACTAAAAGAATACTGATCCCCAATCTGATGCAATGATAAACATCTGGTCGACCACCCAATGTCCGCGGTAGTCGCAATACCCCATAAGTCCAAATCTGATACAATAACCAACATCTGGTCAACCGCCTAATACCCGCGGTTACCACAATGCCCCACAATCCACCATCTGGTAAAACAATCAATAACCGGTCAACCGCCTACTGTCCGCGGTTGCCGCAATTCCCCCACCAATCCATAATCGAGTCTAACCCATCCCAGACTCAATGGCCTCAACTACACTATCCCAAACCCCTGCTCGAACCCGAGCAACATGAATCAAAAGTCCAAATGAAAAGGAGAAAGGAAACTATCATGGTTTCTCGTAAGTCAAATCCCAATATGATAGTGTAGCAATAAATAGTGGCCTATTTAGATGTCCATACAAGCATGTAAAAGTCCTCAAGAAAGATAAAAGAAAGTGGATCAAATAGTAGCCCCACATGTGTATCAAATAATCGCTCTGCATAGATATAACCATCATGCCAAAATCACTAACCAATTACACATGTCTATGATCCCTGATCCATAATAAATCATCGAAGAAGTACCCGCATATAAATATGTCATCATGTTCCATTTAATCAACCTTGACACAAATCTATGTGCTAACATGGCATGCTAACATATCGCCATCATAGTATATCAATCCCACAAAATAGGCCAATGATTAATCAGGATCATTTATTTAAGCATCCTTTCCAATGGGGTGCCAAATAAATTAGGGGTGTCTCAAATAGTCCTAGTGAGTAAATCGCAGTAAGAGGTAAGCAACAACCACCCACCTGGCACGCAAATCCACCCCCAAAAAGCCTCCTCGCTGTCCACAGCCCTCTAATCCCGGAACTCACTGAAAACAGTGCACAGCTGTACAGAACAACGCACCCGGTATAAATACAAGTCCCAAAAATACAGAATTTGCTGTTTTTCCAAACATCTCGAAAAAAGAGGGATTTTCACCTCTGTACAGTGCTCCGAAAAATCCATGCAAGGCCACCCAATCAGGAAGCGCCACGTGTCCTACAAAACACGAAACAGCCATGCAAGGCCATTCAGAGGCCGCCACGTGTCACCCAGGAGCACGCACCCGGTCCCCGCGCTGGGTCTTTCGGATCCTGTCAGCCAATGGGGTGCTGCCACGTGTCACAGACAACGCCGCCTTCTAGAAGCCGTCCAGCCAATCAGAAGACGCCACGTGGCAACTGCAATCTTCGGTGCTCCCGGTGCACGCCTGCCGGTGGACCAGCCCGCCTCCGCGCCTGCCCGCACCTGCTCGCGCCTGCCCGCGCTGCCCGCGCCGCTCTCCGCCGCTGCGCCGCCGTGCTCCGTCGTGCTCCGCCGCTCGCCGCTCGCCGCCGTGAACAATAACTTTTGGTGAAAAATTCAAGTAACTTTCCGGCGTGAACAGTAACTTTTGGCAAAAAATTCAAGTAAATACACCATTTTGATCGTTTTCGCGCGCTGAGTCCAAATCCGCTATCCGTTTCTCCAAATTCTCATCCGAAATTTTGACGGAAGCCCCCGGAAAAGCCCACTTGATCCGATTTTCGTGCCGGGTCCATTTATGAGGTCCAATTTCGATACTACAAGCTCCATTACACAGTGTAAGCTTCCTGTAGTCACTGATAAAGCTGCAAAAGCTTCTACAAAAGTCCGGATCATCACAACACGCCTGGCGCGTGCACCGCGCGGCCTGGGCTGGGCTGGCGCACGCGCCCGTGTGCCGGGTCCGCACCATCGGGCTGCGGAGGCGTGCGCCGGGTGCACGCCTGGCGCGTGCACCGCGCGGCCTGGGCTGGGCTGGCGCACGCGCCCGTGCGCGGGGTCCGCCTCCCTGGGCCGTGTAGGCGTGCGCCGGGTGCACGCCTGGTCCGGTGGACCGCGTGGCCTGAAGCCGTACGGGGTGAACAGTGACCCTCCTCGTTTCCTGTTTCGGCTTCGTTTGCGACCCCGCGACCACGGCGGCTGCGGCGACGACCCCGTGAACACGACAACGGCGGCGGCGGCCTCCCGTTTGACAACGGCGGCGGCGGCCTCCCGTTTGACAACTCGCATCGCACGCGACATCGACAAGAAACCCTACAAAGGAAAAACCGGAAAACTCGAACCGCTCACCTTGATTCCGCCGGAGGGGGAGGAGGAAGAAAGAGGATCGTCCCCTCCACGCCCGATCAATCCCGCAGAAAAGAGGTGATTTCCCCTTTTTCTCTCCCCGTTTCTCAGTCTCGGTTCCCTCCGCCATTTTCTTGAGAAGAGGGAAAAAGGTTTTGGGGTTTCTTCCCGCACCCCCGATCGGGCTTAAACGATACGAAGAGAATTTAAAATTAAACCCCAGTTAACACTCAAAGCCATTCGAAGAAGAACGAGGGGTCCAGATCACCTCGGAAAACGTGCCGATCGCCAGCACGCATTCTGATGCGCCCAAACTGATAGTAACTTCAAAAAATATTTCTAGGACATCCCGGGGTTGGAATTCAAATCCGATCGCGCCACCGTTCACCGTTTTGCGAGCTCTACCAGCTAAAAATACCCACAAACCCCGACGATCAGCCCAGAAATTCTCGAACTTCAACCCTCCTAACAACTGAAAGGATTCAATTAGGACCAAAACGAAAAATGGGAAGGTCGAGATACTACAAAATAAATAAAATAAACCAATCGCATAAATAAGATGAAAAAGTCTTATCGTAGAATAATCCGGTCCGATCGCTTCGAAAAGCGTGCCGACCACTTAGCACGGATTCTGATGCACCACCCAAAGGCAAACGCTTTGACCCCCATTCCGGGAGATCCGTAATTCGGAATCCGAATCCGATCGCTTTGCCGTTCTCTGTTTTCCGAGCTCAAACGCAGAAAAAATACTCGCGGTCCAGGCCGGTCCATTGCAGAAAACACAGTGAAAAGCTTTCCTAACAACTCCGTCATAAAAAGAAGGTATTCAAAGGCATTGGATCGCCAGGACACTACAGTCGAAGTCGTTGTCGTCAGAGCTACTGCAACCCAGTTTGTTGAAAATCTTCTTCACCAATTTGGCAAGAAATTTGTATTTCCTTTTCAATTCACCTTGGGCGGCAGAAATATGATCCATGTCTGTAGAGATCTTAGTGATTTCGCTTGACATGCGCTCTTGTTCCGACGAAAGACGTTGTTGTTCGCGGTAAATTGATGTTACAGAGGCGTCATCCTTTGAAGTAGAAGCTGCTGCTTTTGCTGTTGCTGCTACTGTTGTTGTTGCTGCTTGTGCTGCTGCTGTTGTTGCTTGTGTTGTTGGTGCTGAAGCTGATGGCCTCTTGCTTCGAGGAGGAGTAGGTGTATCATCTGGCTTCGTGGAGAGAGACTTCACAACCGTTGAGTTATTGATTGTCCCCAAACTATGCATATAACTTGACGATCGAACGTCGACGTCAAATTTCTTCAAAATCTGCATTATAATCATAGGGAACGGAAGTCGCTCACACTACAAGAATATTGTATATCGGTGGCGAATAATGTCGCCACTATATGTATAAAAAGTTGCCACCTTTTTAAAGCGTGGCGATTTTTAAAGTCGCCACAAGCCGCCACCAAAAGCCTTGCCACCAAATAAAATTGTGGCGAAGAATAAAAAGTCGCCACTTTATTAAAGATAGCGTGGCGATATTTTTTTGCCAACAAATATAATTTTTTGTGGCTACTATAAGTCGCCACCTTTTATGGTGATAAGGTGGCAATATATTTTTGCCACCAAATATATGCTTTAAGTGGCAACCATCACGGTCGCCATCTTAACTGAAGATAAAGTGGCAACTTCGAGATAAAGTGGCAATACATTTTCGCCACCAAATATATACTTTAAGTGGCAACCGCCACGGCGGCCACCTTAATTGAAAATAAAGTGGCGACTTTTTGTTGTCACCAACTGTGCGAGTAAAATAGGCACCAATAATAATTAATGTTGTCAACAACAACAAACAAGCAATAAAACAAAATATACACAAAGTAACAAACAATACATTTAAGCAAATAAAATTATTCTTTTAACAAAAATTTTACACAAAGTAACAAACAAGTAACCTAACTAGATTCTAAAAATATTTTGACAAATAAATGAAAATCTAAGAGAGTAACAAAATATTATCAACTTGATCCACCCATTTTTTCCTTCCTAATGTTGGAAATCAAAGCTTCCAAGCTAGTCAAAGTATAACCCTTTGGCAGTACACCAAGCAAGTATGCTATTAAGAAGTGACCAGCTTCGTGCTGCACAATATCCATCCCCAGGACATTAGTTCCTGAAAAAGTATAGCATGTAGTTACACAGTCAACACCATAAAAGTAGCTGTAGATTTTCATATCTGTTCAAAGAAAACTTATAGAACGATCTATAAAGTAGTTCAAGTCGATAATGATATGCATACAACTAACAGAATGTTAGGGCCTTCAGTTCAAAGCCTTAAGAGCATCTATTATGCTCATTTTGGCTTCCAACTAAAGCAAAAGATTCAAATTTTTTAAGAAGCATACAAATGGTGAAGTGGAAATACACAATATAGTTCATTACCTTCGGATTGGAAGTTGAGCCGGATGCACTTCTCTTATTAGCCGCACGTTTATGCAGATTGATCTGTACAGAGATGCTGGCTTGTGACAAATCTAAACCAGAGTTTTGGAGAGCCTGACTCAGCGTAGTCAACAACCACTTATCACTTAGGCTGTTAAAACTAATATAAAAAAACTAATGAAAAAATGTTTAGAAGAAATGATCTCTGCACACGCAAATCGAAATAAATTTAATTATAGCTTGAACTTAAGGCATAGAATTAAAGAAGGAAGCTTAAAGTTGTACAGAAGTAGGATGATGCACTAAAATAGGAAATTAAAAAGTCAAGCAATAAGCCATGGTTAAAAGGGCTTGATAAGAATAATATGAATTGCATCCAGCCACTGAGCAGTTACTAGTACAGAAGAATGCAATAAGAAATAGATACAGTTGAGATTGTGAAGCCTCCAATTCACTATCTGAATAGATATCATGTCAGAAGAGAGAACAAACCTTTATAACATCCCGGGTAAGGTCTTTGGCATTCTTCACATACAAAGTGATCTTGTTCCCTTTCTTAGAAATTTCACCACCAGGCTTCAACTGTTCATAGAAAGACGGGAGAAAAAGATGGGGAAAAAATAAACAGAAGAAAATCGACATCAGTAATTCCAAGTTCTTAAAGTTGGATACACGACCACAGTATAACATTAATGGGATACTCTAAAAAGGTTAGAATTTTAACAAACCTCGGCACTGCGGTAGCCGCATATATCACAAGTTGTTGTCATAACAATCACCTCCCGAAAATATGGAATTTCTAGCGGTGGTTAAGGCCCCCAAGACGTAACAACCAAAAAACCAAGATGAAAGCCTGTGGTCTATTATAAATGTTTGTAAAGACCAATAAATTCAAAACCTCGGCACTTGGTTGACGGAGACAACAAAGGGAACAATATGTAAGTCAGCAGCATATTTAAATAAAGGTCCATTCAACAGACACAGAGATGATTAGGTCTCCAGAGTAGTCTTTTTATCTTTATATCACATATGTGAATTTAAAAACTAAATAGATATACAGTAACCAGATGCATTTACCAAGGAAAATTAGAACCAAATAGCAAGACAAAACATCTAGCCTATACAAAATTTTATACACATTGAAACCTGATAAACATGAGCCTAAAACAGGATACTTGTAGCATAAAAGCATGTAGCACATGCAGTTCCACAAGCTCCACAAGTTGATGGCAGAGTGTCGACCTGTGCATTAGAAAAAAGAAAAAAGTGTAAGTGCGAAAACAACTGAAGAGCTCCTCGTGCACCTAAGGAGCACAAATTTCATACCTCCTCTGGTGCCGAATATACATAAGGCTGCAGCAACTTCTTCAGGGTTGCCCTGAGCGATTGCACGACGACCAGCAACAGCTCCAACTGAGCCATGGGGCTCTACTACGATATTATTATTCGCTGAAGCACCATCATCAGCATGACCAGATTCGTCGGTTGCATTTGGTTCAGCAAGAAAACCAAGCGACGCTTGTTGCTCGCGTGTTCTCTCGTAGAACCTAATAGACAGCAATGGGTCCGATGAAGGTGCAAGCCTGTAGAATGAAAATTAATCAATGAATCAGAGATAACCAGATGGATTAGAAGTTGAAATTTTCAGGAAAGAGGTATGTATATCTACATATCAACCTGTCAAGCATAAAACAAACCAAAAACAAAATTATTCTTACAGGTTCTCTATGAAACTGTTTCCAGAAGGATCGTCAAGAATGAACGTAAAAGCGGCATTTCCTGATGCAAGAGCTCTCAGTTTTACCAAAAACTGGTCAATAGCTTCGGCCTTCTCAGGACCGACTTTCTGCAAAGTCATATGATTAACTCTGCACGTCATGAAGGCAAAGTAAACAAAACAGGAAAAACAAAACCAAGTGGTCCCTGATTGCACCTTTCGTTCATCTTGAAGGACTTGCAACTCATCCGCAGCACGTACAAGAATCCCTTCCACCTACAGTGTGGTAATGAAAAGCTCAGCAAAGCATTATAAGATATGTATATATATCAAATTATATCATTTAAAGCCTAAAGCTCCATATAACTTCCGCTTCTTGAACATAAGCAACAACTTTAGTAAGCGCAAAGCTTGTCTATGTCACAGGATAAATTGTTTCCCAAATATAAAATGCTAATTAATTGCCAAGGAACGGCTCAGCTAATTTTGTGGTAATTTCAACCATAAACAAACTTAGCTGATTTGATTGAAGATCATTATAAATGACGAAATTATTGGATTACACTTTGAACTAATCTATGACATGAACTATCCTCTTACGAATACACATCAATAATTAGATGAAATCAGGGTAGAACCCCATATTTTTAACAATAAACTAGACGAGATAAACTCTCGTAATTTTGCAGCAACTTACTAAATGCCAAAGTAATGGAATTGCAGCATGTCAAGAGTTCTCATAGATAAAGGCTCAGAATGCAACAAATTGAAAAATAAACATGGCACAGGAAAGCAGATAGCTTTACAAAGTAATCTGCTACCAGTCAAACAACCAATTTTATCAAGTAAATACTTAAAAAAAAAAAACATTTCATAGAAAAAAGTCATAGGGACATTCGTGTTGCAAACCTACTCATTGGAAGTGAAAATAATTACCGTAGAAAGTGTCCCACGTTGAGCCTCCGGAGGAATCTCAAAATCCAATTGTGGAATCTGCAAAAAAAAATTTCCATCTTATCTTCCTATTATAAATGCATTTCTAACCATCTCAATCAAAGGGAATGGTGTTGGTTCTTAAGCAAAATCAAAAGGTGTGATGTGTCTGTAACTAGAAAATTCAACCATTGCACTAGTACCTAAATTCAAATGAATGGCTATTAGAAGACAAAACTGTACCTTAATAGTTGCAGAATCAGATTTGACAACTTGACGATTTAGTATCTGCAGCAACATCAGTCATTAGCAGCTCAACAAACATATTCAATGCATAATATAATCTACCAATACAACAGATATAACCATATGAATCCATCAAAGATGCATATCGTGCACTCATGGAAATGCAGAACCCCATGGCAAAAGAATACTCTATCAAATTGCATGACTCTTCGAACTATACGTACATTATTAGAACTTCATCTTAGAAAATTTCAAAACACGAACAAGAAAACAGATGTTGCCATAACTTGAATCAATCATGCCTACGTGAGAATGACAAGACATGAGAATTTTAAAATTTCTATTAACAATGCGAGCATTTGATGGAGAATAAAAACGGAGACTACTAGAAGAAAAGGAACACCAATTAAAAGTAATGAAATAATAATAATAATAATTTGAACTTGCCTCCTAACAACTAGTATTGTTGACACTAAATTCAGGATATAGACACGGCGGAGTACCTCTCACTACAGTGTGGGCATTTGAAGGCCATCAAAACAACCTAAACAAGTAGCAAAACAAAACAAACATAAATCACCAATCTAACATTCATAGAAGGGTAAAGCTCATAAAATTTTCACCAATTCCTACCAAAACATCACAAATAGAACACAGAACACAACCAAATCGCACCAAATTCCCAAAAATCTAAAAGGAGTGATGCGCACCCGCACAGTGGAATCCGTTGCAGTCGCTGCAGCCGCGGACTGCTCCTCCTTGCTCCACCTAGAAAATCATCGAATCAAAACCCTAATTCTCGGGGAGACAAAGAGGGAAACGGATCGAAAACGAAGGGAGAGGTCGAGGGGAGGAAATCAAACTGGGAGATGGTGGGGGAAGAGAGAGTGTTGAGAGAGATCGGTGGAGAGGGAGAGAGACCGGTGGAGAGGGATCGAATAGGGGATTTGTTGGTGAGTGAGGGGCGAAGTAAAAGAGGAGTGTGGCGGGGTGAGGCGCGGTGAGGCGCGCACGAGGTGGGGGAGGGGGGAAAGAACTTTGATCGTTCTTTCTTCTTCTTTTTTTTCTTTTTTTTTTGTTTTTTTTTTTGGTTTTTTTTTCTTTTTGGTTATTCGGGCTGGGCTTTTAATGATTTTTATTGGACCAAATTTTAGGTCGAATTTTTTGGGCCGAATTTTTTTTATTCTTGTCTTCTAACAATATGGTGGCCATAAATTATGGCCATCAAATAAAAATAAAAAAATTATTTGGTGGCCAAAAATTCTTGCCACCAAATGAAAAAAAAATATTATTTGATGGCAAAATCTTTTTTGCCACAACAGAACTAATTGAAAAAAAAAAATTAGAGATTCTATGGTGACTATAAATTATGGCCACAAAAAAAAAAGAATATATATATATATATATATATATATATATATATATATATATATATATATATATATATATATATATATATATATATATATATATATATATATATATATATATATATATATATATATATATATATATATTTGGTGGCGACAAGTTTTCGCCACTAAAAATTAAATGTAAAAAATTATATGGTGATAATAATATGTCACCACCGAAACTAATAAATTTTAATTTGAAAAAAATAATTATTATTATTATTTTTATTTGGTGGCGATAATGTTTGGCCACCAAAAAGTAATAATATCGGTGGCAATATTTATATAATTGCCATTAATTATGAAAATTTAGTGGCAATAATTTATATGGCCACAATATATTTGCCACTAATTTTTATTATTGGTGGCGATAATATTTGGCCATCAAAAATAATAATAACAGTGGCAATATTTACATAATCGCCATTAATTATGAGAATTTAGTGGCAATAATTTATGTCGCCACAATATATTTGCCACTAATTTTTATTATTGGTGTAGTGTCAGTCTGATGAGGATGCTCCACATATCTAGCCATCCTTGTCCAGATGATGTATGGTATATTGATATTCAATCCTCGAGCAGTTATTGAATGTCCTAGAAGATATAAAAATAACATCCTATCCCATCGCAGCACTTTCGTTTGCATATTTGGCAAAATATTGTAGCAAACGATGAAATTGAGGAATCGGTATTCTGGACGAAGCTCTTTTGATAATACCGAGTTCCCTACAGATCGAGTTTTCGGCATACAGATGCCATCCACAACTCGTCGCCAATCTAAACTGGTCATAGGGCAACTCTTCAAATAGTTGGTCCCGACCATACTTGAAGACATACCTAACACCTCTCCAATCAATTGAGGAGTAATGACAAGTTTCTTGTTCCGGACCGAAGTGTCAAACTTCATAGGTCCTCCTTCATTCTCTTGAAGCTGTTGCGCACAAGTGTAAAATGTCCGTACCAAATGCAGACAATATCCAGATGATTCTGGAAAGTGGCATACTCGAGATAAATTTGCTTGATCAATTAGTTTTTCGAATACTTCAGAACGATCTCGAAGAGCTGCGATATTGACGTGTCGTTCTCCAATGCACTCTCGGTTCTCAAATGCCTTTATCCGCTCTGCATTAATATGCACATATTCCTCTGGAGGTGGTTCACTTGCAATGGCTCTTCGATCTCGATTCCTCGCGCTCTACCCCTTTTCCGAGCAACACTCTTCCTTTTCATGGACATGGGTGTCGGTTGCATGGGAGCTTTCCCTTTCTCTGCAGCAGTAGGCGAAGTCTTCGCCTTTGTTGAAGCAGGGGCTTTCCCCTTCGCTGCAAATGAAGCCTTGGTCGCGGCTTCTTCACATATTTTCTCCCAGTCCTCGGACTTAGTGTCCGAATCATCAAGAGAAACATATTCTCCCTCCTCTTGAGTCTTTCTGGCTCTCTTGAGCTTGTTAGTTGCTCATGTGCCAACCATTGCGACAACGAGAACTAATACCCATCCAAACACCATTGCTGTTGGAGTGTTTGAAACAAAAAACCTGCAAGCAAGAATTCAAGAGTACGAAAAAATTATTTAATTTCAAAAATTTGAAAAATCATACCCAAACAATCATTATCGTGTTTAGACACTAGGAATCAAGTTAGATTTGCAAAAAGAATTTTAAAAATAGATCAATCCCATGATTTTAGAAAATTCTTAAATTTTGCCTTAAAACCGAATTTTCAGAAATCGAAGCCCAAAAATCCGTTAATCAAATGAATACAAGGTATAGAAACAAATCTAAGATGTCCAGAGTTCTTATTTCAAAAGAAATTTGATCAAAAACCATGCAAAATTGAAGATTAGCCATGAAGTCCTTCACGTATTGATGAACAAAAGCAAAAACTGTGAATAAATCAAGTTTTGATCATAAGAACTTACTTGAATCGGGTAAAAACAAGTTGCAAGAGATCCAAACGTTCTTGATTCTAGAGAGAGAAACTCTAGGGTGTTAGAAACTGAAATTTAGAAGAGATAAAAATTAAATCACCATTCGTTTCTATTAAAACCTAGCAGCGGTCCGAATCTGGTTTGAGTTCAGTCTGGATCGGATTCGAGCAGGAAATCCCATTGTTCGGGATCCGGACTGAGTCCGTCCAGTCCGGACTGCCTGCAACTTTTTTTCCAGAAAAATTTGTAAAAATTCTAGAAAATCCAGAAAAAGTATGTAAGCATTCTTGCATATCAACTTTAAACAAAAGGTATCGTTTCACATCAAAAGAAATAGATTATGCTAAATCTATCAATAATATCCAAATAATGAAACGAAAGTTTATAAAAATTAAATCCTTTAAAGTTGAACAAGTTCAAAACATCAATCACGATCTAATGAGTAATGCTTTTATCAAATCATTAATTGAGTAAAAAAAATGAAGAACAAAGATCGATAGATGTTTGAAATCCCAAATAAATTAGATAATGCTATCTAGTCAATATATTGTAGGAAGTGGCTCTTTAAGCATCTTTCAATAAAAATCCCACCTTATACCAACCTTGGAATTCGACAAAGTCAAGTATTCCAAAAAGTATTTTAATAAACAATACTCACCATGCTTGGTAAACATGTGGTAGCTACACACAGTACTCGGACGACTAAGGTGGTAGCTCTTTCCTCCATGTGGTGGTAGTTTTCACACTCCACTTAAGAATGTAACTCTTTCTGTCACGCCCCGGGTGTAAACTAGAACCCGGGCACGTCTACAGATCCGTCGTGCACACGGTATTTCCCGCGTACACGAAACGCTAACAACCTGCTCAGATATAAGAGATAATAAAAAGAGCATAAAACAGAGCTGAACTAAAAACTAATACATCTCAGACTGAAGCTGGAAATAAAATACAGTACATCTGTAAAAATGATACATCTGTCTCTCCTAGCTCACCAAAATAAATACAATCAGCTGGCAACAGCCAGACCCAAAAGTAAAAGTACAACCGTCTGAGGAAACATGGGTACACCAACAGTCCAGCTAACACGCTCATCCTGCATCCTGCCTTGAGATTTATCTACTCAACCGTCCTCTCTCCTCGACCCGCCGCTGAAAGCCCAGCAGCACCCGCAGAAGACACTACAAAACAAGAGAGAAGAAAAAGAGGAAAGAAGAATGGGGGTGAGAACTACTAGTAAACCAGTAGCCTCCCCTAGTGGATAAATCCTCAAACTCTGACACACCCACTAGGTCTACCAGAGGCAAAAGGGAAAGAAGAGTGGTAAGCAATAATGACTGCTGAAGAAAGGAAACTACCACTACTATGCCTCTAAATGCAGTCCTAGACTGGAATAACCGTATGCAACAGTAACCAACCATCCCAGATGAACCCAATCTGTACCGCCATCATCATCGGGCAAGTAAGCCGCGCCGATGTGATAGCAAAACTCCTGCTGCCGCCCTCATCATCGGGCAATAACCGCGCCGATGTGATGGCAAAAACTGTCAATAACTGTCTCACCCCAGCCTCCGGAGGGGAGCTCGAGGGGAGCAACCCACACGAGGAAAGCATCACCGGGCATATAGAGCCGCGCCGGTGTGATAATAAAACTCAATCACTGTCACAAGTATCATAAAAGCAGGATGGAATCACAACTATACTCAAGTGGAACAAAACCTTCCACTAAAGAACCCCGATCTCCAATCTGATGCATAAGTACACACACGGTCAACCGCCCAATATCCGCGGTTGTCGCAATACCCACTGTCAACAATTAAGCCCAACAACTGACACCCGGTCAACCGCCCAATATCCGCGGTCACCGAAATAACCCACAATCACAATCATGTCCCACATCCGACATCCGGTCAACCGCCTACTATCCGCGGTAGCCGCAATAACCCCCAATCCAAAATCGGGTAAAATAATCTGTATCCGGTCAACCGCCTACTATCCGCGGTAGCCGCAATACCCCACAACCCATAATCAAATACCACCTGTCCCCGACCCCAAGGTCCCGGCTACACTATCCCGTACCCCTGCTCAAACCCGAGCAACAAGAACCACCTGACTAAAGGATAAGGAGAAAAGAAGCAAGCAAGGTTTCTCCTAAGTCAAGTTCCAACATGATAGTGTAGCGATAAGAAATGGCCTATCTAGATGACCATACAAGCATGCAAGTGTTCTCAAGGAAAATAAACTAAGTCATTGATCATTAACAGTATCCACCTATGCATGTCACCTATCCTCAAGTAATACCACTAACAGGATAAATCATCTTGACCCAATATAATAAACAATTCCACATGCAAGGTTAAGTGCTAACACAGAAATCTATATACCGACACGAGCATGCAAATATCCCACCATCAAGGTAAATTACATGGCCTCAATATTATAATCAGATCCACATGCAAGGTTTAGTGCTAACATAGCAATCCATAATTCCACACAAGCATGCATAAGTTCCAATCACAATTATGTTTCCCACATAGTGATTCCCTAATAACATTTCCAACACGATGTGTCTCACATGACAAACTCATAAGAGTAGCAATCACCGATCATAGATGTCCCGAAAATGATCTCTCTAATACTCCTAGTGGGAAAGTCAGAAAAGAGGGATATAGCAACCACCCACCTGGAAACACGCAAACCACCGCTGTGAAACCTCCTCGCTGTCCAATAACCTTAATCCACGCCAAAACACCCAAAACTGCAAAGATAACCAATCGGCGCACAATCCATCCCAAATAACATACAACACGCTGCTGTCCACACAACCAGCCCTGAAGATGGCTAAATCTCACCTGCGAGATGAACTCAGAAAAATCAGGAAAAATAACCGCTGCGTTTGTCGCGTCGAGCCGATCGAAACGAGTACCTGCACGTCTCAATCCGAGCCTCGTACATCAAGATAAAAATCCGACAAGGTGACCCTCTCAAAAGAATCCTGTACAAAAATCTGTAGCACTTAGCTCAGGAAAAGGGATTTTTCACCTTCGTGCCAACCCCCAAAAATTCCAGAAAAATCATGGCGATGTTCCTTGCGTCGCGTAGATAAAAATAGAGTACTTATGCGCCTTGATCCGATACACGTAGGCCAAGAAATAAATCCGACAAGCCAGTGTTGTCCAAAAAGCCACCATAGAAAATGGGGTCAAAAGTTGCCTCAGGAACCATGCCAAAAACCCAAAACAAAGCAAGGCAGTCAACATAAAAATCGAAGGCCTACCTCTTAGGAACCCGCTGCAGTAAAAATCATCGAAAACGATGGTCGGGGTAAACCAAGGGAGCCTGCGCACCGAAACGCGACGAAGGGGATCACTGGTGGAGGAAAGTCGCACTGCGCCGAAATGGTGCAAACCTCGAAGTGCGTGCCACCAAAAATTCTCAAACTTCTCCACGAGATGCAGCAACCCAAGTGGAAGAACTTTCGTATACAACTCTCGGAGAGAAGAAGCCCAGAAAAAGCCCGAAACCATCCTTGAATTCGGCCTTATATATGCCCAACTCAACAAATCCAAAAATGCCTCCTATATCCCTGGATTCGGGCGCCCGGAGAGATTCGGGCGCACACAATGCGCCCGATCAGGGCCGTCCATCAAGCGCCCGAAACGCCCACAGCGTGCCACGTCATCGCCGAACAGGCAACAGTGAATCCGGTGTCCCGCGCTGCGCCACGTGGCGCCGACCGCGCCTGCCCCGCGCACGCCGCGCGCCTTGCCCCACGCGTACGGCCACCTGCCCGCCTGCCAGCGCACGTCGCCCCACCTGCCGTGCACAGTACCCCGACCAATGGGGAGGTGCCACGTGTCATCTCCTCCGCTCGTTGCGCCCGGTGCACGTACGCCCGATGCACCTAACCAGTAGCCAGCTGCCACGTGCCCCCCCCCCCTCCCCCCCCCCCCCCCCGGTCCACCATACACTCCGCGCTCTCCGTAGACCGCGCCCCGCGGACCGGCCCACTCCCGAGCCGCCACGCGTCCAGCCCCCGGTGCACGCCCGCCGCGTGGACTGGGTGGCCCGCGCCTCTGCCCGCCGCGCTGCCCACGGCTGCGCCGCCGCGCTTCGCCGCTGCCCGCCGGCCGGAGCAGTGCCCCAACTGCCTCGAAAATCGTGTTTTGCATCCGGACTCCGAAAAAAAACAAGTAAATAGCCCATTTCACCGTTTTCGCGCGCTGAGTCCAAATCCGGTGTTCGTTTTCCCAAATTCCACTTCTAAAATTTGTCGAAGGCAACCAAATGCCCGATCTTAATCCAAAATTCGTGCTGAATCCAAATCTTGGGTCCGATTCGCGCACAATCACCTCTAACACCCATCAAAGGCATCCAGAAGCTGCGGTTCACACTACAAAAGCCATGCAGAGATCCGGGTCCTCACACTTTCCACATCTTTTGAGCATGAAACTTTAATAATAGACTCCCCCTCAATTGGCTATCAATTATTTAAGATATGAAGTATTCAACAAAAAATTGATCTCGTGTTCATACTTAACTCAACTATCAAATAAGATAAAAACTATACCAAGAGATCATTGAGAGAGGAATTGACTTTGATCAATTAAAGATGAACTAATTGATATAAATGATCATTGCATCAAATGAATTATCATGATATCCAAATCATAATAGATTTCTCAAAATATGAAAGGATGCAATTAAAGTCAATTTAACAAATGCTCAATTAATGTTCTATATACCAACAAAAAGAAAGAACAAAAACACAAAACAAAACCTAACCTAAGCAATGGTTCAAAATTTGTTATTTCAATGAAAGCATTCCTATTGCTTTTCGCAAATGAATAAAACATTTTTGATCCAAAGGTTTTGTCAAAATATTGGCTAATTGATCTTCAGTTGAAACATAAAAAATTTGTAAAGTACTTGATTCAACTAGCTCTCTAAGAAAATGATATCTAAGTTCAATGTGTTTTGTTCTTGAGTGCAACACAGAGTTTTTTGAAATATTAATGGCACTAGTGTTGTCACAAAGAATTATTACCGAAGTCGCCGGGATGCGGAAGTCACTCAATACACTCTTCATCCAAATCAATTGAGTTGCACAACTTCCCGCTGAAATGTATTCCGCTTTGGCAGTCGAGAGAGCAATGCAGTTTTGCTTCTTACTATGCCATGCAACAAGACAATGGCCAAGGTAAAAGCATGCACCACTCGTGCTCTTTCGATCATCCACTGATCCAGCCCAATCGGCATTCGAATATCCTATTATGTCGAGAGATGTGCCCATAGGATACCAAATTCTGAAATTTAACGTACCTTTGATGTACCGGATGATCCGTTTCACCGCTTTCAGGTGAAATTCCTTCAGTGCTGATTGATATCTCGCGCAAATCCCTACACTGAAGGCAATGTCCGGGCGACTAGCCGTAAGGTAAAGTAGACTTCCAATCATGCTTCGGTAAAGTTTCTTGTCTACTTTTTCTCCGTGAGATTCACATCCAAGTCCCTTATTGCTAGTTCCCATGGGAGTCGGAAAGTCTTTAGAATCTTCTAATCCAAACTTCTTGACCAACTCCTTTGCATACTTCGATTGACACAAATGAATGCCCTCTTCAGTTTATTTTACTTGCAATCCAAGAAAATATGTCTACTCGCCCATCACGGACATCTCAAATTCGCTTTCCATTATTTCGGCGAATTTTGAAGCATCATTGTTCCTTGTAGCACCAAACACATTGTCGTCCACATAGATTTGTGCTACAATGAAGTTGTCTTGAAAGTGCTTCACAAAGAGTGTCCGATCGGCTCCCCCTCGAGTATAGCCTTTTTCCAAAAGGTGCTTTGTCAGTCTTTCGTACCATGCTCGCGGTGCTTGTTTTAGACCGTAAAGAGCCTTTTTCAATCGAAAAACATGGTTTGGAAGTTTATGATCAATGAAACCTTTCGGTTGAGCAACATAAACTTCTTCATTTAAGAAACCATTTAAAAATGCGCTCTTAACGTCCATTTGAAAAAGTTTTATTTTAAAATGGCAAGCGATAGCAAATAAAATACAAATTGACTCGAGACGGGCTACCGGGGCGAAAGTTTCATCAAAGTCTATACCTTCAACTTGAGAATAGCCCTGAGCAACTAACCGTGCTTTGTTCCGAATAACGATACCTTCTTCATTTTTCTTGTTCTTGAAAATCTATTTTCTACCGATGATGTTTTGTTGCTTTGGGGGCTTCGTTAGTTCCCCGACTTTGTTCCTTTCAAATTGATTGAGCTCTTCTTGCATAGCTTCTATCCAATAGTCGTCTTGAAGAGCTTCATCAATATTCCTTAGTTCTACCATGGAGACGTAGCATGCGACTCCACATTCTAATTGTCTCCGAGTTCTAACTCCTTCTTGAGGATCTCCAATGATGTTCGATTCAGGATGGTCCTTGGAGATACGTAGCGTTTGAGGTAACGAAGTACTCGGGGGTAATTGTGATGATTCCTGCATATTAAATAAACTAGAAGAACCATGAGATGCATCAAAATTTTCAGAAGACTTATCATGCAAAGATGCAATATCATTAGCAGGAGATTCATCATCAAGTGACATATCAAGAGTAGATTTATCAGAAGACAAATGAGAAGCTTCATCTACTTTAACATTAATTGATTCTATCATCGTCTTTGATTCAAGATTGTATACTCGATATGCTCTACCATTTGTAGAATAACCCATAAAAATTCCTCCATCACTTCGAGAATCGAATTTTCCAAGATTTTCTCGATCGCATAAAATGTAACAGCGACTCCCGAAGATACGAAAATACTTAATATTAGGTTTTGTACTAAACCATAGCTCATATGGGGTATTCAAAGTACCCGGGCGCAGATAGATGCGATTGATCATATAGACCGCGGTGTTAATTGCTTCAGCCCAAAAATATAAAGGGAGTTTCCGGCTATGAAGCATAACACGCGCCATCTCTTGAACAACTCTATTTTTGAGCTCGACTACACCGTTTTGCTGCGGTGTATAAGGTGCAGAGAATTCATATTTTATGCCATTTGAAGAGCAAAAATGAATTTTGAATTAATGAATTCTCCACCTCTATCACTGCGAACACGGACAATCTTCTCATTTTTCTCAATCATAATACGATGACAAATATCATGAAAAGAGTCAAAAGTATCCGCTTTCTCTTTTAAAAATTCTACCAAGAATATCTAGAGAAATCATCAACCATAAGAAAAATATACCATTTTCCACCCAAACTAGGTTGACGAGTTGGCCCCATTAAATCCATATGCAATAATTCTAATGGGCGTTTTGTTTCTACATGGTTCAAATTCTTGTGAGTGGATCTCGTTTGTTTTTCCTTTTGGCAACCACCACACACAAGGTTTTCTTTGAAGTTCAATTTAGGAACACCTCTAACTATGTTAGATATTCTAGATAGTTCCTTAAAGTTTATGTGACGTACTCTTTCATGCCAAAGAGTCTCATTATCAAGTGACACTAGGATACAATTTTGACTTGTTTTACCAGGAACTACATAGCAATTGTTCTGTGACCTAACCCCTTTCAAAATGAATGAATGATTTACATCAGTTACAAGACATTCTACAGAAGAAAAATTAACTGAAAAACCATCATCACAAAGTTGGCTAATTCTTATGAGGTTAGTCTTAAGGCCTTCAACAAACAAAACATTGTTCAAAGCCGGGCCATCTGGAATAGCAATTGTTCCTTTGCCAACTATTTTTGAAGATCGTCCATCTCCAAAAACTACATGTCCTCCGGTGGTTTTCTCAAGGGTTTGAAAAACATTTTGATCTCCGGTCATGTGGCGTGAGCAACCACTATCCAGATACCAAGACGAATTGTCATACGCATAAAGTGATGTATGAATGACAAGACAAGGAAAGAATTCACCTTTACGCACCCAAACCTTACGAGTTTTGGAGTACGTCGGCAATGATCGTGACATTGGTCTCCTTGGTGAACGCGTCTTGTTCGGTTGTTCACTTTTCTTTGGAATCCATGATGACGTCGTCTTGTGGGGCGTACTACCATTGTTCTTGACCTTTGGTTGATTTCTTCTTGAATTCTGGTCATTGTTCTTGATGGTAGTTGTTGCAAGAAGCGCTTGATTTGATCGCTTGGCTCCATTCTTGCAATTTCGTCTAATGTGCCCTGCAAAACCACAACGAAAACATACCTTTGTGCATGCTGAACCCGAAGTAGATGAGGTAGGCTTGTTAACGTTGGAGGCAGTGATTTTCGTCGTCGGAGGAGAAACCGACTGGGGCACAAAAATCGTTCCACTCGAACTTGGATCCTTGCTGGTTCGAGTGTATCCAAGACCCAACCGATTCGTTTGACTGAGACCAAGCAACTTATCCAACTTGCTCCTTCCAGAAGAGAATCGCTTCAAATCTTCCTTAAGTTGGAGTATGGTCTTCGTCATCTCCAATTTTTCTTGTTGAGCCTCGTAGTAGAGCTTCAAGAAGTAATTAGCTTTATCCACCAGTTTGATGTGCTCCTTCTCGAAATGCTCGTTCTTCTCTCGAAGGGAAATATTTATCTTGACCAAGTTATCCTTTTCCTCTTCAAGAGCGTTTGAGAGAGAAGTTGCCTCTTTAGATTGTTCTTCAAGATCCCGCAATCTTCTTCTCAAACTTTTGTTTTGCTCTGCCAATTTCTTTGAATCCTTCAATAATTTATGGTAGGCAAAAGCAAAGTCTTCTCCTTTGGAATTACTTGGTTCATCATCCGTTGCATTCTTTTCATTCAAGGAGGAGTTGGATAATGAACCAGAGGAAGTCGCTGAAAAGCACATGTAAGGTGAAGTTGTGGACGCGTGGAATGCTGTGGCATTGTTATCCTCATCACTGGAAGATGACTCATTTGAAGTGGAAGTGTCATCCCATGTGACGGCTTGCATAGCCTTCTTCTTTGACGGATTCTTGTTGGGACACTTCGTTGAGATATGGCCATAACCTCGGCATTTGAAGCACTAGATTTGTCCCTCAGAGTTCTTCTTGTCCTTTGAAGAACCCTCTTGCTTTCTTGACTTAAGGCTTGAAGATCCCTTGCCTTTCTTGGACTTAACGAAGAATGAGGATTTACTTGAATTTTCCCTTCGAAAGCTTCGGCGAAATTTCCTCGTCAAGAGTGCAAGTTGTTTCTCGAAATCCTCCATGGATAGATTATCATCAGCGTCTGAGGAGGATGAATCCGCGTCTTCTTCCTTTGTTGATTTCAATGCAAAACCTGAAGAATTAGAAGAAGAGAAGGCTTTCCAGAAGAGTAGTTAGTAGGAAAAGTCATTTCATACGTTTGAAGTGCACCGACTAATTCCTCTACCATGATTTCGTCCGGGTGTTTTACTGTTTCAATGGTTGCGACCTTAGGGCGAAATCTTTCAGGAAGAGTTCTCAAAATATTTCTTACAACTATAGATTTTGGAATTTTCTCTCCCAAGTTAGCACATGTATTAACGATATCTTGCAATCGTGTATAATAATCTGTGTACGATTCATTTTCTGCCATAAAAATAGAGTCAAATTTGCTCGTAAGCATTTGCAGTTTTTGAATCTTCACTAAACTTGTTCCCTCATGTGTAATGTAGGGCCCCAGAACCCCATGTAGCTTTTCTCGTGAATTCACTGTGTAAAACACCAATTGATGGTGTATCTGGCCCATAGTGCATCAAAGGGATGCCACAGATGGACCCTGTGAGGTATCGATAGCTGGATTGGCCTTCAGCTGCTTTTGCCAAATTTTAGAAAAGGTTTTGGGCCAAATAGAGGTTGGATTTGGATTCAGCGCGGAAAAACGCTTGAAAACGGCTATTTGCTTGTTTAATTCTGAGTCCGGATGCCCAAAAACGGACTCCCGAAAGTTTTCAGTGGATTCTGGTGCATGGGGGAGGCCGTAGACCGGCTGGGTGCCACGTGGCGGCCTATTATTGGCCGGTTTACTAAGCGCGGTCCACAGAGCAGTGCCGGGTGGTGCATGGACCCGGCGCGGGGACACGTGGCGCTCCAGGAGTCGCTTGCGCGTGATGCGCGGTCCACGGAAACCCCGCGCGGGTGCATAGACCGGGCGCGGGGACACGTGGCAGCAGGTGATTGGCGGGCTCACACAGTGCGGTCCACGGGGGTGCACGCCGGCGCCTTGGGGCGCTTGCACGCGTAGGGGGCAGGCGGCACGACTGGCGAGGCGGCGCGACCGGTCGTCGAGTCGCGCGGGTGGGCCACGTGGCGCCCACCGGGTGCGGGACATGTGGCGTCACCCGGGTGCACTTGCACCGCTGTTTCGTGTTCAGGGGACACGTGTCGCTCTCTGGTGGTTTCAGGCATTGGTAGGACGGGGTGGCGGCGCGGCATTTGTGCGGCTATTGGATTCGGGCGCCCGAAAAGGTGCGCCCGAATCCGGAAATAGTGCACAATGGGCTTGGGCCTATAAATAGGCCCCTTAGGCCTTCTTTTGTGAACTTTTTGGGCTATTTCGCAGGGACAGTTCTATAGGGTTTTTGTTCACCTATTTGTTCTACACTTTGTGGTGGAGTTCCAGTATTTTTGGTGGCACGCACTTCAAGATTTACATTTTCTCGGCGCACTGCTACACACTTTCCTTATTTACCCTTTTAGTCGTGTTTCGGTCCGAGGACTTCCCTGGGCTACCCTGAAGGAATTTTTGGGTGATTCTTACGCCCACATTTTCAGGACAGGTAGGGCTTCGACTTTTGTATTTTTAGCTTCCCTGTATTTTGAGGTTTTCTTGGACTTTTTGGAGCATTTCTGTGACCTCTTATTCTGTTATGGATTATGGACAGCACCGAGGTTTTTGTGGATTTTCTCAGCAACCGAGAGTCGGAACAAAGAGTGCAAACACACGATTTATATCTACGCGTCGCAAGGAACATCATCGTATTTATCCTGGATTTTTCTGAGGTTGATTCGAAGGTGAAAATTATACTTTTTCTAGATAGAACATTGCTGACTTTTCATCTTTGGAAGTTTCGCGTGTACCGCGTTGATTAATTTATATCTTGGCCTACAGGTGTGGGAACGGGACGAGTAAGTACTCGTTTTTCATCTACTCGTCGCGAGGATCGCAACGGTGATTTTTCTAGATTTTTTTGAGGACTGTACTTGTAATGCACCGGCTTCGCTGAAATAGCCAAGTGCGGTGAAATCGCTTGTAACGTGTTCAAAATATGAATACATTTGAGTTCGGGTCGTTTCGGATCGAAGCGGGAGCCTTCGGATCAAAAAGTGAGTTGAGAAGGTAGCAAGCTGAAACTTGGTGTTTCGGTGCGAACTTTGGCTAAATTGGGAAAAATGCAACGAGAACGTGTTTTAAACGTGTTTCCCAGGGTGCGTGCAAAATTTCAGGCAAAACCGAGCTCATACGGTACGAAATTGCCTTAAAAAGGGACTCCGAAAGCTCAAAATGCAAAAATCTGCCTAAGTGCACAAATTTGTGCTGAGTACGGGTACTCAATTCTGAGTATCGGAACACAATGCATTTTGTGCTGGAAATTACATTGGATACCGGTACTGAATGCTGAGTACCAGTACGCAGTGTGCCAGAGTGTATGAAAGTTGGCCAAAAATATTCTAAGTCCCTGGGTACCGGTACCAAATGTTGTGTACCGGTACCCAATGTAAAATAGGTGATTTCCAGCCCTCGGGTTGGAGATTTCATGGGTTTAGTACCGGAACACAAGTTTGGTACCGGAACTAAAAGGCCGTGTACCGGTACTCAAGCCCGAGTACCGGTACTCAATGCCAGGAAATTGGGACAGAGAGATGAATTCTTTTGTAAGTGGGGGTAGTTTGGTAATTTCACCCCACCAGCTGCCCATTGCCTAAGAAACCCCTCCCTCCATCTCTCTCCTCATTCTCACTCTCCTCTCCCGTTTCTCTCCCTCTCGCTCTCTCTCTCTGCGCGTGGGAACCAGAGAAGAAGGAGAAGAAAGAAAAGAAGAAAAGGAAGAAGAAGAAGATGGAGAGGAGGCTAGGGTTTGGGATTTGATCTCCAAGGAGCTCAGGGATTTCGTGGAGAGCTTCAAAGGAGCCTTCAAGAGGAGTTGGAGCTCATTCCTCTTCCTCTTTCGGGTCAAGAAATCCTCATAAGAGGTAAGTGTAAAATTAGGGTTTTCCTCTTTGAAGATTTTTATGAGTTTATATGGCATAAAAGTAACCTCTTATGGTTCTAAACCTATTTTTAGGGATTTTCATGAAGAGGAAATAGATCAAACCCTAGTTCTTGCAACCAGGACATCAAGGTGGGGGATTCTTCCGAAAATGGGTGACCTCTCCCCTTTGTCTTTTGATTTCTAACCTAGAAGCAAGTTAGTGAGCATGTTAGGGTATTAGGACCTAGTACGTGATA
The DNA here is from genome assembly GCA_029204045.2 of Tillandsia leiboldiana. Classification (NCBI taxonomy): domain Eukaryota; kingdom Viridiplantae; phylum Streptophyta; class Magnoliopsida; order Poales; family Bromeliaceae; genus Tillandsia; species Tillandsia leiboldiana. Next base: position 39,483,767 of record CM055061.1, read on the forward strand.
ATGTGGACCTAACCCTAGAAGTGGATTAAGATAAACCTATTGTAGGTTAATTTTGCATGAGTACAATGAACAAAGGATAAATGTTGTAAGATTATGATAGGGTATATTATGCTCCGATGTATAACCCTAGAAAAATTAGGAGAAAAATTGTGATGGATGTAAAACTAGGAGAGAACCTAGACTAAGGATTTAACGAGTGGCATGACAACCTAGGAGTTAAACCTAGATGAACGAGTGACATTGTCTTAGGGATTAACCTAAGGTTGATTATAGAGTGTACAACATAGAGTTAAATGTACTCTAGGTTATTCGGAAAAGAGAAAAGATAGAGTTAAAGAAACTCTAAGCTAAAGGAAAAATATAACTAGAGTGAATGAACTCTAAATAATGGATGGGAATGGAATTAGAGTCAAGGAACTCCAGATTCATGTAAAGTGTAAATAGGGTTAATGAAACTCTAAGCTAAGAAGAAAACGCAAAATAGAGTCAATGAACTCTAGGTAGTGCATAAGATGGAACTTAGGTAAAGGAAACCTAAGATGAACCAGTCGAGTCAAAACTCTCAATTAATGAATTAGAGTTAGTGCAACTCTAAGTTGAACGTTAAACAGGAAAAATAGAGTTAAGGAACTCTAGATAAAAGATGAAAATGCAACTAGGGTAATGAACTCTAAATTAGGTTAAAGATGAAATACAGTTAGTAAACTCTAGGCCTATGTTGAATGCGAATAGAGTTAATAGACTCTAGGCAAAATGTGACTAAAGGTTAATACTATCCTCGGGACATAGTAAACCCTAAGGTTGTGAATTGAGAACAAGTAAAGAAAAGATTAGAAAAGGAGCTAAGGAGCCAAAGAAATTGCCAAGTGGCAAGACAAAGTGTAAATGTAAAAGAACAAGAAGTTCAAATCTAAATTGGTGTTATAGACACCCAAACTATCCTAGAGTAAAGAACTCAGGATAAAAGAGGAAAGCTTAAGAGAAAGCTAAAAGTGGCTTAATAACCAAGATAAGCAAAATTCTTAAAAGAAAGAGAACAAAAAGAGAATGTTTAAAGAAAGGTAAAAGGAAATAATAAAGTACATTGGGCCGGGCACTACGGGAGGCGGTGCTACAACCTGTTCTTGTTTGATTGGGGTTGTAGGCATCCGTCTTTTGAAACTCTCGGACCCTGCATGGTTATGTTTTAAAAGAAAATAAGAAAAATATGGCAACATACCAAGATGTTGGCTGGGAGATGCCGATCACCCTCGACTCCCTATGTAGTGGTGGGAGATGCCGATCACCCTCGACTCCCTATATAGTGCTTGGAGATGCCGATCACCCTCGACTCCAAGTGACTAGTGTGAGGACCCGAATCCCCACTTATGAGTTTACTGATGGATTAGTGGCCTTTGGAAGTGTTTGTGCGCGTGTCGGGCCCAAGAAACGGATTTATGGTGTAAATTGGGTGTAAGTTTGCATCACCGGAGGCCTTTGGAAAATTTTAGAAGTGGAATTGGGCAGAACGGACATCGGATTTGGATTCAGCGCGCGAAAATGATTAAAATGGACTATTTACTTGTTTTTTTCGGGGCTCGGACGCGAAAACACGGATTTCGAGGTGTGGGTGTACTGTTCCGGCGGTCGGAGAGGCGGCGGGCGGCGGAGCACGGCGGCCGGCTGAGGCGCAGCCGGTCGGTCCACGGCGGAAGCGTGCACCCGGGCGCGGGACACGTGGCGGCTCCCGGATGGCCGGCGCAGCAGGCGCGGTCCACGGGAAAAGCGCGGGTGTACGGTGGACCGGAGGTTGACACGTGGCAGCGCGTGGTTGGTACGGTGTTGTGCGCTCGGTCCACGGTACAGGCGGGGCAGCCTCGGGGCGGCCTCGGGGCGCGTGCCTGGCAGGGGCGCAGGCGGCGGTGCAGGCGTGCGTTGACCGCGTTTCCCGCGCGTTGTGCACGCCACGCGTCGGCGTCTGCGGCGGCCACGTGTCGATCGGTGGGTGGTGGTCTTTGATGTCCGCTGTTATGGCGCTGACGTGGCACACCGGGGACGTTTCGGGCGCTGGTTGGTCGTGTTGGGTTATGTATAATATGGATCTAAATAGGGGAAAAAACACCTAGAGGGGGGTGAATAGGTGTAAACGTTTAAACACTCAAAAATCGTTGCGCATTAAAACCCAATGCGGAAATAAATATAACACGCAAGATTTATACGTGGAAAACTCCAAACCGGAGTAAAAAACCACGGGACCGATAACACGGTGAAATCCTCTAGAATTATAACACGTACAAAGGTGATATACCGTACTCACAGACGACTCAACCTTTTTCCATACACTCCTAGTTGATCTTCTCCGCTCGCTCCGCAACGCTTCTCGAATGCACGATCTGCGTCCAACGCCGAATCCACGACGTCTGACCGAATCCACGGTCTTCACCCAGTAGCACGTCTCGAATCCACGAACGTACCTCGCTCTGAATCCACGAGAGCGGTAGCACCTTGAATCCACAAGGCCACGCGAGTCCACGCGCCGATTTTGGGGAAATCGTTGTTTTTTGGGTGGTGATGACCCGCCGAATACTTAGATTAGAAATAGATCGGAAATACCATCTAAGTATTCATTGATTTGATTCTACTCAAAATTTGAGTATGAAAACCTAGAATCAAATCAATCAATATAGATGAAAAAACATAGGATTAAATCTATTGATTTCCTTTCTTCTCTATAGGTGGATTTTTCTATTTTTGACCGTATTTGGATTACCCTAAAAAAAAATGAATCGTAGGGTCTATTTATAGGTTAGAAACCGTTGGAAGAAGATAAGCATAAAAAACTAACCAATTCTGGAATTTTACAGGACGACAGTCCGGACTGGAATGGGCGGTCCGGACTGTCTCAGCGAAATAGACTTTTTCCAGAAAAGACGACATTCGGGGTCCGGACTGCAATCCACGGTCCGGACTGTTCATGCAAATTCAACAATTTCACGTTCGGGGTCCGGACTGAATTTACAGGGTCCGGACTGAAACAGCGCATGAACAAACCTATGTTCGGGGTCCGGACTGTAATGCTCAGTCCGGACTCTGAACATGTAAAATGTCTAGTTTTTTATTTTTATGCAATTAAAAATTTATCCAAGTGTTTCTACACTATAAGAAGTATTCGGATCACCAAAAGCATTTAGTTAAACGTACCTGATCCTTTTGAATTCTTCTTTCTTGAGATTGAGGTATATGATCCAAGCTTCTAAACTTCAATCTTCAAGACTTAAACAATTTCACGAAATACGCCAACTCAAATTCCGTAACAATCTCCCTCTTTGGCGGTTTCGTGACAAAACTAAAATCCACTCAAGAAAATTCAAAAAGATATTTTTGTTGATATCACCATACAACAAAAATTTACATTGAAGATCCAAATAAAGATAAATACATGAGTTAAACTCCTAAAACAGACTCTAGACTTAGACATCTGTACTCTCTGCAAAAGAAATCATTCTTGACAGAAAAGATCGTTACTAACCTCAAGAATTTTCAACAATCAAAACCAAACACAGAGATAGAGTTTATACTCATCATGACATTTTCAAATTCAGATATGTAAGAGACTCATAATCAAAAATCGACATATCTTCTAAGCAATAAAAATCCAAATGTCACAGAAAGGTTAGTCAACAAGCAACTTGTTAGTTATATTACATGCCCAAATAGTTAGTCAAATAGTTAGTTGAGGCATGCATCAAAACACATATAAAACCAAAGTTGAAAGTTATACTTACCTTAGTTTCAGCATTGTTCTCACACAAGTATAGTCATGGTCAATCACAGAGCATTGTGCATTGTTCAAAGTTCTCCTATACTCTCTCCCCCTTTTTGTCACAAAACTCACCAAAATTACAAAATGGAGAGAATAGTTAACAAGTTCAAGAACCAACAGTTTGAGAACTTAAAAAAAAACTTAAAAACCTGCAAAAGAAAAGATTAGCCATGAGATCAAACTAAATCCGAACTGTCTGAGCTGGTATGATCTAGCTTGATCAAAATTCCTTTCAGCATTCGTGATATTTTGGAACATTTCTTTCTCATTTGTTGTTGTTCAGCGGCAATTTGCTGGAGATCTGTCGCTAATCTCTCTTGGTCAGCAGATAGTCTTCTTTGTTCCTGATGAACGGAGTCCAATACTGTAGCTTCTGGAGTGTTTCTCCTTGAAGTCGATGGACGAGGTGGAGAAGCAAATGATGCATGCTGGCCTTCATCGCATGGGGATTCTCTAGGTACTGAGTGTGCTCTAGAAAAATATTCAGTGATTTGAATTCCCCTTCCCTTGACATTTTCCCGTCTAGTATAATGTTTGGACGTCGACGTAGACTTCTTGAGCTTTTTGTTCTTGAAATACAATCTGTCTTCCTTATCAACATTTTTCTGTGCTTGTCTTCCAATTTCTTCCCAATCTTCTTCATCAGCAATATCCGGAGCCTTTGTTTTTGAAGTTTCAGCAAGGGCTTTACCTTTTGAGGTAGTAGGTATAGTGGCCTCTACTAAGAGATCATCCCAATCGATCAATTCTGTCTCAGATTCCGTCTCGGAATCATCCTTAGTTTTCTTCGCCTTCTTAGCCCTCTTAGGCTTGACAGTATCTCTTGTATGAACCATGGCAGCCGGAAGAAATACAACCCAAGTGATTACCATTGCTGTTGCTGCTTGTGAAAGAGGAGTCCTGTGAGCAAAACTCAACAACACGACAAAAATTGTTTATTTTCAAAAATTTGAAAAATTGTACCTAAACAATCATTATCATGTAGAGAGACTAAGAATCAAATTAGTTTTCCAAAAAGAATTTCAAAAATAGATCAATTCCATGATTTTCAAAAATTCCGAAAATATGCCCTAAAACCGAATTTTTAGAAATCGAAGGCCAAAAATTCGTTTATCATGAGAATACCTAGCATATAATCAAAACTAATGTTCCCAGAGTTCTTATTTCAAAAGAAGTTTGATCAAAAACCATCCACAAACGACAAAGATATGAAATTTTCTTCACGTTTTGAGCAAAAATATGAAAAACTGTGAAAAATCGAGATTTTGATCAAGATAACTTACTTTGAATTGAAGAGAATGAGTTTGGAGGGCTCCAAGATCTTTGCTTTCAAGGGAGAGAAACTCAGGAGATTTAGAAATGAAAACTTGTGATGAAATAAAATCAAAAACCACTTCGTTTCATATAAACCCTAGCCGCGGTCCGGACTGCCCGAAGAATGCAGTCCGGATCGACTACCCGCAGGAATTTCCTGCGTTCGGGGTCCGGATCGGCTTGTCCAGTCCGGACCGGCTCCAAACTTTTTCTTCAGAAAAATTCTGAAAAATTCCAAAGAATCTAGAAAAAGTATGTAAGCACTTTTGTGTATCAACTTTAAATGACAATCATCGTTTCATACAACAAGAAATAGATTATGTCAAATCTATCAATAACATCCAACAAATGAAACGAAAATTTATAAAAATTATATCCCTTAAAGTTGAACAACTTCAATCACATCTAACTTGATCTTATGAGTAATGCCCTTATCAAATCATCAATTTGGTAAAGAAAATGAAATACCAAGATCAATAGATGTTTGAAATCCCAGATAAGTTAGATAATATATCTAGTCAATTTATTATAAGGAGTGGCTCTTTGAGCATCTTTCAATAAAATCCCCACCTTACACCAACCTTGGAATTTGACAGAGTCAAGTATTCCAAAAAGCATTTTATTTAATCAACTCGAACAACCATGCTTGGTATACATGTGGTAGCTGGACACAGTACTCGGACGACCGAGGTGGTAGCTCTTTCCTCCATGTGGTGGTAGTTTTCACACTCCTCATTGGGATGTAACTCTTTCCACATCTTTTGAGCATAATACATTTCTTTGACTCCCCCTCAATTGGCTATCAATTATTTAAAATATAAAGTATTCAACCAAAAATTGATCTCGATTTCATACTCGACAAAATAGTCAAATAAGATAAAAACTATACCAAGAGATCATTGAGAGAGAAATTGACTTTGATCAAAACAAAGATGACTTAATTGGCATAAATGATCATTGCATCAAATGAATTATTATGATATCCAAAACGTAATAAATTTCAAATTATGTGAAAGGATGCAGTTAAAGGCAATAATAACTAATGCTCAATTAATGTTCTATTGTACAAACATAGATAAAGAACAAAAACACAAAAACAAAACCTAACCTAAGGATTGGTTTCAAAAGGAGATTATTTCAAGGAAAGCATACCAATTGCCTTACGCAAATGAATAAAACGTTTTTGATCCAAAGGTTTTATTAAAAAGTCAGCTAATTTATCCTCAGTTGAAATGTAGGAAAGTTGAAGAATATTTGATTCAACTAGCTCTCTAAGAAAATAATATCTAAGTTCAATGTGTTTTGTTCTCGAGTGCAACACAGGGTTTTTAGAAATGTTTATAGCACTTGTGTTGTCACAAAGAATTATTACCGAAGTTGCTGAAATTCGGAAGTCGCTCAACACACTTTTCATCCAAATGAGTTGGGTTGAACAACTACCTACTGAAATATATTCCGCTTCGGCAGTCGAGAGTGCAATGCAGTTTTGCTTTTTACTATGCCATGCAACAAGGCAATGGCCAAGATAAAAACATGCACCACTTGTGCTTTTCCGATCATCCACTGATCCTGCCCAATCGGCATATGAATATCCTATAATGTCAAGCGTTGTTCCCATAGGGTACCAAATTCCGAAATTCAGTGTACCTTTGATGTACCGGATGATCCTTTTCACCGCTTTCAGGTGAACCTCCTTTGGTGCTGATTGATATCTCGCGCAAATTCCAACACTAAAGGATATATCCGGGCGACTAGCCGTGAGATAGAGTAGACTTCCAATCATACTGCGATAGAGCTTCTCGTCTACACTCTCACTTAGTGAATCACTTCCTAATCCCTTATTGCTAGTTCCCATAGGAGTCGGAAAATGTTTAGAGTCTTCTAATCCGAATTTCTTCACCAACTCCTTTGCATACTTGGATTGACACAAATGGATGCCATCATCATTTTGTTTCACTTGCAATCCAAGAAAGTATGTCAGTTCGCCCATTATTGACATCTCAAATTTGCTTTCCATGGTTTCAGCGAATTTAGAAGCATCATTGTCTCTAGTTGCACCAAATACAATGTCGTCGACATAGATTTGTGCTACAATGAAGTTATCCTGATAATGCTTCACAAAGAGAGTCCTATCTGCTCCCCCTCGAGTATAGCCCTTTTCCAAAAGGTGCTTCGTCAACCTTTCGTACCACGCTCGCGGTGCTTGTTTTAGACCGTAAAGAGCCTTTTTCAAACGAAAAAACATGGTTAGGTTGTTTATAGTCTACAAAACCTTTCGGTTGAGCCACATAAACTTCCTCGTTTAAAAACCCATTTAAAAACGCGCTCTTAACGTCCATTTGAAATAACTTTATTTTAAAATGACAAGCAATTGCAAATAAGATACGAATGGACTCGAGTCTAGCTACCGGGGCGAACGTTTCATCAAAGTCTATACCTTCTATTTGAGAGTAGCCTTGAGCAACTAAGCGTGCTTTATTCCTGATGATGGTACCATCCTCATTTTTCTTGTTCTTGAAAATCCATTTAGTACCAATCACATTGTGTTGCTTCGGAGGCTTTGTTAATTCCCAGACTTTGTTTCGTTCGAACTGATGGAGCTCTTCTTGCATAGCTTCAATCCAGTAGTCATCCTGAAGAGCTTCATCGATGTTCTTTGGTTCAATCATGGAGACGTAGCATGCGACTCCACAAACCAACTGTCTCCGAGTTCTAACTCCTTCTTGTGGGTCTCCAATAATGTTAGATTCCGGATGATCCTTGGAGATGCGTAGCATTTGCGGTAATGGAGTAGTCGGAGGTATATGTGATAATTCCTGCACATCAGATAAACTTGAAGAACCATTAGATGCATCAACTTTATTGAAAGAGTTATTACGAGAAGATGCATTTATAGGAGTATCATCATCTAGAGACATATTAAGGGTAGATTTACCAGATGCAAAGTGGAAAGCTTCATCTACTTTAACATTTATAGATTCTACCATCGTTTTAGATTCCAAGTTAAATACCCGATATGCTCTACTGTTAGTAGAATAACCCATGAAAATCCCTTCGTCGCTTTGCGAGTCGAACTTACCAAGGTTTTCGCGATGACGCAGAATAAAACATCGACTCCCAAAGATACGAAAATATTTGATATTAGGTTTTCTACTAAACCACAGCTCATATGGTGTATTTAAGGTTCCAGGGCGCAAAAACACTCGATTAATAACATAGACAGCGGTGTTCACAGCTTCAGCCCAAAAATATAACGGTAAATTCCGGCTATGAAGCATCACACGCGCCATCTCTTGAACAACCCTGTTTTTGCGCTCAACAACACCATTCTGCTGAGGTGTATAGGGTGCTGAGAATTCATGTTTTATCCCATTGGAAGTGCAAAAATCAATAAATTTTGAATTAATGAATTCTCCACCTCTATCACTTCGAACACGAACGATCTTTTCATTTCTTTCATTCATAATACGATGACAAACCTCATGAAAAGAGTCGAAAGTATCCGCTTTTTCTTTTAAAAAATTTACCCGAGAATACCTAGAGAAATCATCAACCAAAAGGAAAATATACCATTTACCTCCCAAAGATGGTTGACGAGTCGGCCCCATTAAGTCCATATGCAGTAATTCCAAGGGCCGTTTGGTACCGACGTGGTTCAAGTTCTTGTGTGCAACTCTTGATTGTTTTCCCTTTTGACAACCACCACACACAATGTTTTCTTTATATAAAAGTTTAGGAACTCCCTTAGCCACGTTCTTATTTGAAATCCTTGCTAGTTCTTTAAAATTCATGTGACCTAGTCTTTCATGCCAAACAGTTTCATTATCCAAAGAAACTAGGTTACATTTTTCAGAAACTTTGTTTGAAACAACATAGCAATTATTTTCCGATCTAACCCCTTTTAAAAAGAATACCTGGTCCTTATCAGTTACAACACATTCTACAGAAGAAAAATTAACTGAGAACCCATTGTCACAAAGTTGACTTATACTAATGAGGTTAGTCTTAAGGCCTTCAACAAATAAAACATTGTTCAAAACGGGGCCTTCAGGAATAGCGATTGTTCCCTTTCCAACAATTTTGGAAGAACGACCGTCTCCGAAAACAACATGTCCTCCGGAGATTTTCTCTAAAGTTTGAAAACAGTTTTTGTCACCGGTCATGTGACGAGAACAACCACTATCCAAATACCAAGACGAATTATCATAAGCGTGTAAAGAAGTATGAACAACAAGACAAGGGAAGATTTCACCTTTGCGTACCCAAACCTTTCGAGTTTTGGCGTACGTCGGAAATGATTGTGAAGTTGATACCTTTGGTGAAAGTGTCTTGATTGATCCATCGCTTTTCCTTGACGTCGTCGTCTTGTTTGATGTACTACCAATGTTCTTTCCTTTTGAAAGATTCTTCTTTGATTTGCGGGAAATGAACTCATTGGTAGTAGTTGCAAGATGTGTTTGATTTGATCTTAGCGCTCCATTCTTGCAATTCCTTCTTATGTGCCCTGAAATACCATAACGAAAACATACCTTAGTGCTTGACGATCCCGAAGAGGGTGAAGTAGGTTTGTTGTCGCTGTTTGTCGTCAATTCCGGTGTCGGAGGAGGAGATACCGACTGGGGCACAAAGACTATCCCAACCGAACTAAAATTGTCTTCAGTTCGATTGTATCCGAGGCCGAATTTATTTGTTTGACCAAGACCAAGAATCTTATCCAACTTACTCCTTCCAGAAGAAAATTGCTTTAAATCATCCTTGAGTTGGAAAATGGTCTCCGTCATTTCCATTTTTTCCTGTCGAGCCTCGCCATAGAGCTTCAAGAAGTAGTTTGCTTTATTCACCATATCTACATAATTCTTCTCGAAATGCTCATTGGACTCTTGAAGGGAAACATTTACTTTAATCAGATTATCCCTTTCCACTTCAAGAGCGTTTGAGAGAGAAGTTGCCCTTTTTGCTTCTTCTTCGAGATCCTGCAATCTCCCTCTCAAACTCTTGTTTTGCTTTGCCAGTTTCTTTGAATCCCTCAGAAGTTTATGATAGGCAAGAGCAAAGTCTTCACCTTCCGAATTATCCGATTCATCGTCCGTTGCAATCTTTTCAACAGTAGGGTTGGACAGTGAGTCGGATGTACTTGCCATTAAGCACATGAAGGGTGAAGATGTGGACGCGTGGAATGACGTTGCGTTGTTCTCTTCATCACTTGAAGATGACTCATTTGTCGTTGAGGTGTCATCCCAAGTGACGGCCTGCATCGCCTTCTTCTTGGACGGATTCTTATTTGGACACTCCGTTGAGATATGGCCGTATCCTCGGCACTTGAAGCACTGGACTTGTCCTTCTGAGCTTTTCTTATCCTTTGAAAAACTCTCTTGCTTTCTTGACTTTTGGCTTGAAAAACCTTTGCCTTTCTTCCACTTTCCGGAGGATGAGGTTTTACTTGAATTACCCCTTTGGAAGTTTCGGCGAAAATTTCTTGTCAAGAGAGCAAGCTGCTTCTCAAAGTCCTCCATAGATAAGTTCTCGTCATCACCTGAGGAGGATGAATCCGCATCATCTTCTTTTGTAGTTTTCAAAGCAAAACCTGAAGACTTAGAAGTAGATGCTTTTCCAGAAGAATAGTTAGTAGGAAATGTCATTTCATAAGTTTGTAATGAACCAACTAATTCTTCTACACGGATTTCGTCCGGGTGTTTAATAGTTTCAATGGCCGTAACCTTGGAACGAAATCTTTCAGGAAGAGTTCCTAAGATCTTTCTTACAATTTTAAATTCTGGAATCTTCTCTCCCAAGTTAGCACATGTGTTTACGATGTCTTGCAATCGTGTATAGTAGTCTGTGAACGATTCATTTTCTGCCATGAAAATAGAGTCAAATCTGCTCGTAAGCATTTGCAGCTTTTGAATCTTCACAAGGTTAGTTCCCTCATGTGTAACTTGAAGAACATCCCAGATTTCTTTCGCAGTCTCACATGCTGAGACGCGAGAGAATTCTGTTTGTGATAAGGTATTAAATAAAGCGTTAATTCCTTTGCCATTGTAAGAAGATAAGTCTATCTCTTCCTTGGTCCATTTCGACCTAGGTTTGATGGTGAGAACATCAACAATAATTTCAGTTGGATTAAACCATCCAAACTCAATTGATTGCCACACCCGTTCGTCGATGGAAATAAGAAATGCTTTCATCCGTACTTTCCAGTACGCATAATTTGTTCCATCGAAGAACGGAGGTCTGTTGATGTTTCCACCTTCAGCCATTGTTTACAACCCTATTCCCGCTCCGATACCACTTGTTGGGTTATGTATAATATGGATCTAAATAGGGGAAAAAACACCTAGAGGGGGGTGAATAGGTGTAAACGTTTAAACACTGAAAAATCGTTGCGCAATAAAACCCAATGCGGAAATAAAAATAACACGCAAGATTTTTACGTGGAAAACTCCAAACCGGAGTAAAAAACCACGGGACCGATAACACAGTGAAATCCACTAGAATTATAACACGTATAAAGGTGATATACCGTACTCACAGACGACTCAACCTTTTTCCATATGCTCCTAGTTGATCTTCTCCGCTCGCTCCGCAACGCTTCTCGAATCCACGATCTGCGTCCAACGCTGAATCCACGACGTCTGACCGAATCCACGGTCTTCACCTAGTAGCACGTCTCGAATCCACGAACGTACCTCGCTCCGAATCCACGAGAACGGTAGCACCTTGAATCCCCAAGGCCACGCGAGTCCACGCGCCGATTTTGGGGAAATCGTTGTTTTTTGGGTGGTGATGATCCGCCGAATACTTAGATTAGAAATAGATCGGAAATACCATCTAAGTATTCATTGATTTGATTCTACTCAAAATCTGAGTATGAAAACCTAGAATCAAATCAATCAATATAGATGAAGAAACATAGGATTAAATCTATTGATTTCCTTTCTTCTCTATAGGTGGATTTTTCTATTTTTGACCGTATTTGGATTACCCTAAAAAAAATGAATCGTAGGGTCTATTTATAGGTTAGAAACCGTTGGAAGAAGATAAGCATAAAAAACTAACCAATTATGGAATTTTACAGGACGACAGTCCGGACTGGAATGGGCGGTCCGGACTGTCTCAGCGAAACAGACTTTTTCCAAAAAAGACGACATTCGGGGTCCGGACTGCAATCCACGGTCCAGACTGTTCATGCAAATTCAACAATTTCACGTTCGGTGTCCGGACTGAATTTACCAGGGTCCGGACTGAAACAGCGCATGAACAAACCTATGTTCGGGGTCCGGACTGTAATGCTCGGTCCGGACTCTGAACATGTAAAATGTCCAGTTTTTTATTTTTATGCAATTAAAAATTCATCCGAGTGTTTCTACACTATAAGAAGTATTCGGATCACCAAAAGCATTTAGTTAAACGTACCTGATCCTTTTGAATTCTTCTTTCTTGAGATTGAGGTATATGATCCAAGCTTCTAAATTTCAATCTTCAAGACTTAAACAATTTCACGAAATACGCCAACTCAAATTCCGTAACAGGTCGGGTCTATGCGCCCGGTTTTCGGCGCCCGAAAGATTCGGGCGCCCGAAACTAGGGACACAATGGGAATTATTTCAAATGTTTTTCCCAGCCTATAAATAGGCCCTGTTCCAGCCCTGAGAACTTTTTCCCTGCGCGGATTTTCGCAGTGCAACCTTCAGGAGATTTCTTCCTCTTCCTGAGTTGCTTCCACCTGGGGATTTCCGTGTTTTTACGTGGCACGCTTTTCGAAATTTCATTTTCTTCGGTGCGGCGCGACGATCCTTCGCCGGTGTTCCCTTTCGTCGCATTTCGGTGCGAGAGCTCCCCCGGCCTACCCAGACGACCTTTTCAGACGATTCTTGCGCCGTTGGAACGGCGACGGCAGGGCTTCGATCTTAATATTTCCTGCTTTCCCTCATTTCGCGCTTTTCGAGGTGTTTTTCTCAGTTTACTGTGACCCTTTTGTTGTGGTTGAGTTTTGGACAGCGGCTCGATCTTTTGGCGATATCTCCGCACCCAGGCATCGGATTGAGACGTGCCTATACACTTTTTGCATCTACGCGTCGCAGGGATCATCGTCGTATTTTTCTGGGATTTTTTTGAGATTTTCCCGAAGGTATATTTTTCTCCCTTTACTGTGCAGAGTATTACAGTTGTGTATGTTGTGGAGTTTCGCGCTCACCACGTTGTGGAATTTGTATCTCGGCCTCCGGGACTCGGATTTTGACGTGCAGGTACTCGTTTCGAAGGGCTCGACGCGACGATCGCGACAGTATTTTTGTTGGATTTTTCTGAGTTCTTGCTGTAGGTAAAAAATCTGCATCTTCGGGACTGTTTTCAGTTGATGGTGTATACTTGGATATTTTGGAATAAAGTGTAACTTTGGACTGTATGTTTGTACCAGGAGGAGTTGTTCAGTGTCTTTGGACCTAAGGGCCTGCGGAAGAGTGGAGGTTGTTGCTCCTGGTATTTTCTGCTGTTGGACTTTGGACAGTTAGCGCCCTCAGGTGGGTGGCCTTGTCTCCAAGATTGATGGACTGGAGCAGAGTGGAGTCTGGTAGATGTAGTTGGTCTTTTATCTTTGACGGGAACCGTTTGGGTAAACGGTGGTCCCGGGATATCTTGTTTCACTATTGTGTTGTCGCCACTGTGTTAGTGGCAGTAGTGTACCAGTGTTAGCAGGTCCTAGAACCCAGAACCTTTTTGACATACACATGATTTTAATCTACCAATGTATTCTTCCTAGCCATCGAAGGGCCGCTGGAGTCTGTTCTTGTTTGATTGGACAAAGGCATCAGCCCTTCGGGGTTTGGGTATAAATGCTTGTTTTCTAACTGTTTTTCCTAAAAGAACTAAAAATCATTAAAAACGGGTTTCTCCTCAAATCAAGATAATTTTTCAAAAAGGAAACTACTTTTAGTCCTCACCATACGTGGGTTGAGTGAAAATGATTTTCTGTAACAAATGTCACTTTTTTCCTGTAAACTTTCCCACTCGAGAGGATTCGAGTGGTCTGGGTTCTAGGGGCCGTTCCTTTGTCGGGACGAAAGCCACGGGGGCCGAGCATAGAACCTATTCTTGTTGATAGGGATGTAGCTGTTGGTCTCCCGAAACTTTCGGGCCCTGGTTGGTGTCTTCTGCGTGTTGTACCGAGGTTGTCGTGTTCCCGAACTGTAAGGGGGTTGGGAACTTCGAAATGCGGAGCCTAGAGTCTTTTCTGTTTGATAGGGTTCTAAGCACCGACGTATCGGGTTTTCCAAACCCTTATGGTGTCGGTCCTTTCTGTGTTATCTGTGAGTTTGTGTTCTGTCATGGGGAGCCGTTGAGTAGACGGTGGTCTCGGGCCGTCGAGTATCTTCCGGTCTGTGTTGTTGGGAACCGTTGGGGTTGACGGTGGTCCCGGGTCGTTGAGTGTTGTCCGACCAGTTTTGTTAGCCCTGAGTTGTGGGTCAATCCCGGCTGTGGAGTATCTCCAGCCAGTGTGTCTTGTGCCATGAGTTGGTGGAGTTTGCTAGTGTCTTGAGATTCGAGAGAGCTGATCAGCTGAGTCGTTGAGAGTGCTCCGACCGTTGTGCGAGATGTTTGAGGATCCTGAGTCTTTCCGTTCTGAGAGTGAGCGTGGATTTTGGACTATAGCCTGCAGTGCCACTTTGAGCTCGACAGAGTGCGCGGATAACTTTTTCCTCGATGGGGTCGCGCCCCTCGAGTGCCACGCCCGGGGTGGATCTGTTACTTTTGTATCGCGACTTGTCGACGCAGTCCCTCTGGCTGGGCCAGTTTTGGCAGTCACGGACGCCCTACGTCAGTCCGGTCCTACGTGGATGTAACGGCAGTGGGTAGGCGCAGGTTTCACTGGACCCGAGGAGGCAGTCAGGTAGATTGGGTGATCTGAGTTGAGGGATAGTAGATGCACCATGTTTTTATCTGTTCCACTTTTTGAGCATCTAGATAGAGGCATAGTAGCTGTAGAGCTATTCTTTCCCAGCCCTTTTCTTTCAGTATTACATTGTTACTTTATGCCTCTAGTAGACTTGGTGGGCAGACCGTCGGGCTTGTTGGCGGCACCCACTGAGGACTACTGTGGGATGTAGTTCTCACACCCGTCGTGGTGTCTTTTCCCCAGGGACTTCTGCTCCAGTTCCTGCTGTTCCAGTTGCTGATCCTGCTGATCGAGGTGAGGGAGTCGCGAGATAGATCCCTACCTGTCGTCTTCATGAGAGTGTTACTTTTGAGAGACCCTTGTAGTGAGGTATAGAGTTGTACTTTTCTTTTATTGCTGAGAGACTTATGTATTTTGTGAGGACTTGGGATGTATTTATTTTATTTATAGCAGTTTACTTTTCAGCTCTGATATCTGTATAGTGTAGTATCTTTCTTTTACAGGTTAGTCGCTTCGTCTATACGGGGCTTCCCGTATGGGCGGCGGAACTGTTAGCGAGCCCGGGTCACAGTTTCGACGCCGGGGCGTGACAGATTGGAGTGGTATCAGAGCCTAGGTTTTAGGTCAATGTGGACTTAGAAACCCTAGGATTGTGGTTGGACCCTAGGATGACTACGTGAGAGTCGTGACTAGTAGCGAGAGTCCTGATTGAGTTTTTAACTCACCCAAGGGATGGGATGAGTGATTGGCATGTTTATTCTCCTAAGCGATTATGTTGGCTGCATACAACATAACGCTATGGAATGGATGACATGCCGTAGACTTTCGCTGGATTGGGTCGAGTGTTGTCTGGTACTGTCCTGATGTTTGCATGTGGATTGCAGGTGGGCATGATGCCTCCCCGACGCAGGAGGCAGACGCGTTCTCAGCCTTCCTCCTCCCATGAGCATGAGCAGGAGGAGTCAGCACAGGGTCAGCAGAGTGAGGTGCAGGAGCTTTGGGCTCAGATGGCCCAGTTGATAGAGGTTGTTCGGCGCCAGGAGGAGGCTTCACGGCACCAGGAGGAGGCCATGGGTCGGATGATGCTCATGTTGGACCAGAGGGTACAGCCAGTTGTAGCACCCCTAGAGAGTTTCCCCGCACCTTCTTCGCTAGCTGTGGCACCCCCAGTTGTACCAGCAGCGCAGGCAGCCCCTATTGCACCAGTTACCGGTAGACAGCCGTTCGGGACGGCAGGACCGTTGACCCCCGCAGAGCAGCGAGAGGTGGTTGATTTGTTGATGAGATTTCGTCAGTCTGATCCACATCGTTTTTCGAGGCAGAGTTCGGAGCGCGGAGAGGCGGTGATGGCCGAAGTGGCTCCAGCTCCCGCAAGGATTTCGGGGGCGAAGTGCCCAGCACAGGATGTTGAGGGATAGACGAGTCGGCAGGGACCTCCGAGACCTCCACGATCTCATCCTCAGGGTCGTGGGTTTCGGAGGCGCCAGAGATCAGGTGGGCCCCCGCAGCAGCCGCAGTATCAGCAGCATCAGCAGCGAGAGCAGTCTCAGCAGCAGTACCCCCGACGGCAGCAGTTTCGGCAGCAGCGACAGGAGCAGTGTGTCATCTGTGGCGGACCTCATCCACCGTCGCAGTGCGACCAGAGACAGGGACGGTGTTTCCTATGTGGAGAGTTGGGACATTTCCGCGCAGCTTGCCCTCAGGCTATTCTGTCAGCGCGGCCTATCGCGACAGCACCCCCCTTGCCTATCCATGCAGCGGAAGCCCCTCTGGCACACCGTCAGACAGAGGGGGCCACGACGTCGGGACAGACGGGACGACGATCTTTAGCACCCAGTGGACGGGTTTACGCAACCCTGGTGGAGTACACCCCGGCAGCAGATCGTGTCACGGCAGGTATGATTTTATTTCAGTTAGCTGAGTTGAGCATTTCGGTACCGCTGCATCCTTCTGCATTGTTAGTAGAGCATCTGCATCTGCATCTTTGCATGAGTATGGGTTAGAAATTTTTTCTACCTGCTTTAGCGATTGGATTCTTTCTAGTATCCTTCGAGTAGAGGAGGATTGCGGTGCATGATCAGTACAGTTGAGACTTGGGACTTCACCGGCAGGTGTGACGATTCAGGGACAGCTCCAAGACTTTGATTGAGCACACGGGTTGGACCGGTTGGTGCGGTGCCGTGCTACGACTGATAGTGGAATGAGAGCAGTTACCCTTCCGCCATTTGGACAGGAGGAGTTCATTTTCTCGGGTTGCCGGCGTATCCTTCCTGCAGTTATGGCTTCAGCGGTTTGGGGCTAGGTGCTACTTTTAGATCGTTGGTGACGATTAGGACTAGAGGTTGTGTCCTTAGGGGTCACGGTTAGATCGTAGCTTCCGTTTTTGTAGCCACGGCAGGAACGACTTCAACACTTCTCTCCCTTTTCTTAACTTTGTGCTGAAATTTTCGAACAGGACGAAAACTTCGAAAGACTGCTCCAGAAATGGAGACGGTGCCCGAACCTGTTCTTGTTTGATTGGGGCGAAGGCACTGGTCCTTTCAGAATTTTCGGACTTTTCGTTAATTTCAGCGGTTTTCTAAATTGAGAGTTGGGGTTGACGACTTTCCTGCTGGTGGGGCCTTTACCTTTCTTGATTGGTTGTGTTGGCGTAATTCGTGTAGTTTTGGACGAGTAGAGTTGGTTGTTCTTCCTTGTCCTCTGTCTTTTGGAATTCTTGAGGTTTTTCCAGCTTTTGGACTCTTGGCTTGTGTGGACTCGCTTCGCGGAGCGTGAGTACCGACTGGGGAGCTGGAGGCGTTGTTGATGGATACTTACCCTTGGCTTTGGGACTCTTTTTGAGCCGTGTTAGTTTCGAGGATGAAACTTTCTTTTAGTGGGAGAGGATGTGAGGATCCGAATCCCCACTTATGAGTTTACTGATGGATTAGTGGCCTTTGGGAGTGTTTGTGCGCGTGTCGGGCCCAAGAAATGGATTTATGGTGTAAATTGGGTGTAAGTTTGCATCACGGGAGGCCTTTGGGAAATTTTAGAAGTGGAATTGGGCAGAACGGACTTCGGATTTGGATTCAGCGCGCAAAAACAATTAAAATGGACTATTTACTGGTTTTTTTCGGGGCCCGGACGCGAAAACACGGATTTAGAGGTGTGGGTGTACTGTTCCGGCGGCCGGAGAGGCGGCGGCGGGCGGCGGAGCGCGGCGGCCAGCTGAGGCGCAGCTGCTCGGTCCACGGCGGAAGCGTGCACCCGAGCGCGGGACACGTGGTGGCTCCCGGTTGGCCGGCGCAGCAGGCGCGGTCCACGAGAAAAGCGCGGGTGTACGTTGGACCGGAGGGTGACACGTGGCAGCGTGTGGTAGGTGCGGTGTTGTGCGCTCGGTCCATGGTGCAGGCGGGGCGGCCTCGGGGCGCGTGCCTGGCAGAGGGCGTAGGCGGCGGCGCAGGCGTCCGTTGACCGCGTTTCCCGCGCGTTGTGCACGCCACGCGTCGGCGTCTGCAGCGGCCACGTGTCGATCGGTGGGTGGTGGTCTTTGCTGTCCGCTGTTATGGCGGTGACGTGGCACACCGGGGACGTTTCGGGCGCTGGTTGGTCGGGTCTATGCGCCCGGTTTTCGGCGCCCGAAAGATTCGGGCGCCCGAAACTAGGGACACAATGGGAATTATTTCAAATATTTTTCCCAGCCTATAAATAGGCCCTGTTCCAGCCCTGAGAACTTTTTCCCTGTGCGGATTTTCGCAGTGCAACCTTTAGGAGATTTCTTCCCTTCCTGAGTTGCTTCCATCTGTGGATTTTCGGGTTTTTACGTGGCACGCTTTTCGAGATTTCATTTTCTTCGGCGCGGCGCGACGTTCCTTCGCCGGTGTTCCCTTTCGTCGCATTTCGGTGCGAGAGCTCCCCCGGCCTACCCCGACGACCTTTTCATGCGATTTTTGCGCCGTTGGAACGGCGACAGGCAGGGCTTTGATCTTAATATTTCCTACTTCCCCTCATTTCATGCTTTTCGAGGTGTTTTTCCGAGTTTACTGTGACCCTTTTTGTTGTGGTTGAGTTTTGGACTGCGCCTCGGTCTTCCGGCGATATCTCCGCACCCAGGCATCGGATTGAGACGTGCCTATACACTTTTTGCATTTACGCGTCGCAAGGATCATCGTCGTATATTTTTCTCCCTTTACTATGCAGAGTATTACAGTTGTGTATGTTGTGGAGTTTCGCGCTCACTACGTTGTGGAATTTGTATCTCGGCCTCCGGGACTCATATTTTGACGTGCAGGTACTCGTTTCGAAGGGCTCGACGCGACGATTGCGACAGTATTTTTGTTGTATTTTTCTGAGTTCTTGCTGCAAGTGAAAATTCTGCATCTTCGAGACTGTTTTCAGTTGATGGTGTATACTTGGATATTTTGGAATAAAGTGTAACTTTGGACTGTATGTTTGTACCAGGAGGAGTTGTTCAGTGTCCTTGGACCTAAGGGCCTGCTGATTAGTGGAGGTTGTTGCTCCTAGTATTTTCTGCTGTTGGATTTTGGACAGTTAGCGCCCTCACGTGGGTGGCCTTGTCTCCAAGATTGATGGACTGGACATTAAATCTGCTATAGTAGGACTATGCATGATAGTGAATTTCTTGTGTAGCATGTTAGAATGTAGGAATTGATATTCCTAATACTATCTGATGATCTTGTGATCTACTTGCTTTCTACCATCTGTTAAAGTATTGTTATCTTGGAACTTTACCTAGCACCCCCGTCATATGTTGCATGTGTAACCAGACCAGTAGAAAACCCTCACTTGGGCTAGGGTTATTTATGTTTTGCACATCCACACATTGTACTCCATTCCTGGACTTAGCGTTTCCTCGCCCAGGTAGTGGGCCGAGTGGTCGGGACTTCCTTTTAGTGTGGGATGCATGTTACACTCGTGCTTGGGAGCAGAGTGGAGTCTGGTAGATGTAGTTGGTCTTTTATCTTTGACGGGAAACGTTTGGGTAAACGGTGGTCCCGGGATATCTTGTATTACTATTATGTTGTCGCCACTGTGTTAGTGGCAGTAGTGTACCAGTGTTAGTAGGTCCTAGAACCCAGAACCTTTTTGACATACACATGATTTTAGTCTACCAATGTTTTCTTCCTAGCCATCGAAGGGCCGCTGGTGTCTGTTCTTGTTTGATTGGACAAAGGCATCAGCCCTTCGGGATTTGGGTATAAATGCTTGTTTTCTAACTATTTTTTCTAAAAGAACTAAAAATCATTAAAAATGGGTTTCTCCTCAAATCAAGATAGTTTTTCAAAAAGGGAACTACTTTTAGTCCTCACCCTGCGTGGGTTGAGTGAAAATGGTTTTCTGTAACAAATGTCACCTTTTTCCTGTAAACTTTCCCACTCGAGAGGATTCGAGTGGTCTGGGTACTAGGGGCTGTTCCTTTGTCGGGACGAAAGCCACGGGGGCCGAGCATAGAACCTGTTCTTGTTGATAGGGTTGTAGATGTTGGTCTCCCGAAATTTCGGGCCCTGGTTGATGTCTTCTGCGTGTTGCACCGAGGTTGTCGTGTTCTCGAACTGTAAGGGGGTTGGGAACTTCGATAGGCGGAGCCTAGAGTCTATTCTTGTTTGATAGGGTTCTAAGCACCGACCTATCGGGTTTTCCAAACCCTTATGGTGTTGGTCCTCCTGTGTTATCTGTGAGTTTTTGTTCTGTCGTGGGGAGCCGTTGAGTAGACGGTGGTCTCGGGCCGTCGAGTTTCTTCCGGTCTGTGTTGTTGGGAACCGTTGGGGTTGACGGTGGTCCCGGGTCGTTGAGTGTTGTCCGACCAGTTTTGTTAGCCCTGAGTTGTGGGTCAAGCCCGGCTGTGGAGTATCTCCAGCCAGTGTGTTTTGTGCCATAAGTTGGTGGAGTTTGCTAGTGTCTTGAGATTCGAGAGAGCTGATCAGCTGAGTCGTTGAGAGTGCTCCGACCGTTGTGCGAGATGTTTGAGGATCCTGAGTCTTTTCGTTCTGAGAGTGAGCGTGGATTTTGGACTATAGCCTGCAGTGCCACTTTGAGCTCGACAGATTGCGCGGATACCTTTTTCCTCGATGGGGTCGCGCCCCTCGAGTGCCACGCCCGGGGTGGATCTGTTACTTTTGTATCGCGACTTGTTGACGCAGTCCCTCTGGCTAGGCCAGTTTTGGCAGTCACGGACGCCCTACGTCAGTCCGGTCCTACGTGGATGTAACGGCAGTAGGTAGGCGCAGGTTTGACTGGACCTAAGGAGGCAGTCAGGTAGATTGGGTGATCTGAGTTGAGGGATAGTAGATGCACCATGTTTTCATCTGTTCCACTTTTCGAGCATCTAGATAGAGGAATAGTAGCTGTAGAGCTATTCTTTCCCAGTCCTTTTCTTTCAGTATTACATTGTTACTTTATGCCTCTAATAGACTTGGTGGGCAGACCGTCGGGCTTGTTGGCGGCACCCACTGAGGACTACTATGGGATGTAGTTCTCGCACCCGTCGTTGTATCTTTTCCCCAGGGACTTCTGCTCCAGTTCCTGCTGTTCCAGTTGCTGATCCTGCTGATCGAGGTGAGGGAGTCGCGAGATAGATCCCTACCAGTCGTCTTCCTGAGAGAGTAGATGTACCCACTTTTTATATTTTGAGAGTGTTACTTTTCAGAGACCCTTGTAGTGAGGTATAGAGTTGTACTTTTCTTTTATTGCTGAGAGACTTTTGTATTTTGTGAGGACTTGGGATGTATTTATTTTATTTATAGCAGTTTACTTTTCAGCTCTGATATCTGTATAGTGTAGTATCTTTCTTTTGCAGGTTAGTCGCTTCGTCCATACGGGGCTTCCCGTATGGGCGGCGGATCTGTTAGCGAGCCCGGGTCACAGTTTCGACGCCGGGGCGTGACAACTAGTGGGCACGGCGATGCCGATCACCCTCGACGTCGTGGGCCCGCAGTGTAAAAGTAAAGATGAAAGAGAAAAAGAAAAGTTATCGTTAGCCGTGGACTACCTCGTCTTATGGTAGCATGACTGCTGGGCTGGGGCCCGTTGAGCGAGGTTTTCCAATTGGCGAGTAGCTTGAGATTAAAACACAAGAATGTGAAAATAGTAAAGAGGTAATAGAGTGGCCTAGGTGGCCGGGTTAGTATGACCCCGTTTGTACCGGCATAGTGGCCGAGTTATGAATAGTAGCTAGAGTGGCATGATTGATAGCAGTGAGACAGGGAACATATACAGATAGTGTAGATTCATTCATACATGTTATGATCATGATAGTTAGCATCTGCTGTTGTTATTAGCATAGTTTATCTTGCTATTATTGCTTCCATTGGACCAAGTGGTGTAGGACATTCTTTCTCGGTGGTTGAACCCACTGGGAACTTTTCCGTAGTTCTCACACCCATGGGGTGACCCCCAGGTACATCCGGCGAGACAGACGACAGGGGCAAGGGCCCGGCAGTATAGAGACCCAGAGGATCTAGAAGATGTACCATTTTATGTTTCGAGTGAACAATGTATTGTGAGGAAAAAGAATGTAAAATTTGTAATATTGTTTAAAGTTCAAGTTGAGAGATGTAAATGTAATAACTGTTATAGTATGGTTCACTCATGTATGCTTTCATTTTTAGTTTTAACTTGTTGTTTAATGAATGAAAGTTTTTAGTTAGTAGCTGCTTTTACTCTGATATTGTATCCCATCAAACGCATTGCTTTGATTGGAGATGTTGTTACCGTTCCTTTCGGGTATAGAGAGGTCATGCCCGATTGGCGGGTCTGTTGGCGCGCCCGAACCGACCAAATTGGCAGCCTCGGGGCATGACAGTACTGAGGTGAATTTCCTCATTTTCCGTGCTGTTTAGAAAAATAGTAAATGCTGTTTTTGGATGTTGTTAGTTATGCCGTTTGCGATCTATGTTGCTGCAGTTCTCGCATTTTGGAGGTTTACGGAGATTGAGGATCTTGGCAGCGAGGGATCTCTTATTGTTGTTGTTCACGCCTTTTGAGGTGGGTGGTTGTTATGGACCTCAGCTTTGATTTACTCGGAATATTGGAATAATCCTCATTGTTGAATGCAGATTAGTATATCGTGGTTATTATGCATGCTTGTATAGTCGTACTTGTGATTTGTTAGTATGTAGTATACTTATGAGATCCTTATTATCTGGGAATAGCATGCTCTAAATAATGTATGATCAATGATATTTATCTTCTTTTATCAGCATGAGGACACTTGCATGCTTGTTTGGACATCTAGTTAGGCCACCTTTTTCTGCTACACTATCGTTGGAATTTGACTTAGGAGAAACCATGTTGGCACCTTTTCTCCTTTTATTGAGGTACATGTGGTATTGCTCGGGATGAGCAGGGTTGTAGGATAGTGTAGCCGGGTATATTTAGTGGATTTGGCATACCAGATTGTGGGTTGTGGGGTATTGCGGCGACCGCGGACATTGGGCGGTTGACCGGATGTTTACTTGTGCATCAGATTGGGGATTGGATTTCTCTAGTGGAGGGAGTTTCCCACTTGTTGTTGTATTATTACATTAGACTGGGGTATCGGGTTATCTTTAGTGGAGGGGTTTTCCCACTTCTATCATTGTCGTGATCCAGTCCTGCTGCAGTGAGATATTGAGACATGATTTCTTTACTCGTGTGGGTCGCTCCCCTCGAGTGCCACTCCGGAGTGTGCGACCGGACGGATCGAGGCCGGTCTGTTACTTACTTTAGTGTGCGACCGGACGGATCGAGGCCGGTCTGTTACTTACTTTAGTGTGCGATCGGACGGACAGAGGCCGATCTGTTACTTACTTTGGGATGCGACCGTACCGGTCAATAGTCGGTCGGTATTCCCACAGATGTTCGACATCAGAGCAGGCAGTGCCAGTTTTTACTGGTCGTTAGATTGGGTTTATACAGTCAGGCACATTCACTGATGCATTCTTATAGTTACATCTTTCTGACTCTGCATTTAGAGGCATCGTATTGGTAGCTTCATTTTCTTATCAGCAGTACTGTTTATAGCTTACCACCTTTTCTTTTCTTTTGCCTCTGGTAGACCTAGTGGGCTCGTCAGAGTTTGAGGCTTAACCCACTAGGGGAGGCAACTGTTTTTATAGTAGTTCTCACCCCCATCGTCTTTTTCTTTGTTTTTCCCCCTTTGTTTTGCAGAGTCCTCTGCGGGAGTTGCTGGGCCGTCAGCAGTAGATCGAGGTAAGAGGATAGCGGACTAGTTAGAGTGTCCACCCGACAGTTGCTAGTTGGACTTTTGGTGTACCCCTATCTTCTCAGATAGTTTTGTTGTATTTTATTTTGGGTCTGGCTTTAGCCAGCTAGTTGTATGTTTGTGGTGAGCTGGGAGTGATACTTGTATTTATTTACAGTTGTTCTTTACTTTATTTCCAACTTTTGTCTGAGATGTAGTAGTTTTAGTTCAGCTCTGATTTTATGCTCTTTTATTATTATTTCCTATATCTGAGCAGGTTACCGACGCTTCGTGTACGCGGGAAATATTGTGTGCACGGCGGATCTGTAGACGGGCCCGGGTTCTGGTTTACACCCGGGGTGTGACATGTAACTTGTAGAGTATCCCAGATTTCTTTCGCAGCCTCACATGCCGAGACGCGAGAGAACTCAGTTTGCGACAAAGCATTAAATAAGGCATTAATTCCGTTGCCGTTGTAAGAAGAAGAATCAATTTCTTCCTTAGTCCATTTTGACCTAGGTTTGATGGTGACAGCATCGACAATAATCTCAGTAGGATTTGTCCATCCAAACTCAATTGATTGCCAAACCCATTCATCGATGGAAATCGAGAACGCTCTCATGCGTACTTTCCAATATGCATAATTTTTTCCATCGAAGAACGGTGGTCTATTGATGTTTCCACCTTCAACCATTGTTTAGAACCCTATTCCCGCTCTGATACCACTTGTGGGTTATGAATAATATGGATCTGAATAGGGGAAAAACTACCTAGAGGGGGGGTTAATAGGTGAAAATAATAAACACACCAAATCGTTGCGTAAAAAAAATAACCCAATGCGGAAAATAAATAAAGTACGCAAGATTTACGTGGAAAACTCCATCGCAGGAGTAAAAAACCACGGGACCGATAACACAGCGAAATCCACTAAGATTAAGCATGTACAAGGTGATTTACCGTAACCCTACGACTCAATCTTTTCCATACGCTCCTAGTTGATCTTCTCCGCTCGCTCCGAACGCTCCTCGAATCCACGATTTGCGTCCCAACGCCGAATCCACGACGTTCAACGTCGAATCCACGGCGTCCAACCAAATCCACGGTCTTCACCAATGCGGCACGTCTCGATCACACGAACGCGCCTCGCTCCGAATCCGCGAGAGCGGTAGCACCTTGAATCCACAAGGCCACGCGAATCCTTGCGCCGATTTTGGAAAATCGTTGTTTTTGTTTGGTGATGATCCTCCGAGTACTTAGATCAAAGATAGATAAGGAAATACCATCTAAGTATTCTTCAATTTGATTCTATGAAAAACAGGAGTTTGGAAACCCTAGAATCAAATTGAACAATATAGATGAAGAAACATGAATTTAATCGTGTTTTCCTTTCTTCTCTATATTTGTGGATTTTTCCATAATCTTTCGATTATCTCGATTGATTCTCGGTTTTATATCCTTACCCTAAAAGATGAAATTAAGGGTTTATTTATAGGTTAGAAAGCTTTGGAAATAGATAAGCAACAAAAACTGACTTAACAGAATTTTTTCCGCACGGCGGTCCGGACTGGATTTGGCTGATCCGGACTGTCGTCTTTTTCCAGCAGATTTTCTGAAAAACGCAGTTCGGGGTCCGGACTGAAACAGGGGAGGTCCGGATTGTTCATGCAATTTTGCAGAATTTAAGGTTCGGGGTCCGGACTGAAACAGGGGTGGTCCGGACTGGAAAACCGCACGAACTAAACTATGTTCGGTGTCCGGAATGGATTGGTCTGATCCGGATCCTGAACATTCAACTTGTCCAGTTTTTGATTTTTAAGCAATGAAACCTTATCCAAGTGTTTCTAAACTACACAAATGTATTCGGATCACATAAATTATTTAGTTAAACGTACCTGATCATTCCGAATCCATTCTTCTTGAGATTGGTGTAATTGATCCACAATTCTTCATCTTCAATCTTCAAGACTTATACCACTTCACGAAATACGCCAAAACAAAAATCCTTAACAAATATCTCACAGTGCTCACCGTAAAGGTAATGTCGCCACAGTTTCAATGCAAACACTACAGCGGCTAACTCCAAATCATGTGTAGGATAATTCTTCTCATAATCCTTCAGTTGCCGCGCAGCTTAAGCAATTACCCTACCATGTTGCATCAATGCACAACCCAATCCGCTGTGGGAGGCATCACTATAAATCACAAATCCCTCTCCCATCACAGGCAATGCTAAGATCAGTGCAGATATCAATCTCATCTTCAGCTCATCGAAGCTCTGCTTGTCACGCCCCGGGTGTAAACCAGAACCCGGGCCCGTCCACAGATCCGCCGTGCACACGGTATTTTCCGTGTACACGAAGCGCCAGTAACCTGCTCAGATAAAAGAGATAAAATAAAAGAGCAATAAAACAGAGCTGAACTAAAACTAATACATCTCAGACTGAAGCTGGAAATAAAATACAATACATCTGTATAAATGATACATCTGTCTCTCCCAGCTCACCAAAATAAATACAACCTGCTGGCAAAAGCCAGTCCCAAAGTAAAGGTACTACCGTCTGAGGAAACATGGGTACACCAACAATCCAGCTAACATGCTCATCCTGCCTCGAGATCTATCTACTCGGCCGTCCTCTCTCCTCGACCCGCCACTGTAAGCCCAGTAGCACCCGCATAAAACACTGCAAAACAAGGGAGAAGCAAAAGAGGAAAGAAGAATGGGGGTGAGACTACTAGTAAACCAGTAGCCTCCCCTAGTGGGTAAAACCTCAACTCTGACACGCCCACTAGGTCTACCAGAGGCAAAAGGAATAAAGGTGGTATGCAATGAGTATGACTCCTGATGAAAAGCTACCACTAGAATGCCTCTAAAAACTGAGCTAAAAGAATAGCTGAATGTATGCATCAGAATGTCAACGCCTGCCTGTCTAGACCCAATCGATACACCAGTAAGCACTGGTACTGCCTGCTCTGCCTGCCAAATCGGGTATGCCCGC
This sequence comes from Tillandsia leiboldiana, assembly GCA_029204045.2. Classification (NCBI taxonomy): domain Eukaryota; kingdom Viridiplantae; phylum Streptophyta; class Magnoliopsida; order Poales; family Bromeliaceae; genus Tillandsia; species Tillandsia leiboldiana. The sequence continues at coordinate 39,510,952 of CM055061.1, forward strand.
CTACGCATAACACCGATAGGAAAAGGGAGTCTCGAAGACTCGAAGCCTGTAAAAACGCACACTCCGGAGTGGCACTCGAGGGGAGCGACCCACACGAGTATAATGCCTGGGTAACAAGTACCAAATCAGCAGGACTGGATCATGACTCTGATCACGGTGGAAAACCCATCCACTAAAAGAAATCCAAATCCTCTATCCCAATCTGATGCAATAACCACTGTCCGGTCAACCGCCAAAGATCCGCGGTTGCCGCAATGCCCGGCCCTCACAGCCTGCCTGTCCCAAAGCCCACAACTGTCTGACTACACTATCCCAGTCCCTGCTCGAACCCGAGCGCACTATCCCCCGAATATAAATAAAAGAAGAGAAAAGCATGGTTTCTCCTAAGTCAATTCCAGCATGATAGTGTAGCAGAAAAAGGTGGCCTAACTAGGTGACCATACAAGCATGCAAATGTCCCAAGATGATATAAAAATAAACAGATGTCGATAACCTTTATAATGTTAGAGCATGTATAGAACAGTATGAGAATAGTAAATATGAGATAGCCTGTGCCTGCCTATGCCACATACCCAAAGCCCACAATTATTGATTAGCCTTACCTTTTAACATGATGTTACTGTCCTACAATCATAATCCCCAATCAAGCAAGTTCTAACAATATCTGTTTAATCACAATAAGCCTGCCATTGCCACACATAAAGTGCATTTATCCTTTTAATCAAAGAAGCTACTCAAATGCCTAGCGGGTAATCAAAAGATGGAGGGTTAACAACCACACCCATAATGACAATCCTGACCCAGGTCCGACATCCGGTCAACCACCTACTATCCGCAATAGCCGCAATACCCCAAAAGCTAAAATTCAAGCCCCGGCTACACTATGCCGATCCCTGCTCAAACCCGAGCAACAAATAGCCGCCTGCCTAAGGAATAGGGGGAAGAAGAGACAATAGGGTTCCTCCCAAGGCAGTCCCAACATATAGTGTAGCGATCAGAAATGGTCTAACTAGATATCCCTGAAATCAAGCCTATCTCCTCATGGAAGAAAGAAGGGGAGTGACAAATAGTGGTTCATCATGTGTATCAAGTAATAACTCCACCTGGGTGTAATCATCATGCTAAATCATAATCCAACCGCACATGTCCATAACCTGCTAATCACCCTCACATGAATCATCCACCTATGCCTGTCCAAAAATCCTCAAGTGGTACCCTCCCACAAGACGCCTCACAATATCACAATATGAAAGTACATCCCCCCCCTTATGCAAGGTTAAATGCTAAAACGATGTCCATGAAGCATGTATAAGTTCCAACATGTCAAGTTTCCAATATAATGTTTTCCATATGATAGGCTCACAATTATCTAGTTAAGCATGCATGTCCATTAGGTGACCATTCAACATGTCCAATAAAGGGGATCACTCTAATATTCCTAGTGGGTATATCAGAAAAGAGGAGTAAAGCAACCACCCACCTCGAGCGCTAAACCCTGGTCCCAACAGCGAAGTCCGCGCCCGGTCTCAACGATCACCACGGTGCTGCACAAAAATACCCCAAAAGAACAAGCACAATTAATCCACCATGCTCACACCAAAATCTGTCCCAAATACAATCAGTCCACAGTTTTGCCTTTTTCACCTGCGAGATCTGCTCGAGAAATTCCAGGAAAAATACCGTCACGATCCTCGCGACGAACCGGTCGAAACGAGTACCTGCACGTTCCCACACGAGTTTTCTACGCTGAGATCCAAAATCGACAAGAGAACTACCCCGAACAATACTTCCACCCAAAACTGTGCTACAAAGTTCTGTAAAAAGGGGTTTCTCACCTTCGGGGAAAATTCCAGAAAATCCAAGAAAATTCAGAGAGACTCCTTGCGATGCGTAGATGCAAATTGCCTTTTGAATCACCTCAATCCGATGTCTGGTTGCGGAGATATCGCCGAAATACCGAACCGCTGTCCAAAACTCCATCACAGCAAAAAGAGGTCACAAGATGATCCGAAAAACCCATGAAAACCTCGGGATGGGAAAAACCAGCAAACATGGAAAACGTAGCCCTACCTGTCGTGAAGACGATGGCGCAAGAATCGCTGAAAAAGAGTGCCGGGGTAGCTCGGGAGAGTCCGTGCACTGAAATGCGACGAAGGGAATCACAAGGGAACGAGCGTCGCGCCGCGCCGTAAAATCCAAACCTCGGAGTGTGTGCCACCACAAATATTGGAAATCCTCCAGAAGATGTAGAACTCGAAGGGGAACAACTTTGCTGAAGACACCTTGGTGAGAGGAGGCTCGGAAATGGTGGAAAAAGTGAGAAGAAAGGAGCTCGGGCTGTTTAAATAGGCCTCCCAAACAAATAGCAAAATGCCATCCGGGTCCCCATTTTCGGGCGCCCGGAAGTTTCCGGGCGCGCACAGTGCGGCCCGGCCCAAGACTTTCGGGCGCGCACAGTGCGGCCCGGCCCAAGGCGCGCCGTCGGACGGGATCCGCGGTCCGTCCGACCCGCCTCAGCGCCCGCCACGTGTCGCCCGAACAGGCGACAGCCCAAATCCTCCACTCCTGCTGCGCCACGCGGCCAACCCCGGGAGTCGACACGCGTCCCCGACAACAGTACCGTCGCGCCTGCGCGCCTGCCCGCGCCAGCTGCCCCTCCTGCCCGCACAGTTGACCAGCCAATAGGGAAGCGCCACGTGTCCCTGCCACTGACCGCTGCACCCGGTGCACGAGCCTCCGTAAGCCGAACCAATGGTAACCTGCCACGTGTCCACTCCGGTGCACCGTGAACCAAAACCCAACCATCATGCTCCGTAGACCGTGAGCTGTGAGCCGGCCTATGGGGTGGTGCCACGTGCCCCCGCCTTGGTGCACGACGGCCGCGTGGACCGCGCGCCTGCCCGCGCGCCCGCGCGCTGCCCGCGCCCTGTGCCGCCGCCGTTCCGCCTGCCCGAGGCCGCGCCGCCGCCCGCCGACGCTGCCCGCCGCCGCCGCCGCCGCCGGCGATCGCCGGAGTTACTGTTCCGGCGGTGAACAGTACCCGAAGCTCAGAAAAATCCAGCAGATAGTCCATCTTGACCGTTTTCGCGCGCTGAACCCGAATTTGATGTCCGCTTCGCCAAATTCCCATCCAATAAATCGCCGGAGGCTCCCGAAAAGGCATTTTCAATCCGAATTTCGTGCCGAGTCCAAATCTGATATCCGATTTGCGCGAAAACACCTATAAACATCCGACGGGGTTCCCTGATTACCCACGTGATCCACTTTAAGCCCGGAGTCAATCACTTGTGTCCAAATTGGCGCACGAACACCGCCGACATGCCCCGTAGGCCTCCAGAAGCTGCCGGTTACACAGTAAAAGCCCTGTAGAATTCCGGATCATCACATCCTCCCCCACTAAAAGAAAGTTTCGTCCTCGAAACTAAAGCAACTCTCAACGAGTCTCAGAAACCAGGGGTAAGTACTCAACACCGCCGTCTCCCGCTCTCAAGTCGCCTATCACTCCCCGTGATTACTCCTCAGCAACAATAACAGCAACAACCAGTACGGCATAGCCCGATCGCGCAATTCCCTCATCTCACGAGCTGGAATTCGCAACGAGCGTCCCTCGTACTCCAAACTCTCGCAGGGCTCCAAAGAAGCGAGTCAATCACGGGCGAGGAGTTCAAAACACAACACTCCTGAGCGAAGACGCAGAAAAACCTCAGGGACTCCATCAAAAGCCTGGGGGAAAAGAACGAACAGCCAGTGCAACACGCACTAAAATCACCCTCTAGAGCCGACTCAACCAGGGCAACCCGAAACACATCCACACAAGCACCCGCACAGGAAAGGGGCCCTAACAAGCAGGGGTTCTCACTCGGTCACTGTCAAAACCAGACCACACGAGTAGATTGCTCAGCCGCAGCCTATCCTCAAAAGGGATCCCCTGGGACACAATCTCAAGCCCAGTATACCACCATGGTCCCACACAGCGCCAGCTATGGGACCATCAAAACTCAACTCCCAATTTAGCTCTTCTGCTTTAGGTATCCGCCACCACAGTGGCCCGGTCGGGGTGATCCTGGATGCTCATCAAAATCCAATGGTAGCTCCATAGCCACTATGGGAGGCATCACTATAACTCGCAAGTCCATCTTCCTCCGTTGACCAACTAAAATCGTCACTGATACCAATCTTACCATCCGCTCGTCAAATTCTGCTGGCACCATCCGGTCCAAAAGCTCCTCACCTCAGTAGTAACTGCCGATCTCGGCCCATCTCAAATAGCATCTATTTTGACTGGACTTCCACCGCCGCCCCCGCGGCTAAATACGTAATCCAGGAAGATGTGCTCTCAAAGATGAAACTTGTACCAAAACCATTTAGCATAAAACCTTATCCTCACAGACCTTGCCACAGCATCTATAAATGCTTCACAAGCTCTAAATCACTCAGGGAGGGGTAAAAGCCAAGATATCCCTGAAAAATGCCGCTATCAATCCGTTCAAGCCCAACTGGAACACAGAATTCCTCAATCTTAAAGGCAATAAGGCATTAGTCATTCCATTGGCCTCACTGTACTCACAATGCCCCTAGCGTGTCCTGAACGTCATCTTGGCGAGATACTCAGCTGTAGTTCCAAATTGATGCAGGCATCATAATCGAACATCTGCCGGAGTATAACTCCATCCAAAAGGTTCTAAATAATACCCGGACCTGCCTGGGCTCCACTCACAAAGAACTCTCACAGTCGTGTATCAACGACGCGGCACTAGGTCCAACAAACCCTCTATCCATCAGGTCCACGCACCTATGCCCACAACTCTCACAGCTCTACAAATGATATTTAACGAGGTGCTATCGAGGTAGGCGCAGTTCCCAGAACCACGTCAATCGAAATCACAATCTCCCTAACCGGCGGCATCATCATCGGCTCAGGTGGAATCACACCCGGGATCTCACGGCAACAAGAATATCCTTACGTCCTGGTGCCGCCGTAGGCACCTCTCACACTATCGCTGTAACCTGAGTACCCAAACAGTCGCAACAAACAAGCCTTCTATTGTCTGCCTCGCAGAAAACAAGGTCCTTTCTCTCAGCAGTGAAACATCCAGTGGCACTATGCCAACCAGTCCCAAGCACTGGGTCTAAACACCGAACGGCCACAAATACCAATAAGTCTGCCGGCATAACTTACGGCCTCTACTGCACTGGATATGATCCACAAGCCTTCCCCACCTGCACAATCCCAACAGTAACCTGTACCTCTAGTGCACGGGGCAACAACTCTGCCTCTAGCCCATGCCGGACTGCAACATGCTCTAACTCTGACTGCTGTGATGAAATCACACCGGCGACACTCGATCCACTACCGTGGCGCCCTCCAACCGGGCGGCACAAATTCATCCTCTCGATGCAAGTGGTCGTCGCTCAGCCTGCCAAACATATCTAGACCAATCACAAAGGGAGCTCGACCCCCGTCCCTGCTCACACTGAGGCGACGAATGTGGTCTCTCGCAGACAGCCAATCCACGCTACCGCTGCACCACTCTGATAAAATGGGCTGATGCTGTCATCGGGGTCCACCCAACCTCTGACGTCTCAGAAATCCACCTGGATATCATCGTCATACGACAAAGCACCATCAATTCATGCAATTCCTTATACAATTACCCTTACTAAGCTCACCCCTCAAACACATATGTTGTACCCCAAACATGCATGTTATCGATCACCAAGGGTAACCTCCCCCTGGGGTAAGCTTTACATAATCCATCCAAAAGGATATCCACCATCCTGGAAGGGAAACGAAAATGTCCTTGCCGGCCGACCTGTCCACCAATACCTAGCGCCAAGCGCCTCTATCCAGAACTCGCCTCTGGCGGCAGACCCCTATCCAACGGAACTGCAATGCTACGCGCCATACCCAATGCCTCCACTATCAAAGCACCCCAAAATCTAAAACCTGCAAAAGAGGGTCCGAATACACGGAAGGGCATCCTGGCGCAATCCACTCACAGTCAAGCATATCCTATGCGCCTTGTCCCCTAAATCATAGAGCGCGTAGTTCAGTAACTGCGTAATCCTTTTGACACCAAGAGGCTCTCAAGCAGTCTTTCCATCACCACCAACCACGATTCTACCCCAAGAGGCTCCAAACTTAATCCTATGAATCGGGGTGGTTTATCTGCAAAAACTGGCTTAACTGATCAATGGTGTCCCATAGCTCATCCGCTGTCAACAATCCACCCTGCCTCGGCGCCTCGGCACTAACCATTGGCACGGAGGGCTACTCACTCCCTCAGTACTACAAAAATCCCCGCCCCTGAGGATACTGCAACCGGGTGGTCTCAGAAAGAAGCACTGTCGAGCTGCCCGCTGCTCCGACAACTGTGTCACTCAAAACCAGATGCCCGCTCACTCTGCCGCTGATAAGCCTCTGACAATCCTGTCATCAGGGTCCCGAGTCCTCTGACTCTAATCCGGTATCCGGCCTGAAACAACTAGCTCAGTCCCAACTGCCGCACCAAGGTGCCGCCCGGGTCAAGGCCCAACGTCGGGGAGACACCGCTCGCCACGACAAACCGCAAATCAGCACACCCCAAACACTCGACCCAATCTAGCGAAAGTCAAAGACATCCTTCTATTTCTGTAACCTTATGTTGTCTGCAGCCAACATACTGTCCCCCAGAAATAGAGTATGTCGATCCCCTCTTCACTCACAGGAAGAGTAAAACAAATAAATCGCCGACTTTCGCAAGGTGTCGCGTCTCTCGCGTCCTATCATCCTAGGGTCTGCTAAAAGCCTAGGGTTTCCTAAGTCCCAACCCGACCTATCCCTAAGCTCTGATACCAACTTAATCTGTCACGCCCCGGGTGTTAAACCAGAACCCGGGCCCGTCCACAGATCCGCCGTGCACACGGTATTTTCCGTGTACACGAAGCGCCAGTAACCTGCTCAGATAAAAGAGATAAAATAAAAGAGCAATAAAACAGAGCTGAACTAAAACTAATACATCTCAGACTGAAGCTGGAAATAAAATACAATACATCTGTATAAATGATACATCTGTCTCTCCCAGCTCACCAAAATAAATACAACCTGCTGGCAAAAGCCAGTCCCAAAGTAAAGGTACTACCGTCTGAGGAAACATGGGTACACCAACAATCCAGCTAACATGCTCATCCTGCCTCGAGATCTATCTACTCGTCCGTCCTCTCTCCTCGACCCGCCACTGTAAGCCCAGTAGCACCCGCATAAAACACTGCAAAACAAGGGAGAAGCAAAAGAGGAAAGAAGAATGGGGGTGAGACTACTAGTAACCAGTAGCCTCCCCTAGTGGGTAAAACCTCAACTCTGACACGCCCACTAGGTCTACCAGAGGCAAAAGGAATAAAGGTGGTATGCAATGAGTATGACTCCTGATGAAAAGCTACCACTAGAATGCCTCTAAAAAACTGAGCTAAAAGAATAGCTGAATGTATGCATCAGAATGTCAACGCCTGCCTGTCTAGACCCAATCGATACACCAGTAAGCACTGGTACTGCCTGCTCTGCCTGCCAAATCGGGTATGCCCGCCTACGCATAACACCGATAGGAAAAGGGAGTCTCGAAGACTCGAAGCCTGTAAAAACGCACACTCCGGAGTGGCACTCGAGGGGAGCACCCACACGAGTATAATGCCTGGTACAAGTACCAAATCAGCAGGACTGGATCATGACTCTGATCACGGTGGAAAACCCATCCACTAAAAGAAACTCCAAATCCTCTATCCAATCTGATGCAATAACCACTGTCCGGTCAACCGCCAAAGATCCGCGGTTGCCGCAATGCCCGGCCCTCACAGCCTGCCTGCCCAAAGCCCACAACTGTCTGACTACACTATCCCAGTCCCTGCTCGAACCCGAGCGCACTATCCCCCGAATATAAATAAAAGAAGAGAAAAGCATGGTTTCTCCTAAGTCAATTCCAGCATGATAGTGTAGCAGAAAAAGGTGGCCTAACTAGGTGACCATACAAGCATGCAAATGTCCCAAGATATATAAAAATAAACAGATGTCGATAACCTTTATAATGTTAGAGCATGTATAGAACAGTATGAGAATAGTAAATATGAGATAGCCTGTGCCTGCCTATGCCACATACCCAAAGCCCACAATTATTGATTAGCCTTACCTTTTAACATGATGTTACTGTCCTACAATCATAATCCCCAATCAAGCAAGTTCTAACAATATCTTTTAATCACAATAAGCCTGCCATTGCCACACATAAAAGTGCATTTATCCTTTTAATCAAAGAAGCTACTCAAATGCCTAGCGGGTAATCAAAAGATGGAGGGTTAACAACCACACACATAATGACAATCCTGACCCAGGTCCGACATCCGGTCAACCACCTACTATCCGCAATAGCCGCAATAACCCCAAAAGCTAAAATTCAAGCCCCGGCTACACTATGCCGATCCCTGCTCAAACCCGAGCAACAAATAGCCGCCTGCCTAAGGAATAGGGGGAAGAAGAGACAATAGGGTTCCTCCCAAGGCAGTCCCAACATATAGTGTAGCGATCAGAAATGGTCTAACTAGATATCCCTGAAATCAAGCCTATCTCCTCATGGAAAAAGAAGGGGAGTGACAAATAGTGGTTCATCATGTGTATCAAGTAATAACTCCACCTGGGTGTAATCATCATGCTAAATCATAATCCAACCGCACATGTCCATAAACCTGCTAATCACCCGCACATAATCATCCACCTATGCCTGTCCAAAAATCCTCAAGTGTACCCTCCCACAAGACGCCTCACAATATCACAATATGAAAGTACATCCCCCCCCTTATGCAAGGTTAATGCTAAAACGATGTCCATGAAGCATGTATAAGTTCCAACATGTCAAGTTTCCAATATAATGTTTTCCATATGATAGGCTCACAATTATCTAGTTAAGCATGCATGTCCATTAGGTGACCATTCAACATGTCCAATAAAGGGATCACTCTAATATTCCTAGTGGGTATATCAGAAAAGAGGAGTAAAGCAACCACCCACCTCGAGCGCTAACCCCTGATCCCAACAGCGAAGTCCGCGCCCGGTCCTCAACTATCACCACGTGCTGCACAAAAATACCCCAAAAGG
>CM055061.1:39520172-39540524 GCA_029204045.2 Tillandsia leiboldiana
ATCCAAACCTCGGAGTGTGTGCCACCACAAATATTGGAAATCCTCCAGAAGATGTAGAACTCGAAGGGGAACAACTTTGCTGAAGACACCTTGGTGAGAGGAGGCTCGGAAATGGTGGAAAAAGTGAGAAGAAAGGAGCTCGGGCTGTTTAAATAGGCCTCCCAAACAAATAGCAAAATGCCATCCGGGTCCCCATTTTCGGGCGCCCGGAAGTTTCCGGGCGCGCACAGTGCGGCCCGGCCCAAGACTTTCGGGCGCGCACAGTGCGGCCCGGGCCCAAGGCGCGCCGTCGGACGGATCCGCGGTCCGTCCGACCCGCCTCAGCGCCCGCCACGTGTCGCCCGAACAGGCGACAGCCCAAATCCTCCACTCCTGCTGCGCCACGCGGCCAACCCCGGGAGTCGACACGCGTCCCCGACAACAGTACCGTCGCGCCTGCGCGCCTGCCCGCGCCAGCTGCCCCTCCTGCCCGCACAGTTGACCAGCCAATAGGGAAGCGCCACGTGTCCCTGCCACTGACCGCTGCACCCGGTGCACGAGCCTCCGTAAGCCGAACCAATGGTAACCTGCCACGTGTCCACTCCGGTGCACCGTGAACCAAAACCCAACCATCATGCTCCGTAGACCGTGAGCTGTGAGCCGGCCTATGGGGTGGTGCCACGTGCCCCCGCCTTGGTGCACGACGGCCGCGTGGACCGCGCGCCTGCCCGCGCGCCCGCGCGCTGCCCGCGCCCTGTGCCGCCGCCGTTCCGCCTGCCCGAGGCCGCGCCGCCGCCCGCCGACGCTGCCCGCCGCCGCCGCCGCCGCCGGCGATCGCCGGAGTTACTGTTCCGGCGGTGAACAGTACCCGAAGCTCAGAAAAATCCAGCAGATAGTCCATCTTGACCGTTTTCGCGCGCTGAACCCGAATTTGATGTCCGCTTCGCCAAATTCCCATCCAATAAATCGCCGGAGGCTCCCGAAAAGGCATTTTCAATCCGAATTTCGTGCCGAGTCCAAATCTGATATCCGATTTGCGCGAAAACACCTATAAACATCCGACGGGGTTCCCTGATTACCCACGTGATCCACTTTAAGCCCGGAGTCAATCACTTGTGTCCAAATTGGCGCACGAACACCGCCGACATGCCCCGTAGGCCTCCAGAAGCTGCCGGTTACACAGTAAAAGCCCTGTAGAATTCCGGATCATCACATCCTCCCCCACTAAAAGAAAGTTTCGTCCTCGAAACTAAAGCAACTCTCAACGAGTCTCAGAAACCAGGGGTAAGTACTCAACACCGCCGTCTCCCGCTCTCAAGTCGCCTATCACTCCCCGTGATTACTCCTCAGCAACAATAACAGCAACAACCAGTACGGCATAGCCCGATCGCGCAATTCCCTCATCTCACGAGCTGGAATTCGCAACGAGCGTCCCTCGTACTCCAAACTCTCGCAGGGCTCCAAAGAAGCGAGTCAATCACGGGCGAGGAGTTCAAACACAACACTCCTGAGCGAAGACGCAGAAAAACCTCAGGGACTCCATCAAAAGCCTGGGGGAAAAGAACGAACAGCCAGTGCAACACGCACTAAAATCACCCTCTAGAGCCGACTCAACCAGGGCAACCCGAAACACATCCACACAAGCACCCGCACAGGAAAGGGGCCCTAACAAGCAGGGGTTCTCACTCGGTCACTGTCAAAACCAGACCACACGAGTAGATTGCTCAGCCGCAGCCTATCCTCAAAAGGGATCCCCTGGGACACAATCTCAAGCCCAGTATACCACCATGGTCCCACACAGCGCCAGCTATGGGACCATCAAAACTCAACTCCCAATTTAGCTCTTCTGCTTTAGGTATCCGCCACCACAGTGGCCCGGTCGGGGTGATCCTGGATGCTCATCAAAATCCAATGGTAGCTCCATAGCCACTATGGGAGGCATCACTATAACTCGCAAGTCCATCTTCCTCCGTTGACCAACTAAAATCGTCACTGATACCAATCTTACCATCCGCTCGTCAAATTCTGCTGGCACCATCCGGTCCAAAGCTCCTCACCTCAGTAGTAACTGCCGATCTCGGCCCATCTCAAATAGCATCTATTTTGACTGGACTTCCACCGCCGCCCCCGCGGCTAAATACGTAATCCAGGAAGATGTGCTCTCAAAGATGAAACTTGTACCAAAACCATTTAGCATAAAACCTTATCCTCACAGACCTTGCCACAGCATCTATAAATGCTTCACAAGCTCTAAATCACTCAGGGAGGGGTAAAAGCCAAGATATCCCTGAAAAATGCCGCTATCAATCCGTTCAAGCCCAACTGGAACACAGAATTCCTCAATCTTAAAGGCAATAAGGCATTAGTCATTCCATTGGCCTCACTGTACTCACAATGCCCCTAGCGTGTCCTGAACGTCATCTTGGCGAGATACTCAGCTGTAGTTCCAAATTGATGCAGGCATCATAATCGAACATCTGCCGGAGTATAACTCCATCCAAAAGGTTCTAAATAATACCCGGACCTGCCTGGGCTCCACTCACAAAGAACTCTCACAGTCGTGTATCAACGACGCGGCACTAGGTCCAACAAACCCTCTATCCATCAGGTCCACGCACCTATGCCCACAACTCTCACAGCTCTACAAATGATATTTAACGAGGTGCTATCGAGGTAGGCGCAGTTCCCAGAACCACGTCAATCGAAATCACAATCTCCCTAACCGGCGGCATCATCATCGGCTCAGGTGGAATCACACCCGGGATCTCACGGCAACAAGAATATCCTTACGTCCTGGTGCCGCCGTAGGCACCTCTCACACTATCGCTGTAACCTGAGTACCCAAACAGTCGCAACAAACAAGCCTTCTATTGTCTGCCTCGCAGAAAACAAGGTCCTTTCTCTCAGCAGTGAAACATCCAGTGGCACTATGCCAACCAGTCCCAAGCACTGGGTCTAAACACCGAACGGCCACAAATACCAATAAGTCTGCCGGCATAACTTACGGCCTCTACTGCACTGGATATGATCCACAAGCCTTCCCCACCTGCACAATCCCAACAGTAACCTGTACCTCTAGTGCACGGGGCAACAACTCTGCCTCTAGCCCATGCCGGACTGCAACATGCTCTAACTCTGACTGCTGTGATGAAATCACACCGGCGACACTCGATCCACTACCGTGGCGCCCTCCAACCGGGCGGCACAAATTCATCCTCTCGATGCAAGTGGTCGTCGCTCAGCCTGCCAAACATATCTAGACCAATCACAAAGGGAGCTCGACCCCCGTCCCTGCTCACACTGAGGCGACGAATGTGGTCTCTCGCAGACAGCCAATCCACGCTACCGCTGCACCACTCTGATAAAATGGGCTGATGCTGTCATCGGGGTCCACCCAACCTCTGACGTCTCAGAAATCCACCTGGATATCATCGTCATACGACAAAGCACCATCAATTCATGCAATTCCTTATACAATTACCCTTACTAAGCTCACCCCTCAAACACATATGTTGTACCCCAAACATGCATGTTATCGATCACCAAGGGTAACCTCCCCCTGGGGTAAGCTTTACATAATCCATCCAAAAGGATATCCACCATCCTGGAAGGGAAACGAAAATGTCCTTGCCGGCCGACCTGTCCACCAATACCTAGCGCCAAGCGCCTCTATCCAGAACTCGCCTCTGGCGGCAGACCCCTATCCAACGGAACTGCAATGCTACGCGCCATACCCAATGCCTCCACTATCAAAGCACCCCAAAATCTAAAACCTGCAAAAGAGGGTCCGAATACACGGAAGGGCATCCTGGCGCAATCCACTCACAGTCAAGCATATCCTATGCGCCTTGTCCCCTAAATCATAGAGCGCGTAGTTCAGTAACTGCGTAAATCCTTTTGACACCAAGAGGCTCTCAAGCAGTCTTTCCATCACCACCAACCACGATTCTACCCCAAGAGGCTCCAAACTTAATCCTATGAATCGGGGTGGTTTATCTGCAAAAACTGGCTTAACTGATCAATGGTGTCCCATAGCTCATCCGCTGTCAACAATCCACCCTGCCTCGGCGCCTCGGCACTAACCATTGGCACGGAGGGCTACTCACTCCCTCAGTACTACAAAAATCCCCGCCCCTGAGGATACTGCAACCGGGTGGTCTCAGAAAGAAGCACTGTCGAGCTGCCCGCTGCTCCGACAACTGTGTCACTCAAAACCAGATGCCCGCTCACTCTGCCGCTGATAAGCCTCTGACAATCCTGTCATCAGGGTCCCGAGTCCTCTGACTCTAATCCGGTATCCGGCCTGAAACAACTAGCTCAGTCCCAACTGCCGCACCAAGGTGCGCCCGGGTCAAGGCCCAACGTCGGGGAGACACCGCTCGCCACGACAAACCGCAAATCAGCACACCCCAAACACTCGACCCAATCTAGCGAAAGTCAAAGACATCCTTCTATTTCTGTAACCTTATGTTGTCTGCAGCCAACATACTGTCCCCCAGAAATAGAGTATGTCGATCCCTCTTCACTCACAGGAAGAGTAAAACAAATAAATCGCCGACTTTCGCAAGGTGTCGCGTCTCTCGCGTCCTATCATCCTAGGGTCTGCTAAAAGCCTAGGGTTTCCTAAGTCCCAACCGACCTATCCCTAAGCTCTGATACCAACTTAATCTGTCACGCCCCGGGTGTAAACCAGAACCCGGGCCCGTCCACAGATCCGCCGTGCACACGGTATTTTCCGTGTACACGAAGCGCCAGTAACCTGCTCAGATAAAAGAGATAAAATAAAAGAGCAATAAAACAGAGCTGAACTAAAACTAATACATCTCAGACTGAAGCTGGAAATAAAATACAATACATCTGTATAAATGATACATCTGTCTCTCCCAGCTCACCAAAATAAATACAACCTGCTGGCAAAAGCCAGTCCCAAAGTAAAGGTACTACCGTCTGAGGAAACATGGGTACACCAACAATCCAGCTAACATGCTCATCCTGCCTCGAGATCTATCTACTCGGCCGTCCTCTCTCCTCGACCCGCCACTGTAAGCCCAGTAGCACCCGCATAAAACACTGCAAAACAAGGGAGAAGCAAAAGAGGAAAGAAGAATGGGGGTGAGACTACTAGTAAACCAGTAGCCTCCCCTAGTGGGTAAAACCTCAACTCTGACACGCCCACTAGGTCTACCAGAGGCAAAAGGAATAAAGGTGGTATGCAATGAGTATGACTCCTGATGAAAAGCTACCACTAGAATGCCTCTAAAAACTGAGCTAAAAGAATAGCTGAATGTATGCATCAGAATGTCAACGCCTGCCTGTCTAGACCCAATCGATACACCAGTAAGCACTGGTACTGCCTGCTCTGCCTGCCAAATCGGGTATGCCCGCCTACGCATAACACCGATAGGAAAAGGGAGTCTCGAAGACTCGAAGCCTGTAAAAACGCACACTCCGGAGTGGCACTCGAGGGGAGCAACCCACACGAGTATAATGCCTGGGTAACAAGTACCAAATCAGCAGGACTGGATCATGACTCTGATCACGGTGGAAAACCCATCCACTAAAAGAAATCCAAATCCTCTATCCCAATCTGATGCAATAACCACTGTCCGGTCAACCGCCAAAGATCCGCGGTTGCCGCAATGCCCGGCCCTCACAGCCTGCCTGTCCCAAAGCCCACAACTGTCTGACTACACTATCCCAGTCCCTGCTCGAACCCGAGCGCACTATCCCCCGAATATAAATAAAAGAAGAGAAAAGCATGGTTTCTCCTAAGTCAATTCCAGCATGATAGTGTAGCAGAAAAAGGTGGCCTAACTAGGTGACCATACAAGCATGCAAATGTCCCAAGATGATATAAAAATAAACAGATGTCGATAACCTTTATAATGTTAGAGCATGTATAGAACAGTATGAGAATAGTAAATATGAGATAGCCTGTGCCTGCCTATGCCACATACCCAAAGCCCACAATTATTGATTAGCCTTACCTTTTAACATGATGTTACTGTCCTACAATCATAATCCCCAATCAAGCAAGTTCTAACAATATCTGTTTAATCACAATAAGCCTGCCATTGCCACACATAAAGTGCATTTATCCTTTTAATCAAAGAAGCTACTCAAATGCCTAGCGGGTAATCAAAAGATGGAGGGTTAACAACCACACCCATAATGACAATCCTGACCCAGGTCCGACATCCGGTCAACCACCTACTATCCGCAATAGCCGCAATACCCCAAAAGCTAAAATTCAAGCCCCGGCTACACTATGCCGATCCCTGCTCAAACCCGAGCAACAAATAGCCGCCTGCCTAAGGAATAGGGGGAAGAAGAGACAATAGGGTTCCTCCCAAGGCAGTCCCAACATATAGTGTAGCGATCAGAAATGGTCTAACTAGATATCCCTGAAATCAAGCCTATCTCCTCATGGAAGAAAGAAGGGGAGTGACAAATAGTGGTTCATCATGTGTATCAAGTAATAACTCCACCTGGGTGTAATCATCATGCTAAATCATAATCCAACCGCACATGTCCATAACCTGCTAATCACCCTCACATGAATCATCCACCTATGCCTGTCCAAAAATCCTCAAGTGGTACCCTCCCACAAGACGCCTCACAATATCACAATATGAAAGTACATCCCCCCCCTTATGCAAGGTTAAATGCTAAAACGATGTCCATGAAGCATGTATAAGTTCCAACATGTCAAGTTTCCAATATAATGTTTTCCATATGATAGGCTCACAATTATCTAGTTAAGCATGCATGTCCATTAGGTGACCATTCAACATGTCCAATAAAGGGGATCACTCTAATATTCCTAGTGGGTATATCAGAAAAGAGGAGTAAAGCAACCACCCACCTCGAGCGCTAAACCCTGGTCCCAACAGCGAAGTCCGCGCCCGGTCTCAACGATCACCACGGTGCTGCACAAAAATACCCCAAAAGAACAAGCACAATTAATCCACCATGCTCACACCAAAATCTGTCCCAAATACAATCAGTCCACAGTTTTGCCTTTTTCACCTGCGAGATCTGCTCGAGAAATTCCAGGAAAAATACCGTCACGATCCTCGCGACGAACCGGTCGAAACGAGTACCTGCACGTTCCCACACGAGTTTTCTACGCTGAGATCCAAAATCGACAAGAGAACTACCCCGAACAATACTTCCACCCAAAACTGTGCTACAAAGTTCTGTAAAAAGGGGTTTCTCACCTTCGGGGAAAATTCCAGAAAATCCAAGAAAATTCAGAGAGACTCCTTGCGATGCGTAGATGCAAATTGCCTTTTGAATCACCTCAATCCGATGTCTGGTTGCGGAGATATCGCCGAAATACCGAACCGCTGTCCAAAACTCCATCACAGCAAAAAGAGGTCACAAGATGATCCGAAAAACCCATGAAAACCTCGGGATGGGAAAAACCAGCAAACATGGAAAACGTAGCCCTACCTGTCGTGAAGACGATGGCGCAAGAATCGCTGAAAAAGAGTGCCGGGGTAGCTCGGGAGAGTCCGTGCACTGAAATGCGACGAAGGGAATCACAAGGGAACGAGCGTCGCGCCGCGCCGTAAAATCCAAACCTCGGAGTGTGTGCCACCACAAATATTGGAAATCCTCCAGAAGATGTAGAACTCGAAGGGGAACAACTTTGCTGAAGACACCTTGGTGAGAGGAGGCTCGGAAATGGTGGAAAAAGTGAGAAGAAAGGAGCTCGGGCTGTTTAAATAGGCCTCCCAAACAAATAGCAAAATGCCATCCGGGTCCCCATTTTCGGGCGCCCGGAAGTTTCCGGGCGCGCACAGTGCGGCCCGGCCCAAGACTTTCGGGCGCGCACAGTGCGGCCCGGCCCAAGGCGCGCCGTCGGACGGGATCCGCGGTCCGTCCGACCCGCCTCAGCGCCCGCCACGTGTCGCCCGAACAGGCGACAGCCCAAATCCTCCACTCCTGCTGCGCCACGCGGCCAACCCCGGGAGTCGACACGCGTCCCCGACAACAGTACCGTCGCGCCTGCGCGCCTGCCCGCGCCAGCTGCCCCTCCTGCCCGCACAGTTGACCAGCCAATAGGGAAGCGCCACGTGTCCCTGCCACTGACCGCTGCACCCGGTGCACGAGCCTCCGTAAGCCGAACCAATGGTAACCTGCCACGTGTCCACTCCGGTGCACCGTGAACCAAAACCCAACCATCATGCTCCGTAGACCGTGAGCTGTGAGCCGGCCTATGGGGTGGTGCCACGTGCCCCCGCCTTGGTGCACGACGGCCGCGTGGACCGCGCGCCTGCCCGCGCGCCCGCGCGCTGCCCGCGCCCTGTGCCGCCGCCGTTCCGCCTGCCCGAGGCCGCGCCGCCGCCCGCCGACGCTGCCCGCCGCCGCCGCCGCCGCCGGCGATCGCCGGAGTTACTGTTCCGGCGGTGAACAGTACCCGAAGCTCAGAAAAATCCAGCAGATAGTCCATCTTGACCGTTTTCGCGCGCTGAACCCGAATTTGATGTCCGCTTCGCCAAATTCCCATCCAATAAATCGCCGGAGGCTCCCGAAAAGGCATTTTCAATCCGAATTTCGTGCCGAGTCCAAATCTGATATCCGATTTGCGCGAAAACACCTATAAACATCCGACGGGGTTCCCTGATTACCCACGTGATCCACTTTAAGCCCGGAGTCAATCACTTGTGTCCAAATTGGCGCACGAACACCGCCGACATGCCCCGTAGGCCTCCAGAAGCTGCCGGTTACACAGTAAAAGCCCTGTAGAATTCCGGATCATCACACTGCTGGCATTGCTCAGTCCAAGTAAATCTGATTCCCTTCCTAGTCAAACGGGTAAGGGGAGTAGAGAGCTTCGCAAAGCCCTCAACAAACCGACGGTAATATCCTGCTAAGCCCAAGAAACTCCGGACCTCAGTAACCGTCGTCGGTCTAGGCCAATCCCGAACAGTATCAATCTTCGTCGGGTTCACTGCCACTCCAGCGGCTGAAACCACATGGCATAAAAAGGCAACTTCTCGAAGCCAGAATTCGCACTTCTTAAGTTTGGCATACAACTTTTTCTCTCTCAGAATCTGCAGCACTATCCTCAAGTGCTCCTCATGCTCCTCATTGCTTCGAGAGTAAATCAAAATATCATCAATAAACACCACGACAAACCGGTCCAAGTACGGTTGAAACATCCGGTTCATTAAATCCATGAATGCGGCTGGGGCATTAGTCAATCCAAATGGCATCACCGTGAACTCATAATGCCCGTACCAAGATCTAAAGGTTGTCTTGGGTATGTCTTCGGCCCTCACCCTCAACTGGTGGTAACCAGACTGGAGATCGATTTTTGAAAACACCAGAGCTCTTTGCAACTGGTCAAACAAATCGTCTATCTGTGGTAAAGGATACTTGTTCCGGATGGTCACTTTGTTCAGTTCTCTATAATCCACACACAGTCTAAGGAATCCGTCCTTCTTTTTCACGAACAAAACTGGTGCTCCCCACAGAGACACACTAGGTCTAATAAAACCTTTATCCATCAGATCCTGCAGTTGTGCCTTCAACTCTCTTAACTCGGCAGGTGCCATCCGATAAGGTGCCTTCGAGACTGGCGCGGTTCCTGGAACCACGTCGATCACAAACTCTATCTCCCTCTCCGGCGGCATAATCGTCAGCTCAAGAGGAAACACATCCGGAAACTCTCGGACGATAGGGATTTTCTCGAGTCCCGGTGCCGCCGTAGGCACCTCAACAATAGTTGCCAGGAAAGCCGTGCAACCTCTACTCATCATCCGTCTAGCTCTCGCTGAGAAAACGGTCGCTATGAACAGCGTGCTCTGGCAGCCTCGGTAGGTGAACTCCTCCTGTCCGGGCTCTCGGAGGGTCACCGTCCTCTCTCTATAATCAATGGTAGCATAATATCGGGATAACCAATCTATACCCAACACTACATCAAAATCTCGGAGCTAGCATAGGACCAACAAATCAATAGGTAAAATCCAGGGTCCTAACTGCACTGGGGAGGACTGACAACACTCATCTACGTGTAACACGTGATCGGGAATCTGAACCTCACATGCACAAGCTAACGGTCCTATCTCTTGTCACGCCCCCGGGGGTTTTTGAGTCTATCAAAGCGAAAAATTGCCTGTATTATTTTTTTTTTCTTAACAAGGTAACTTAAACCTCATCCCCGGTGCGTGCCAGACCGCCACATACACAAATTCTCTCTGCCCACGGACAGAGTCTCCTTTGTATATGCACGGCGTCTCATTTATAACATGTGTTTCCTTTACAACATCATACATCAACCATCAACCATACAATAGACATACCTCGTCAAACAGAGTACAGTAATTTAACTAATGTTTTAAAAGACCGTTGTCCACTCGACACCTTGTTATTTTTTTTTTTTCAAGCGAGTTATTAAAGTGGCATCAACGTTTAGAAAGGATAAAACGAGTGGTTGCAAAACCCGTGCCCACACGGCACTTCGTTTTGAGAAAACATTTTCGAAATCATTTGGTTTATCATGAAAACGTGCCGCGTATGAAAACATCACTAAAAGTATCAAGTATAAATGTACACCTCATCCACAGCGCTAACTAATACATGTCCACGACTAATATGATCCACAAGCAAATTAACTATTTAAAGTATGAGGAAAACGAGATAAAAACCAAGTATCCTGACTACGGTCCTCGCGACGCTGTCTCACCTCCATCCCGGCTAACGCACCTAGTAATACCTGTCACGGAGTTGGTAAAGTCAGTGACAAACAAAGTAGATGTCTAAATATCAATAAGGAATAAGGAGCAAACCGATTACACCGGAACCTTTCGCTAAAACCCTGTAAATAATTAAGCTGGGCACCAACACCAGATTTATCAATTAAGTTGGGCACCAACCCCAGAGTACCTGTCGGAGAGACTAAAGTCTCCCCTCGTGCGCAAACACCTTTTTAATGCTTTTAACCTCTTCACGGTGCTGGTGTGCTATTTTCAGCAGGCGCGAAGAGGTCCTCACGGCTCCCACCCCTTTGTGAGGCACACGGGTCAAAAAGACCACTTCTCCGGAAAAGTACACCCATGCGGAGGCCAATCCGCCTGTGTACGTGCAGCATCCGAAACCGGATTTGCCGAGATCGGCGTGTAGTGAGCACCGCGACCGCAGCCGCTTCAATTGTTAGATAAAATACAATTATGCGAAAGGTTAAACTGTCCATCTACTTTGTTAGACAAAATCAGAGCATTTTAATGATGATAGATGCACTTACTGCACTTGTTGCACTTATAGCAACCATACCCACCTAGTTCAAGAGAAATCGGAACACCTGAATCCTTCGCGCACCCCCGCTGCGCACCTGGACCTAAAGAAAGTCCGCAAGGATAACTATAGTAAAAAACGTGTACTAACATCCCAAAACAAAAGACCCAATTTACTCTTTTCGACGGAAAAGTCCAACACCGTCCGGGTTGACGAAAACCGGAATCCCGCGCCGCCGTCGCCGTCCAACGGAGCCCCGCGCGGTTCGGAACCGCGCGGCGCCCGCGCGCGGGGTTGCACGCGCGGCGCCCGCGTGGGTGCCCCGCGCGGCGCCCGCGCGATTGCGGGTCCGCGCGGGTGCCGCCCGCGCGGTTGCGGTTCCGTGCGGGTGCCGCCCGCGCGGCAGCCGCGCGGCGCCCGCGCGGTGCCCGCGCGGTTGCAGGTTCGCGCGGGTGCCGCCCGCGCGGTAGCCGCGCGGCGCCCGCGCGGTTGCGGGTCCGCGCGGGTGCCGCCCGCGCGGTGGCCGCGCTGCGCCTGCGCGGGTACGACCCGCACGGAGCCCGCGCGGTGCCCGCGCGGTCCCATCGCCGCTTGCGGCGGCGATCGGCCGTCCGTGATTCTCCTCCGCGCGATGCCCTAGCGGCACCGCGCGCCTCCGCCGTCCGTTCCGTGCCCTAGCATGACGACGATGACGGCGACGGTGACGGATACAACGGAGAAACCCAAGAACTCAAACAAAAAGGACGACGGAAAAATCCCAAATAATTTATAACAATTATTTTACTAACCGAAGATCGACGGGAAGGTTGTCCGGTCGCGTTCTTGCCTTCGGTTCGATGTCCGGGAAGATCGGGCTCCTTCTCTTTCTCCTTTCCCTTTCTTCCGGCTAGGGTTCCGTCTTTTCCTTTTTCTCTTTCTTTCTCTCCTCACCGGTTAGGGTTTTATTTTTCTTTTCTTTTCTTTCCGATAATCGGGATCCCTTATATAGCTCGTATTATATCTTTAATTAATTTTCTCTTTAATTCGTACGTAAGAAAATTCTATTTTCCGTCATCGGATAATTAATTAATTAATTAATTAATTATCCCCTACGAGATAACCCACCTTATCTCCAACGGGTGCAAGATATTTTGCACGGATTCCGATGCATGACTAATCACCGCATCACTAAGAATTCCGTTCCGAGAGATCCCGACATCGGATTTCAGATCCGATCGCACCGTCGGCCATCATTTTCCGCGCTCTATCGCAGAACAATACCAGCACCACACACTGGCCAACTCTTTAGAATTGAATAATTTTATTTCACTTAAAGGCTTAAATAATTACATGTGAGTCAAAAATACCCCTAAGGGCCGGATCACTACACCACTCACACTTTATAAAAAGTTTCGTCCCGAAACTTAAGTACAAACCCCACTAATCAATTCGGGAAAACATTCTCTCATCTTCGATTCCAGTTCCCAAGTCGCCTCGCGCTCTTCGTGGTTGCTCCACTGGACCTTTACATAGGGGATTGTTCGTTTGCGCAACTTCTTGTCCTCTCTCGCCAAAATCCGCACCGGCGTCTCCTCGACGCTTAAATCCTCTCGCAACTCGATGGTGGAGGCATCCAAGGCATGAGAGGGATCAGCTAGGTACTTCCGGAGCATTGAGACATGGAACACGTTATGGACTCGTTCGAGGTTCGGCGGCAGGGCTAATCGGTACGCCACCGGTCCTACGCGTTCTAGGATCTCGAATGGTCCTACGTACCTCGGGCTTAACTTTCCCTTTATGCCGAAGCGTCGGTTCCCCTTGGAGGGCGAAACTCGGAGTAACGCATGCTCACCCACCATGAACTCTAAGTCTCGGCATCTATTGTCCGCGTAGCTTTTCTGTCTGCTCTGGGCGGTCAGTAGCCTTTGTCTAATCAATCGCACCTTTGCTTCGGTCTCCTCCACCAAATCTGGGCCCAGAAACTTACGCTCACCCAAGTCGTCCCAGCATATTGGAGACCGACAGCGGCGCCCGTACAGGGCCTCGTATGGTGCCATCTGAATGCTGGCCTGGTAACTGTTATTGTAGGCAAATTCCACTAGGGGCAAACACCGTTCCCACCCTTCGCCCAAGTCCAAAACGCATGCTCGAAGGATGTCCTCCACAATTTGTATCACCCGCTCTGATTGTCCATCGGTCTGCAGGTGAAAAGCCGTACTAAAGTGCAACTTGGTTCCCATTGCTCGCTGCAGGCTCTGCCAAAAGTTTGACACAAATCGCGTGTCCCTGTCCGACGTGATGGATGTCGACACCCCATGCAACCTTACTATCTCGTTGATGTAGGTTTGTGCCAGTCATTCCCGCGTCCACGTCGTGTGTATGGGCAGAAAGTGGGCCGATTTCGTGAGACGGTCCACAATCACCCATATTGCATCGTGTTCCTGTGACGATCTCGGGAACCCGGTCACAAAATCCATGGTAATCATGTCCCACTTCCACTCGGGCACCGGTAAGGGTTGCAATTTTCCTGCCGGACGCTGGTGCTCGGCCTTCACCCGTTGGCACACCAGGCAGTGTGCCACAAACCGAGTCACGTCTCCCTTCATTTTGGGCCACCAGAAGGTCTGTTTGACGTCCTTGTACATCTTCGTTCCCCCGGGGTGCACTGCATATGGAGCAGTATGCGCCTCCCGCAGGATTTTCTCTTTGAGTTCCGGTAGATCCGGCACGCAGATTCGTCCCCGAAATCGTATCGTGCCGTCGGAGTTTACTGTGAAATCACCTTCTTGGTCGGCAGTTACTCTACTTCGCACCAGCTGGAGTTGGTCATCAGTCGACTGCCCCTCGAGAATTCTGTCAAGCAAGGTAGGTCTGACCACCAGTGTCAGAAGTTGTGCGACTGTACCCGCCGGTACTACTTCTAGTCTTAATCACGAAAATTCCGCAATCAGACTATCTTGCTGGGTGATGGCACTTACCCCTGCCTCCTCGGCCTGCCCCTTGCGGCTCAGGGCGTCGGCCACCACGTTTGCCTTTCCCGGGTGGTAGTGGATCGTTAAATCGTAATCCTTCAGTAGCTCGAGTCACCGTCTTTGTCGCAAATTTAACTCCTTTTGGGTGAAAAGGTACTTAAGACTTTTATGATCTGAGTACACATTGGAGTGTGCTCCATACCGGTAGTGTCTCCAAAGCTTGAGGACAAACACAACCGCTGCGAGTTTCAAATCGTGCACGGGGTAGTTCCGCTCGTATTCCTTGAGCTGCCTTGACGCATAGGTTATAACCTTTCCCCGTTGCATGAGTACTCCACCCAGTCCGTTTCGCGACGCATCGCAATACACTTCATAATCCTCCCCTGGTTCTGGTAGGGCGAGAATCGAGGCTCGCGTCAATCTATCCTTGAGCTCCTCGAAGCTCCTCTGACACTTGTCCGTCCAGATGAACTTTGCCCCCTTTCTAATCAAACGGTTTAAGGGGGTGGCTATCTTGGAGAAACCCTCCACGAAGCGCCGGTAGTACCCGGCTAATCCCAGGAAGCTTCGAATCTCCGTCACCGTCGTCGGTTGGGGCCAGTCCGTCACCAAATCTATCTTCTTCGGATCGACTGCGAATCCAGCCGCCGAGATTACGTGCCCCAAGAAGCCGACCTCACGGAGCCAAAACTCACACTTTTTGAGTTTGGCGTAGAGTTTCTGTTCCCGTAGGGTCTGGAGGACTGTGCGCAGATGTTCTTCGTGTTCCTCGTCTGTACGGGAGTAGATGAGGATATCGTCGATGAAGACCACCACGAATAAGTCCAGGAAGGGTTTGAATACCCTGTTCATCATGTCCATGAACACCGCCGGGGCATTTGTGAGCCCGAACGGCATTACTGTAAATTCGTAATGGCCGTAGCAAGTCCGGAAAGTCGTTTTGGGGATGTCCTCCCCCTTGACCTGGACCTGATGATAGCCCGACTGCAGGTCAATCTTTGAAAACACCGTCGCCCCCTGTAGTTGGTCGAAGAGGTCGTCGATCCTTGGCAGGGGGTACTTGTTCTTAACGGTGACCTTATTTATCTCCCGGTAGTCGATGCACAACCGGAGACTTCCGTCCTTCTTCCTCACAAATAGGACGGGCGCGCCCCAGGGTGACGCGCTAGGTCTGATGAAACCCTTATCCAAAAGGTCCTCCAACTGTGCCTTGAGTTCCTTCAACTCCGCGAAGGCCATCCTGTATGGTGCCTTGGTGATGGGTTTGGTGCCGGGAAGTAGTTCAATAGGGAAGTCGACCTCTCGTTCCGGTGGCATTCCGGGGAGCTCTGCCGGAAATACATCCGGAAATTCCTTTACCACTGGAATTTCGAAAGGCGAGGGAACGGGTCGGGTGGCTAAATCTACCGAGGCTAGATAGGCCACGCACCCGCCCTCCATCAACTTCCTAGCCCGCGACGCGGAGATGATAGCCAAAAAGGAAGTGCTTTTACATGCCAAGCACACGTTTTCTGGGAATCCCGGCTTCTGTAGTTGCACCTGGCGCTTCTCGCAGTCGATGACCGCCTGATACTCGGTAAGCCAGTCCATGCCCAAAACCACGTCGTATTCTTTTAGTGGTATGACCACCAGATCCCAGGGGCACGACAACCTTCCCAGTCTTATTGAACACGAGGGTACTAGGCCAGTCGCCGCGATTGGCCCCCCAGGGGTCTGAACGGTCAGTAAGACATCAAGGGGACTACTTTCTAGCATATGTGTTTGTGCAAAAGTGCGGGAAATAAAGGAGCGAGTCGCCCCGGTGTCAAACAGGGTTCGAGCTCGAAAATTAGAAACGGAGGTAATACCTGCGACCACCTCCTTTGGCAATGTCGCTCCATGCTGGCCTATGGAGTAGAGCCTCTCTCCTGGTTGTGGTCGTGATTCTCCTTCTGCTCTTGGCGCCGGAGGGTGTGGGGGCATTCCCGTTGATGCTCTACCCCGTCCTGGTGGCTGCGCCATTGGGGTGGAAGCTGCGGAAGATGCCGCTCCAATGTTACAGTTGAATCGGAAATGCCCCGGTTTGCCGCAGCGGTAACAGTGATCCTGTCTCTTAGGGCATTCCGTCACTGGATGAGATGCTCCGCAAATAACACATGGCTTGTTCGCTGGCCGCGGCTTTCCGGTAGGCGCACTCTTGCTTCCTTGTTGCGTCTTGGGGTACTTTGGGGGTCGGCTCCCACCAGACGGGCCCCCTCCCGGGTAAGTCTGTGTCCGCTTCCTCTCCCGGTTATTTTCTGATCCCTCACGTCGAGCTCGGGTGATAGCGAATCTCCGCTCCACAATGGTGGCCCTGTCCACCACCTCCCTGAACGTGCGCAGGTCCGCTGCCTGAACCATCTCGAAGATGTCGCTCCGTAACCCGTCCACAAAAAGACGGGCCTTGTGGGGTTCATCCCGTATAACAAACGGGACGCAGTTAACCAATCTTACAAACTCCCTTTGATATTCCATAACCGAGCGGTTCCCTTGTCTAATGTTCTTCAGGTCGTCTTCCAATTGCCGCTTGACGCTATCGGAGAAGAAAGCGCCAAAAAGTTCCTCTCTAAAAGCCGACCATGTCGGTAGCGGGTCGTTTGTAGACGGATCCGGGCGTACCGTCTTCCACCAGATGCGTGCATTCCCTTCGAGAAAGTGGACGGCTAGTGGAACCCGCTCGTGTTCCTCCATCAGTAGGTCCTCGAAGAGTTTTTCCATGGTATCCACCCATTTCTCGACGACCCATGGATCGGTCATCTCTCCCTCGAAAGTGGGAGGGTCATGCTTCTTGAACTTAGTCAAATTCGTCCTGACCCTTTCTCGCGTCGCTCGTTGCTCCGTGATCCCTCCTGCAACGGCGGACCCCCAAGAGTAGGGGTCGTTCCTGCCTCCCCCGCTTTCGCTCCCAACACGGGCCCCGAGGTCGTCGGAGTAGGTACATCCCTTGGGGCCGGGGGTTGTTCCGTCGTCATACCACCCGTCCCTTGCGGTTCCGCAGTGGGTGCGGTGGTTTCGGGCGGAGGGGTCGGATCGCGCTCGGCTGGCGCGGTTGCCTGTCGCTGCGTCAGTTGACGAACCTGCTCCGTCAGCGTCGCTACCTGCCCGGCCATTTCCCGCAGTCGTCGCCGGAGGAGCTGGTATTCTGCGGTGGCCGGGGTCACTCTGTCCCCGTCCGCATTCTCGGTGGACGATCTAGTCCGGGCCATCATCCGCTATAAACAGAGAAACCAAGTTAACCCTAAGGTAATAACCCTAGTACCCTGTCTTACGATTACACCTATATTACGTCCCCTTTTCCCCGTACTCTCACGTACTACGCACCTATACCTTGGTTATCTCATGTCCAATTTGCTTGTGGCACCCTACACTGTGGATGTGGATCACGTCTACTATGGTTATGGTTGTTTTCTCTGATACCATTTAATCTGTCACGCCCCCAGGGGTTTTTGAGTCTATCAAAGCGGAAAATTGCGTGTATTTTTTTTTTTCTTAACAAGGTAACTTAAACCTCATCCCCGGTGCGTGCCAGACCGCCACATACACAAATTCTCTCTGCCCACGGACAGAGTCTCCTTTGTATATGCACGGCGTCTCATTTACAACATGCGTTTCCTTTACAACATCATACATCAACCATCAACCATACAATAGACATACCTCGTCAAACAGAGTACAGTAATTTAACTAATGTTTTAAAAGACCGGTGTCCACTCGACACCTTGTTATTTTTTTTTTCAAGCGAGTTATTAAAGCGGCATCAACGTTTAGAAAGGATAAAACTAGCAGTTGCAAAACCAGTGCCCACACGGCACTTCGTTTTGAGAAAACATTTTCGAAATCATTTGGTTTATCATGAAAACGTGCCGCGTATGAAAATATCACTAAAAGTATCAAGTATAAAAGTACACCTCATCCACAGCGCTAACTAATACATGTCCACGACTAATATGATCCACAAGCAAATTAACTATTTAAAGTATGAGGAAAACGAGATAAAAACCAAGTATCCTGACTACGGTCCTCGCGACGCGGTCTCACCGCCATCCCGGCTAACGCACCTAGTAATACCTGTCACGGAGTGGTAAAGTCAGTGACAAACAAAGTAGATGTCTAAATATCAATAAGGAATAAGGAGCAAACCGATTACACCGGAACCTTTCGCTAAAACTCTGTACATAATTAAGCTGGGCACCAACCCCAGATTTATCAATTAAGTTGGGCACCAACCCCAGAGTACCTGTCGGAGAGACTAAAGTCTCCCCTCGTGCGCAAACACCTTTCTAATGCTTTTAACCTCTTCACGGTGCTGGTGTGCTATTTTCAGCAGTGCGAAGAGGTCCTCACGGCTCCCACCCCTTTGTGAGGCACACGGGTCAAAAAGACCACTTCTCCGGAAAAGTACACCCATGCGGAGGCCAATCCGCCTGTGTACGTGCAGCATCCGAAAATGGATTTGCCGAGATCGGCGTGTAGTGAGCACCGCGACCGCAGCCGCTTCAATTGTTAGATAAAAAATAATTATGCGAAAGGTTAAACTGTCCATCTACTTTGTTAGACAAAATCAGAGCATTTTAATGATGATAGATGCACTTACTGCACTTGTTGCACTTATTGCAACCGTACCCACCTAGTTGAAGAGAAATCGGAACACCTGAATCCTTCGCGCACCCCCGCTGCGCACCTGGACCTAAAGAAAGTCCGCAAGGATAACTATAGTCAAAAACGTGTACTAACATCCCAAAACAAAAGACCCAATTACTCTTTTCGACGGAAAAGTCCAACACCGTCCGGGTTGACGAAAACCGGAATCCCGCGCCGCCGTCGCCGTCCGCCGAAGCCCCGCGCGGTTCGGAACAGCGCGGCGTGTCTCCGCGGGCGGCGCCCACGCGGCGCGGCGCCTCACGCGGGTGCTGCCCGTGCGGCGGCCGCGCGGTTGCGGCCCCAGCACGGCGCCCGCGCGCGGGTTTGCACCGCGCGGCGCCAGCGTGGGTGCCCCGCGCGGCACCCGCGCGGTTGCGGGTCCGCGCGGGTGCCGCCCTCGCGGCAGCCGCGCGGCGCCCGCGCGGTGCCCGCGCGGTGCGGGTCGCGCGCGTGTGCCGCCCGCGCCGGCAGCCGCGCGGCGCCCGCGCGGTGCCCGCGCGGTTGCGGGTCCGCGCGGGTGCCGCCCGCGCGGCAGCCGCGCGGCGCCGCAGCGGTTGCGGGTCCGCGCGGGTGCCGCCCGTGCGGTGGCCGCGCGCGCCCGTGCGGGTACGATCCGCGCAGACCCCGCATGGTGGCCGCGGCGGTCCCATCGCCGCTTGCGGCGGCGATCGGCCGTCGGCGATTCTCCTCCGCGCGATGCCCTAGCGGCACCGCGCGCCTCCGCCGTCCGTTCCGTGCCCCTAGCATGACGACCGATGACGGCGACGGTGACGGATACGACGGAGAAACCCAAGAACTCAAACAAAAGGACGACGGAAAAATCCCAAATAATTTATAACAATTATTTTACTAACCGAAGATCGACGGGAAGGTTGTCCGGTCGCGTTCTTGCCTTCGGTTCGATGTCCGGGAAGATCGGGCTCCTTCTCTTTCTTCCTTTCCCTTTCTTCCAGCTAGGGTTCCGTCTTTTCCTTTTTTCCTTTCTTTCTCTCCTCACCGGTTAGGGTTTTATTTTTCTTTTCTTTTCTTCCGATATCGGGATCCCTTATATAGCTCGTATTATATCTTTAATTAATTTCCTCTTTAAATTCGTACGTAAGAAAATTCTATTTTCCGTCATCGGATAATTAATTAATTATTAATTATCCCCTACGAGATAACCCACCTTATCTCCAACGGGTGCAAGATATTTTGCACGGATTCCGATGCATGACTAATTCACCGCATCACTAAGAATTCCGTTCCGGGAGATCCCGCATCGGATTCAGATCCGATCGCAACCGTCGGCCATCATTTTCCGCGCTCTATCGCAGAAACAATACCAGCACCACACACTGGCCACTCGTAAGAATTGAATAATTTTTTTCACTTAAAGGCTTAAATAATTACATGTAGAGTCAAAATACCCCTAAGGGCCGGATCACTACATCTCTAGCCCATGCAACGATGCAAAATCTCTACTGTTGAATGAGTGAGATGCTCCAGCATCAAATAATGCTCTAGCTGACTGGAGGAGATA
>CM055061.1:39540624-39626825 GCA_029204045.2 Tillandsia leiboldiana
GCAAGATATTTGCACGGATCGATGCATGACTAATCACCGCTCACTAATAATTCCGTTCCGAGAGATCCCGACATCGGATTCAGATCGATCAGCCCGGCGGCCATCATTTTCCGCTCTCTATCGCAGAACAATACCACACCACACCTGGCCAACCTTTAAATGAATAATTTTAATTTCACTTAAAGGCTTAAATGATTACATGTAAGTCAAAAATACCCCTAAGGGCCGGATCACTACACCACTCACACTTTATAAAAAGTTTCGTCCCGAAACTTAAGTACAAACCCACTAATCAATTCGGAAAAAACATTCTTCATCTTCGATTCCAGTTCCCAAGTCGCCCGCGCTCTTCGTGGTTGCTCCACTGGACCTTTATAGGGGATTGTTCGTTTGCGCAACTTCTGTCCTCTCTCGCCAAAATCCGCACCGGCGTCTCCTCGACGCTTAAATCCTCTCGCAACTCGATGGTGGAGGCATCCAAGGCATGAGAGGGATCAGCTAGGTACTTCCGGAGCATTGAGACATGGAACACGTTATGGACTCGTTCGAGGTTCGGCGGCAGGGCTAATCGGTACGCCACCGGTCCTACGCGTTCTAGGATCTCGAACGGTCCTACGTACCTCGGGCTTAACTTTCCCTTTATGCCGAAGCGTCGGTTCCCCTTGGAGGGCGAAACTCGGAGTAACGCATGCTCACCCACCATGAACTCTAAGTCTCGGCGTCTGTTGTCCGCGTAGCTTTTCTGTCTGCTCTGGGCGGTCAGTAGCCTTTGTCTAATCAATCGCACCTTTGCTTCGGTCTCCTCCACCAAATCTGGGCCCCAGAAACTTACGCTCACCCAAGTCGTCCCAGCATATTGGAGACCGACAGCGGCGCCCGTACAGGGCCTCGTATGGTGCCATCTGAATGCTGGCCTGGTAACTGTTATTGTAGGCAAATTCCACTAGGGGCAAACACCGTTCCCACCCTTCGCCCAAGTCCAAAACGCATGCTCGAAGGATGTCCTCCACAATTTGTATCACCCGCTCTGATTGTCCATCGGTCTGCAGGTGAAAAGCCGTACTAAAGTGCAACTTGGTTCCCATTGCTCGCTGCAGGCTCTGCCAAAAGTTTGACACAAATCGCGTGTCCCTGTCCGACGTGATGGATGTCGACACCCCATGCAACCTTACTATCTCGTTGAATGTAGGTTTGTGCCAGTCATTCCCGCGTCCACGTCGTGTGTATGGGCAGAAAGTGGGCCGATTTCGTGAGACGGTCCACAATCACCCATATTGCATCGTGTTCCTAGTGACGATCTCGGGAACCCGGTCACAAAATCCATGGTAATCATGTCCCACTTCCACTCGGGCACCGGTAAGGGTTGCAATTTTCCTGCCGGACGCTGGTGCTCGGCCTTCACACCGTTGGCACACACAGGCACGTGTGCCACAAACCGAGTCACGTCTCCCTTCATTTTGGGCCACCAGAAGGTCTGTTTGACGTCCTTGTACATCTTCGTTCCCCCGGGGTGCACTGCATAGGGAGCAGTATGCGCCTCCCGCAGGATTTTCTCTTTGAGTTCCGGTAGATCCGGCACGCAGATTCGTCCCCGAAATCGTATCGTGCCGTCGGAGTTTACTGTGAAATCACCTTCTTGGTCGGCAGTTACTCTACTTTCGCACCAGCTGGAGTTGGTCATCAGTCGACTGCCCCTCGAGAATTCTGTCAAGCAAGGTAGGTCTGACCACCAGTGTCAGAAGTTGTGCGACTGTACCCGCCGGTACTACTTCTAGTCTTAATCACGAAAATTCCGCAATCAGACTATCTTGCTGGGTGATGGCACTTACCCCTGCCTCCTCGGCCTGCCCCTTGCGGCTCAGGGCGTCGGCCACCACGTTTGCCTTTCCCGGGTGGTAGTGGATCGTTAAATCGTAATCCTTCAGTAGCTCGAGTCACCGTCTTTGTCGCAAATTTAACTCCTTTTGGGTGAAAAGGTACTTAAGACTTTTATGATCTGAGTACACATTGGAGTGTGCTCCATACCGGTAGTGTCTCCAAAGCTTGAGGACAACACAACCGCTGCGAGTTTCAAATCGTGCACGGGGTAGTTTCCGCTCGTATTCCTTGAGCTGCCTTGACGCATAGGTTATAACCTTTCCCCGTTGCATGAGTACTCCACCCAGTCCGTTTCGCGACGCATCGCATACACTTCATAATCCTCCCCTGGTTCTGGTAGGGCGAGAATCGAGGCTCGCGTCAATCTATCCTTGAGCTCCTCGAAGCTCCTCTGACACTTGTCCGTCCAGATGAACTTTGCCCCCTTTCTAATCAAACGGTTTAAGGGGGTGGCTATCTTGGAGAAACCCTCCACGAAGCGCCGGTAGTACCCGGCTAATCCCAGGAAGCTTCGAATCTCCGTCACCGTCGTCGGTTGGGGCCAGTCCGTCACCAAATCTATCTTCTTCGGATCGACTGCGAATCCAGCCGCCGAGATTACGTGCCCCAAGAAGCCGACCTCACTGAGCCAAAACTCACACTTTTTGAGTTTGGCGTAGAGTTTCTGTTCCCGTAGGGTCTGGAGGACTGTGCGCAGATGTTCTTCGTGTTCCTCGTCTGTACGGGAGTAGATGAGGATATCGTCGATGAAGACCACCACGAATAAGTCCAGGAAGGGTTTGAATACCCTGTTCATCATGTCCATGAACACCGCCGGGGCATTTGTGAGCCCGAACGGCATTACTGTAAATTCGTAATGGCCGTAGCAAGTCCGGAAAGTCGTTTTGGGGATGTCCTCCCCCTTGACCTGGACCTGATGATAGCCCGACTGCAGGTCAATCTTTGAAAACACCGTCGCCCCCTGTAGTTGGTCGAAGAGGTCGTCGATCCTTGGCAGGGGGTACTTGTTCTTAACGGTGACCTTATTTATCTCCCGGTAGTCGATGCACAACCGGAGACTTCCGTCCTTCTTCCTCACAATAGGACGGGCGCGCCCCAGGGTGACGCGCTAGGTCTGATGAAACCCTTATCCAAAAGGTCCTCCAACTGTGCCTTGAGTTCCTTCAACTCCGCGAAGGCCATCCTGTATGGTGCCTTGGTGATGGGTTTGGTGCCGGGAAGTAGTTCAATAGGGAAGTCGACCTCTCGTTCCGGTGGCATTCCGGGGAGCTCTGCCGGAAATACATCCGGAAATTCCTTTACCACTGGAATTTCGAAAGGCGAGGGAACGGGTCGGGTGGCTAAATCTACCGAGGCTAGATAGGCCACGCACCCGCCCTCCATCAACTTCCTAGCCCGCGACGCGGAGATGATAGCCAAAAAGGAAGTGCTTTTACATGCCAAGCACACGTTTTCTGGGAATCCCAGGCTTCTGTAGTTGCACACTGGCGCTTCTCGCAGCTCGATGACCGCCTGATACTCGGTAAGCCAGTCCATGCCCAAAACCACGTCGTATTCTTTTAGTGGTATGACCACCAGATCCCAGGGGCACGACAACCTTCCCAGTCTTATTGAACACGAGGGTACTAGGCCAGTCGCCGCGATTGGCCCCCCAGGGGTCTGAACGGTCAGTAAGACATCAAGGGGACTACTTTCTAGCATATGTGTTTGTGCAAAAGTGCGGGAAATAAAGGAGCGAGTCGCCCCGGTGTCAAACAGGGTTCGAGCTCGAAAATTAGAAACGGAGGTAATACCTGCGACCACCTCCTTTGGCAATGTCGCTCCATGCTGGCCTATGAGTAGAGCCTCTCTCCTGGTTGTGGTCGTGATTCTCCTTCTGCTCTTGGCGCCGGAGGGTGTGGGGGCATTCCCGTTGATGCTCTACCCCGTCCTGGTGGCTGCGCCATTGGGGGTGGAAGCTGCGGAAGATGCCGCTCCAATGTTACAGTTGAATCGGAAATGCCCCGGTTTGCCGCAGCGGTAACAGTGATCCTGTCTCTTAGGGCATTCCGTCACTGGATGAGATGCTCGCAAATAACACATGGCTTGTTCGCTGGCCGCAGGCTTTCCGGTAGGCGCACTCTTGCTTCCTTGTTGCGTCTTGGGGTACTTTGGGGGTCGGCTCCCACCAGACGGGCCCCCTCCCGGGTAAGTCTGTGTCCGCTTCCTCTCCCGGTTATTTTCTGATCCCTCACGTCGAGCTCGGGTGATAGCGAATCTCCGCTCCACAATGGTGGCCCTGTCCACCACCTCCCTGAACGTGCGCAGGTCCGCTGCCTGAACCATCTCGAAGATGTCGCTCCGTAACCCGTCCACAAAAAGACGGGCCTTGTGGGGTTCATCCCGTATAACAAACGGGACGCAGTTACCAATCTTACAAACTCCCTTTGATATTCCATAACCGAGCGGTTCCCTTGTCTAATGTTCTTCAGGTCGTCTTCCAATTGCCGCTTGACGCTATCGGAGAAGAAAGCGCCAAAAAGTTCCTCTCTAAAAGCCGACCATGTCGGTAGCGGGTCGTTTGTAGACGGATCCGGGCGTACCGTCTTCCACCAGATGCGTGCATTCCCTTCGAGAAAGTGGACGGCTAGTGGAACCCGCTCGTGTTCCTCCATCAGTAGGTCTCGAAGAGTTTTTCCATGGTATCCACCCATTTCTCGACGACCCATGGATTCGGTCATCTCTCCCTCGAAGTGGGAGGGTCATGCTTCTTGAACTTAGTCAAATTCGTCCTGACCCTTTCTCGCGTCGCTCGTTGCTCCGTGATCCCTCCTGCAACGGCGGACCCCCAAGAGTAGGGTCGTTCCTGCCTCCCCCCGCTTTCGCTCCCAACACGGGCCCCGAGGTCGTCGGAGTAGGTACATCCCTTGGGGCCGGGGGTTGTTCCGTCGTCATACCACCCGTCCCTTGCGGTTCCGCAGTGGGTGCGGTGGTTTCGGGCGGAGGGGTCGGATCGCGCTCGGCTGGCGCGGTTGCCTGTCGCTGCGTCAGTTGACGAACCTGCTCCGTCAGCGTCGCTACCTGCCCGGCCATTTCCCGCAGTCGTCGCCGGAGGAGCTGGTATTCTGCGGTGGCCGGGGTCACTCTGTCCCCGTCCGCATTCTCGGTGGACGATCTAGTCCGGGCCATCATCCGCTATAAACAGAGAAACCAAGTTAACCCTAAGGTAATAACCCTAGTACCCTGTCTTACGATTACACCTATATTACGTCCCCTTTTCCCCGTACTCTCACGTACTACGCACCTATACCTTGGTTATCTCATGTCCAATTTGCTTGTGGCACCCTACACTGTGGATGTGGATCACGTCTACTATGGTTATGGTTGTTTTCTCTGATACCATTTAATCTGTCACGCCCCCAGGGGTTTTTGAGTCTATCAAAGCGGAAAATTGCGTGTATTTTTTTTTTTCTTAACAAGGTAACTTAAACCTCATCCCCGGTGCGTGCCAGACCGCCACATACACAAATTCTCTCTGCCCACGGACAGAGTCTCCTTTGTATATGCACGGCGTCTCATTTACAACATGCGTTTCCTTTACAACATCATACATCAACCATCAACCATACAATAGACATACCTCGTCAAACAGAGTACAGTAATTTAACTAATGTTTTAAAAGACCGGTGTCCACTCGACACCTTGTTATTTTTTTTTTTCAAGCGAGTTATTAAAGCGGCATCAACGTTTAGAAAGGATAAAACTAGCAGTTGCAAAACCAGTGCCCACACGGCACTTCGTTTTGAGAAAACATTTTCGAAATCATTTGGTTTATCATGAAAACGTGCCGCGTATGAAAATATCACTAAAAGTATCAAGTATAAAAGTACACCTCATCCACAGCGCTAA
Source organism: Tillandsia leiboldiana (assembly GCA_029204045.2). Lineage (NCBI taxonomy): Eukaryota > Viridiplantae > Streptophyta > Magnoliopsida > Poales > Bromeliaceae > Tillandsia > Tillandsia leiboldiana. The sequence goes on from CM055061.1 coordinate 39,546,391, forward strand.
CTAATACATGTCCACGACTAATATGATCCACAAGCAAATTAACTATTTAAAGTATGAGGAAAACGAGATAAAAACCAAGTATCCTGACTACGGTCCTCGCGACGCTGTCTCACCGCCATCCCGGCTAACGCACCTAGTAATACCTGTCACGGAGTGGGTAAAGTCAGTGACAAACAAAGTAGATGTCTAAATATCAATAAGGAATAAGGAGCAAACCGATTACACCGGAACCTTTCGCTAAAACTCTGTACATAATTAAGCTGGGCACCAACCCCAGATTTATCAATTAAGTTGGGCACCAACCCCAGAGTACCTGTCGGAGAGACTAAAGTCTCCCCTCGTGCGCAAACACCTTTCTAATGCTTTTAACCTCTTCACGGTGCTGGTGTGCTATTTTCAGCAGTGCGAAGAGGTCCTCACGGCTCCCACCCCTTTGTGAGGCACACGGTCAAAAAGACCACTTCTCCGGAAAAGTACACCCATGCGGAGGCCAATCCGCCTGTGTACGTGCAGCATCCGAAAATGGATTTGCCGAGATCGGCGTGTAGTGAGCACCGCGACCGCAGCCGCTTCAATTGTTAGATAAAAAATAATTATGCGAAAGGTTAAACTGTCCATCTACTTTGTTAGACAAAATCAGAGCATTTTAATGATGATAGATGCACTTACTGCACTTGTTGCACTTATTGCAACCGTACCCACCTAGTTGAAGAGAAATCGGAACACCTGAATCCTTCGCGCACCCCCGCTGCGCACCTGGACCTAAAGAAAGTCCGCAAGGATAACTATAGTCAAAAACGTGTACTAACATCCCAAAACAAAAGACCCAATTTACTCTTTTCGACGGAAAAGTCCAACACCGTCCGGGTTGACGAAAACCGGAATCCCGCGCCGCCGTCGCCGTCCGCCGAAGCCCCGCGCGGTTCGGAACAGCGCGGCGTGTCTCCGCGGGCGGCGCCCACGCGGCGCGGCGCCTCACGCGGGTGCTGCCCGTGCGGCGGCCGCGCGGGTGCGGCCCCGCACGGCGCCCGCGCGCGGGGTTGCACGCGCGGCGCCAGCGTGGGTGCCCCGCGCGGCACCCGCGCGGTTGCGGGTCCGCGCGGGTGCCGCCCGCGCGGCAGCCGCGCGGCGCCCGCGCGGTGCCCGCGCGGTTGCGGGTCCGCGCGTGTGCCGCCCGCGCGGCAGCCGCGCGGCGCCCGCGCGGTGCCCGCGCGGTTGCGGGTCCGCGCGGGTGCCGCCCGCGCGGCAGCCGCGCGGCGCCCGCGCGGTTGCGGGTCCGCGCGGGTGCCGCCCGTGCGGTGGCCGCGCGGCGCCCGTGCGGGTACGATCCGCGCAGACCCCGCATGGTGCCCGCGCGGTCCCATCGCCGCTTGCGGCGGCGATCGGCCGTCGGCGATTCTCCTCCGCGCGATGCCCTAGCGGCACCGCGCGCCTCCGCCGTCCGTTCCGTGCCCTAGCATGACGACGATGACGGCGACGGTGACGGATACGACGGAGAAACCCAAGAACTCAAACAAAAAGGACGACGGAAAAATCCCAAATAATTTATAACAATTATTTTACTAACCGAAGATCGACGGGAAGGTTGTCCGGTCGCGTTCTTGCCTTCGGTTCGATGTCCGGGAAGATCGGGCTCCTTCTCTTTCTCCTTTCCCTTTCTTCCAGCTAGGGTTCCGTCTTTTCCTTTTTCTCTTTCTTTCTCTCCTCACCGGTTAGGGTTTTATTTTTCTTTTCTTTTCTTTCCGATAATCGGGATCCCTTATATAGCTCGTATTATATCTTTAATTAATTTCCTCTTTAATTCGTACGTAAGAAAATTCTATTTTCCGTCATCGGATAATTAATTAATTAATTAATTATCCCCTACGAGATAACCCACCTTATCTCCAACGGGTGCAAGATATTTTGCACGGATTCCGATGCATGACTAATCACCGCATCACTAAGAATTCCGTTCCGGGAGATCCCGACATCGGATTTCAGATCCGATCGCACCGTCGGCCATCATTTTCCGCGCTCTATCGCAGAACAATACCAGCACCACACACTGGCCAACTCTTAAGAATTGAATAATTTTTTTTCACTTAAAGGCTTAAATAATTACATGTGAGTCAAAAATACCCCTAAGGGCCGGATCACTACATCTCTAGCCCATGCAACGATGCAAAATCTCTACTGTTGAATGAGTGAGATGCTCCAGCATCAAATAATGCTCTAGCATGACTGGAGGAGATAAGGATAATACCTGCCACCACCTGATCATCCGCCAAGGAGTCCTCTACTTGAGCAGCATATACTCGCCTATTCGGAGGTGGTCGCCTGCCCGGCTGTCGTGAAGAGGTGGCCCGATCAGCCTGCCCAAAGCTCCGCGAAGCTCCTGCTACCTGCAAAGGCGAAGGACGTGTCGATGCTGATGTTGGTGCTGCCGATCCTGCTCTTGGGCAAGACGAAGAGTAGTGCCCGGTCTGACCGCATCGAAAACACCGGCCCTGCCTCTGGTCGCACTGCTTGGGTGCATGGGGTCCACCGCAGATGACACATCCGTCAGGATGCCCATGATGCTGTGGTTGCTGCTGTTGCTGTCTCGGTGGTAGAAAACCTCTTGATCTCTGTCGCCTCTGAGTCCCACGACCCTGAAACTGAAATCGTGGTGGCCTCGGAGGCCTCGATCTGCTAGACTGCCCCAAATCAGGCGGTGCTGGATGCTTCCCTCCAGAGCTGGTCCCTGGCGCTCCGTCCCTCTCATTCATAACCACCGGTCCTCGATCAATCCACCGAGCGTGCTCAATCGCCGCATCCAGAGTCGGCGATCGCTGGGAGTGAACAAATAGATAAATGTCCCGATGCAAACCTCTCTCAAAAAGGTCAACTCTCTGTGCCTCATCCCGTGCTACATGAGGTACACTCTTCAATAACTTTGTAAAATTGCGAATATACTCTTGAAGTGGTCGATCCCCTTGTTGCAGGCGTCTCAACTCTCCTTCCAGTTTCTGCTTTGCACTGTCGGGAAAGAAGGCCCCAAGCCGTAAAGCACGAAACTCGCTCCATGTCATCAACTAAACTCCAGGAGGTCTAGCTGGACGTACGCGACGCCACCAAGTCTCAGCGTCCTTCTCCAGAAAGTGCGTAGCCAAATGCACTTGATGCTTCTCCTCGATGAACAAGTTCTCAAACAGCTTTTCCATCGCAGCATTCTAGTTTTTTGCCTCCCAAGGCTCCAGACTCTGTCCCGAAAACTGTGGGGGATGGAACTGACTGAAGTAGGTCAAACGGTCAATAAGCTCTCGTTGCTCGTGCACTGATAATGGCGCAATCAGGGTCGAAGTTGATGATGCCGCGACAGGGGTTATAACTGGCGGTGCTGCCGGAGATGCTCTCTGCTCCAGCATGCGCATCATGCGCTCCATATTCTCTTCCTGGCGCCTAGTCGCCTCCTCCTGGCATCTCATCGCCTCTGACATCTGGACTACCTGGGCTCGCAACTCCCGAACCTCACCATGCTCTGTCTGCTCTCCCTCTCGCTGCTCGAGCTCCTCATCTGAGGTAGGATGTGCCCTCGTCATTGCATGACGTCTCGGAGGCATCGTAGTCCGCTGCACAATACCAAACGTCAGGACACCAAAAATCTCTCGACCCGATCAAGCGAAAGTATAAAACATGTTACCCATTCTAAAGCATTATGTTGTCTGCAGCCAACATAACCACTTTAGAGAAATAACATGCAAGATCTATCACCCTAATCCTCTGGGGGAGACACGACACAATCAGGACTCTCGCTAAAGTCACGTTTCTCACGACAGTCATCCTACTGTCCAACCACAAGCCTAGGGTTTCTAAGTCCTCAATGACCTACAACCTAGGCTCTGATACCACTCTAATCTGTCACGCCCCGGGGTCAGAACTGCGACCCGGGCTCGCCAACAGATCCGCCATCTGTACGGAAATCTCCGCACAGACGAAGCGTCTAACCTGCAAATCAGATCTATAGCTAAACATGTATCAGAGCTGTAAAAATAAAATAAGTAGCTACAGAATCCCAACACTGAACAGTTGAAGTAACATATCCCAAATAATGGTCATCTTCCAGACTAATACATAATACATGATACATCAAACCTCTCAGACTGTTCAGTACATAAATAAATCTCTCAGACAGGGTGTCACGCCCCGGGGTCAAAACTGCGACCCGGGCTCGTTAACAGATCCGCCACCTATGCCAAACTCCGCATAGGCGAAGCGTCCTACCTGCAAGAAAAGTACTACAGCTAACAGATATCAGAGCTATAAATGAAAATCTGCTGTAAAACTAAAATCAACCACTGTACAACTGGAACTAATACAACAATGTCCATCTCCCAAAAATGATAATCATACAATATCCTCATATACAAAAATCAGAACTCAACAGGGAGGTATCTCCAATAAATACATCAGTGTATAGGCTCTCAATACATATCATGTCCTCACTACATCAGTCTCTCAAAAGAGGAAAATAAAATAGCTAATCTACTGAAGCTCTCCTCTGAAGGGGTACCGTTACTCTCCAACGACGGGTAGGGATCTAGCACGCGACTCACTCGCCTCGATCAACAACCGCAGAATCAGCAACACCCGCTAAGACTCTGCAAAACAAAAGAGAGAAAAGAAAGGGAGGGGGAAAACCCCCAACGGGTATGAGAACTACACCAAAAAGGGAGTTCTCAGTGGGTACCGCCACCAGGCCCGACGATCTGCCCACTAAGTCCACTAGAGGCATAAGATAACCAAAGCAGTAAAGACTGAAATAAGAAAACTGGAGACTCTCAACAGCTATCATGCCTCTATCTAAATGCTCAAAAGAGGAAACTCTAATAAAGATATGCAATACTCGCACACGAGGTGCTCAATCGACCCAATCGAGCTGACTGCCACATCGGGTTCAGTCAAACCTGCGCCCACCTACAACCACCTCCCGCTGACGGGCAGGAATTACGTAGGGCGTCCAAACGGACTAACTCGCTATCGAATAGTGGCTCATGCAGGCTATAATCGAAATCCACGCTCTCTCTCAGAATGGATAGACTCAATATGCTCAACCTCACACACAACGGTCAAAGTACTCTCAACGACACGGGACCACCGTCAAACCAAACGGCTCCCAACAACACTAGCACTGGTCTAAACACAGCTACTAGACTCCACTCGGCCCCCAGGCACGAGCGCAACAATAAAGTAAATGCCGGTAATAACCCAATCTAGTGCCACCAGTAAAACTGGTGCTGCCTGCTCAGCGGAATCTGCACACATGGCTCGAAACCGCGGGATCGGCACACAAGGCTCGAAATCCCAATAAGATGGACCGGAACCCGACACGGTCTAAAGCCTACTCTGGAGCGGCACTCGAGGGGAGCGACCCACACGAGTAAAGTATCTCTGTATAGCAAGACTTTGATAACGACTCTGATCAAAGTGGGAAAACCCAACCACTAAAGAAAGATCCGACCTCAATCGGATGCAACTAAACAATGAGTGGGAAACTCCATCCACTAGAGAAAACTGATACCCAATCTGATTCATAAGTAAATATCCGGTCAATCGCCCAATATCCGCGGTCGCTGCAAAACCCCACAAACTAATCCAACCTGTCCGAGACACAAAGTCCCGACCCCTGCTCGAACCCGAGCAACACTGACCACCTGACTAACAAAGAAGGAGAAAGGAAAAGCATGGTTTCTCCTAAGTCAAGTTCCAATATGTAGTGTAGCAGTAAAAGATGGCCTAACTACATGTCCATACAAGCATGCATTGTCCTCAAGAAAGATAGAAGAAAGTAAACCATATGCCAAAATCATCAATGCCTACACCTGTCCATAATCCTCGATCCATAATAACTCCTCAGAGTAAAATCCGCACATAGCTACATAATCCTGCCCCATCGCATAAACCAATCGCATAAACGGCTATGTTCTAACATGGCATGCTACATAATCACATAGGGTAACATTATCCTAGGTAAGCTTACACTAATCATCAACATAGATATTATTCTTGCAATTAATCATACAATTATCATTATCAAGCTTACCTACCTCTCAATCATATACCGTGTACCCTAGACATGCATGCATCCTAACATACAGAATAAGAGAATCGTCCACCGGTTCTGGAAACAAAGCACCCACCTGAAGCGCTTTCCGCAGGCAAAGCCGAAGTCGGTGAAGAGTGTAGACGCTCACAATCCAAAACCTGCCAAAACTGCACCCTCGGTACATGTCGCGCAAGCCTCGGCTCCAAACAGCAGAAAATACCCGAAAACCATTATCTCCAGTTCCAACAGGTTCAGAAACACTCGCGAACCTTCCTGGGTACAACAATAAGGTCCAAGGTTACACTTTTATTCCAAAATATCCAAGTACATACAAATCTGTTGGAACAGTCCCAAAGATGCAGATTTTTCACCTGCAGCAAGAACTCTGAAAAATCCGACAAAAATGCAGTCGCGATCGTCACGTCGAGCCCTTCGAAACGAGTACCTGCACGTCAAAATCCGAGTCCTGGAGACCAAGTTACAAATTCCGCAACGCGGTGAGCGTGAAACTCCACAACACACATAACTGTATCACATTGCACAGAAGAAAGGGAAAAGTATACCTTCGGGCAAATCTCAGAAAAATCCCAGAAAAATACGACAATAATCCTCGCGACGCGTAGATCCAAAAAGTGTACAGGCATGTCTCAATCCGATGTCCGAGCGCGGAGATAAAATTCCGGCGAGGTGCTGCTGTCAAGGTAACCCACCAACGGCAAAGAGGGTTAAAAATGTACCTGGAAACCCCATAAAAGCTCAGATGAGAGGAAAGTGGACGATATAAAAATCATAGGTATACCTCTCGTGAATCCAACGCCATGAAAATCGTCCAAAACCACTGTCGGGGTAGCTCTGTGGAAATCTCAGACCAAAACGCGATGATAACGGGCCTCCGGTGAAAGAACGTCGCTCTGCGCTACGATGCCGAAGTCGTCGACGCCGCGGGCTCCAAAAAAATCCGGGCCTTCTCCACAAGATGCAGTACAAGGAGATTAATAAGTTCACTAGAGGGCTCAAGAGGAGATGGGCTCGGGAAAAGTCCGAAAAGGCAGTGCAAAGGGCCTATTTATAGGCTCAAACCCGAATAAACCAAAAATCCCCGAAATTGGGCTTTTGGGCCCAAATTTCGGGCGCCCGAATGATTCGGGCTGATACAGTGTTGGGCCCGGCCCAACACTGTTCACGCCCGAATCTGTCACGCCCCGGGGGTCGAAACTGCGACCCGGGCTCGCTAACAGATCCGCCACCTATGCGAAACCCCGCATAGGCGAAGCGTCCAACCTGCAAAGTATCATCTAATAACTAAATAGATATCAGAGCTGAAGAAAAACTGCTATAATAAAAACCTGAATCACTGTACAACCGAAGAATAAAAGTACAATATCAATCTCCCAAAAATGATGATACAATAATCTGATCCACCGAAACTGTAATACAAGTAAAAGCCACCTATACAACATCTATAAATCCAAAAAGGGAGATAACTAAAATAATAAAATACAACTGAGTACAGTGAAACCCACAATCCGGGTTGGTACACCTATCCCACTGTAGAAATCAACACTGGTAGGGATCTATCTCGCGACTCCCTCGCCTCGAACTGTCAACCGAAGATCCGCAACTCCCGGAGCAGACACTGCAAAACAAAGGGAGGAAAGGGGAAAAACAACAATGGGGGGTGAGAACCACTAGTAAAACCAGTAGCCTCCCCCTGTGGGTAATGCCTCAAACCCCGACGTACCCACAAGGACTACCAGAGGCAAAAGGAAAGGAAGAGAGGTGGTAAGCTATAAACAGAAATACTGATAAAAGAGAGCTACCACTAAAATGCCTCTAAATGCCGAGCTAAAAGAATAGCTAAAAGTATGCCTGAGAAAGTCGAAGCCTGCCTGACCAAACCCAATCAATACACCAGTAAACACTGGTACTGCCTGCTCTGTCATCAATCTCACGAACTCAGTGTCTCCACTGTCCAAATGACCGGAACCCAACACGGTCTGACCGGCACCCAACACGGTCTAAAGCCTACTCCGGAGTGGCACTCGAGGGGAGCGACCCACACGAGTAAAGTATCTCAGTATCCAGTAACATAAGTATCATAAATCAGCAGGACTGGATCAAGACTCTAAGTAAGTGGGACAAACCATCCACTAAGGAAGCCCGATCCCTCACCTCCAATCTGATGTAATAATAATAACCCGGTCAACCGCCCACAGTTCGCGGTTGCCGTAATCCCTGCCATCAGGCCCTGCCTGTCCCAAATTCCCAGAAACCTGACTACACTATCACAAACCCCCTGCTCGCACCCGAGCCACAAATACCCAGAGTCTAAAATGAGAAGGAGAAAAGTATAAAGCATGGTTTCTCCTAAGTCAAGTCCAACATGATAGTGTAGCAGAAAAAGGTGGCCTATCTAGATGACCATACAAGCATGAAGATGTCCCAAGATGATGTAAAGTAAACGGGTGTCGATGTTCTTACATTTATTAGAGCATGCTATCCAAAATACATAATCAATCTCATAAAAGAATTGGATATTAACATATCATACATCAAGTCTACACAAGTATGCACCTTTCACATTTGGAAATAAATAGAGAATAGTATCCAACATGGTTTTCACCTAACATGAATCAGGAGATAAATGACAATCATTACTTTCATAAAGGGTGAGTCTCACATAGATAGATCAAGATTAATGTAGTCAGCTATTCTCACACAAACCACTAACCACCCTCAAAGGAAACATCCATTCACATATAGACTTGCCAAAGATCATTTAACATTATTTGAATATGGTCATTCAATCCACTATCACCAATGAATAGACTAAGGTTCAACAACTTTTATTAATCTCACATAGGATGCACATAGAATCCACCAACAACATTTATTTCCACATAGGCTAAATCGCCGACCATTCACAATATACAATCTCACGCAAAATAGTCTAAGGATCAACCATTATGGTAAATATCACAAGATGTAGAAGGAAAATCTACAAGGTCAATTATTCTCATGTGGATAAGTCAAGAAACATTTAACATATAACCTCTCATGACATAGGTTCAAGAATCATCAATAAGATCACCCTCACTTACCCTGAATAGCCATTCACACTTAGCCCATATGACATTCACATAAAGTCATAACAATCCCTTCCTACATAGCAATCATATCCTTCACATAAATCAACTAAAATCATTTACACATAACTATCACCATCATTCACCATAATTAGGTTAACCATTCATCACAAAGTGTAGGCTAAAGATTAATTTTCCAATTACCCTCACATAACATAGGTTAAAGGAGGATCACTTATAATCAACTTCATATGAGATAATACAACATCAATCAAACTATTCATTCACTCATGTATACACTGAGAATCAATTAACTTAATCTAAACATGGATATCCAAGCATATTATACCGAGGAGAAGAGAACATCAACCACAATGCCATGAGGGAAACCAATAGCCCGAGTGGGTAAATCGTTGTTTTCGGCAAAGCACAACCACCCACCTGAAACTTGACGATCCGCTGCCCGCCTTAGCTAAAATTTGCCGTGAGTAATCCTTATCCTCTTAGGAGTCCGATGCCACGAAAATCATCCAAATCCGCCTCACGGATTGGGCGCAATCACTGAAACAATGCACACTACGCACTCAAATTCCAGAATTTCAGCAAGTGCAACAAGGTTAAATAAAAAGTATGTGCAACCTCAAATACCTCAAAATGAAGTATCCAACAGTAAAACAAAGATCTCCTCTTTCATACAAATGTCTTCAAGTCCCCAAAAATCCACCATTAATTTTCCCTAACATTCTAACGAAGCAAAATTCACAATGCTGCCCAAAAACTGTTAACATAAACTTGCTAGCATTTCCAAGCTTAATTAGAGGCTTTTCCAAAGGGATTTATCCACAGATCACAAAAGATAATTTTCTCACCTTGAAGTTAAGAAGAAGTCCCAACTTGAATTTCTGAAAAAGACCTTGTATCCACGAAGTTATCTGCATTCCAAGGCGCATTGCTCAAATCCAAATTAAAACAGGGACTGCAGTAATCCATATAATAACACTTGAAAAGATCATTAATTTTACCTAACCAAACGTGCTCCAAATCCTGCAAGAGAGGTACCATTGGATTCCTTGTCGAGAGTAGATACAAATTGAGCCAAAGAACTCCAAATTTCATGCTCGGATGAAGGAGAAAACCCATAAACACTTTGAACCATCCACCAAGTTCAATCTGTACATGACTGCAGCAAGGTGCTCCAACGAACATGCATAAACTCTAATAAAAACTCAGATCTGGGGAAAATGGTACATACCAATGTTGTAGATCTTCGAGTCCTGGAAATTTTCCCGCAAAACTCATCCAAATATTCTCATCCTACTGCCCAGAAAGGCCAAAACACTGAGGACTGTTCAGGATTCCAGACTGAAATGAAGGGTTCCAAAGATGGCCATAAAACTCTGTAAAAACATGAGATCTGGGGGGAGGGTTGAATACAAAGATTGTAGCCTTACCTCTTGTGAAAACGTAGAACCAAAAATGAGCTCAAAACTCCAAGAAATGAGTCCTGGAGAATTTTTGCACTGAAACGCGACGGTGGAGCTCCGAAAATCCAGCAATGGTGCTTGTGCTCCATCATGGAGAAGAAGATGACCAAGCTAGCTCCAATGGCTCACCCAAGATGATGATTTTGAAGAAGAAACGTTGGTGATGCTCTGCACAAAACCCTCCAACAATCCATGGTCCATGGAGGAAGAAGGAGGAAGAAAAAGAAGAGGAAGAAGAAGAGGAGGAAGAAGAAGAAAGGAAAAAAAATAATTAAAACAATCCTCTCTCTCTCCCTCTCCCACACTCCACCCCACGTGAAGTACGGCTGGCCCATCATGGCTAGCCATGTGGCAGCCTAGCATGCCTGATGGACCACACTCCCAACACCGAACCAATGGGGTGACGCCACGTGGCACCCCCGGTCCACAGCCTATTCATGCACCCGAAAAACCCCCTGAACTTCCGGTTGCCCGTTTTCGCTCATCCGGACTCCGAAAAATACAACCAAACAGCCGATTTCCAACATTTTTCCGTGCTGAATCCAAATACGAAGTCCATTTTGCAAGAATCCATTTATAAAAATTACGGGGGCATCCGAACACACCAACTCGATCCATTTTTCGCGCTGAGTCCGGTTTTGAAGTCCGATTTGCGCGCAAAGCCTCCACACTCAACAAAAGGCTTCCAGAAGCTGCCGAACCAACAGTAATCCTTACGTGAGAATTTCGGGTCCTCACATCCTCCCCCACTAAAAGAAAGTTTCGTCCTCGAAACTGGCACAACTCAAAAGGAGTCTCAAAAACTAAGGGTAGGTACTCAACACCACCGTCTCCAGCTCCTAAGTCACCACTCACTCCCCGTGATTACTCCTCAACAACAACAACAACAGCAACAACCAGTACGGCATAGCCCGATTGCGCAATTCCCTCACTTCACGAGCCAGAATTCGCAACGGGCGTCCCTCGTACTCCACACACTCACATATCTCAAACAGAGCGAGTCAATCACGGGCGAGGGATCCAAAAGTGTAACACTCCCGAGCTGAGATGCGGAAAAACCTCAGGGACTCCAAAAATGTGGGAAAAAGAAAGAATAACCAGTGCCACATGCACCAACACCACACCCTAGTGTCCACTCAACCAGGGCGACCAGGAACACACCCACACGATCATCCAAGAGGGAAAGAATCCAACCAACTGGGGTCCTCACTCGGTCACTTCTGGATCCAAACCACCCGAGTGGACTACTCAACATGCTATTATAGCCCCAACGAGCTCACGGGTCGAAGTCGACCTCTCTACTGGTAAAGAACACCCTGATGGTGGCTAAACCGTCGGTGAACGTGACTGAAAGCTGGCTAGAAAGGCGATCATAATGCTGATGCTCAAGCTCACGGTCAAAAGTCTGAACAATCGGCGACAAGCCGAGAAAATCCCACTCGAGATTCTAAAAGCTGAAATCGGTGCTGGTGTCAGTCTCATTATCCGTCCGCCAAGCTCTCCTGGCACTGCCCAGTCCAAGAAGCTCCTCACCTCGACAATAATTGTCGATCTCGGCCAATTTCCAATTAGTATCCATATTGGCCGGATTTCCACCGCCGCCCCTACGGCTAACACAATGTGACCCACGAAGGTAAGCTTCAGAAGCTAAAACTTATATCTCAATAACTTGGCATACAGCTTCATCCACACAGGCACGGTAGCACATCTCCAAGTGCCCCTCGTGCTCCAAGTCGCTCTGGGAGTAAATCAAATATCCTCGGGGAACATCACTCCCAAGCTGTCCAAGTATATCTGGAACACACAATTCCTCAGATCTTGAAGACAACAGGGCATTAATTATTCCATTTGGCCCACTGTTCGCTCATAATGCCTCTACCAGATCCTGAATGCCATCTAGGCAAAGTCCTTGGCTGTCTGATTCCAAGTAGGTACTCGCATCATACAATAACTGTCAGAGTATGACTCCAACACAAGCCTCTAGATACCACCCGGACCTGTCTACACTCGAACCATAAAAGGATCCTCACAGTCGTGTATCAATGACGTGGCATCACCACCGCATACCAACGGCGTGGCACTAGATCAAGCAGAACCCTCGAACCATCAGATCCTGCAACTGCGCCATCAGCTCTCTCAGCTCTACTGGCGATATCCAATGAGGTGCTGTCAAGGGTGGCGCGGTTCCCCGAACCACGTCAAACGCAATCTCTATCTCCCTAACCGGCGGTATTATCAACAGCTCAGGTGAAATCACACCCGGGGTCTCAGGGGCAACAAAGATATCCATGAGTCCCGGTGCCACCGTAAGCACCTCTCACACTGTCACTAAAACCTGTGTGCTCTAACAATCTCAACAACCAAGCCTCCTCTCGTCTGCCTCGCATAAAGTCAACGTCCTCTTTCTCCTCAGTCCAAATATCCTGTGGCATTGTACCAAACAATCTCAAGCACAGGGTCAAAATACCGAACTACCACAATTACCAATAAACCTGTCGGTAACTCATAGTCTCAGCTGCACTGGACATGACCCACAAGCCTCCTCCACATGCACAACACTAACAGGAACCTGTACCTCAAGTGCACGTGGTAACAAATCTGCCTCTAGCCCATGCAGGAATGCAACATGCTCTAACCCCGACTGCTGTGATGAAATCACACCCGCGACAACTCAATCCACTACCGTGGCGCCCTCCAACCGGGCGGCACAGATTTATCCGCTCGACGCAAATGGTCGTCGCTCAGTCTGCTAGAAAAATCATGACTAATCACAAAGGGATCACGACCTCTGTCTCTACTCACACTGAGGCGACTGATACGGTCCTCCACAGGTAGCAAACCCACGCTACCGCTGCGCTACTCTGATATAGATGCTGATACTGCCATCGGGGTCCACCCGATCTCTGGCGTCTCGGGAACTCGTTATCCTGGGAAAAGAAATCAGAAATGTCTCTGCCAGCCAATCTGTCCTCCAAAGGCCCCGACTCAATCTTACGAGTCGGGGTGGTTCATCTGCCAAATCTGGCTGAATAGATCGATCATGTCCCCTCAGCTCACCAGCTGTCAACTATCCACCCTGCCTCGGTGCCTCGACACTAAACATTGACACAGAGGGGGCTACTCGCTCCATCGGTGCCACAGAAATCCCTACCACTGAGGATACTGCAACCGGGTGGTCTCAGAAGGAAGCACTGTCGAGCTGCCCGCTGCTCCGACAACTGTATCATCCTATCCGCTGCTCACTCTGCCGCCGATATGCCACTGCCAATCCTGTCATCTGGGTCCGGAGCTCTCTGACCTCGATCTAGGTATCCGGCCCGAAACTCCCTATCCTGGCCCACAAGCTGCAATAGGGTGCACACGGGTCAGAACTCTGCGCCAGGGAGACACCGCTCACTGCGACAAACCACACAACAGAACACACAACAAGCACTCGACCCAATCCAGTGAAAGTCTAAGACATGTCACCCATTCCATAACATTATGTTGTCTGCAGCCAACATAATCGTTTAGGAGAATAAACATGCCAATCGCTCGTCCCGTCCCTTGGGAGAGGTATGAAACTCAATCAGGACTCTCGCTATAAGTCACGACTCTCACGAAGTCAACCAAGGGTCAAACCATAAGCCTAGGGTTTCTAAGTCCACCATGACCTACAACCTAGGCTCTGATACCAACCTAATCTGTCACGCCCAGGGGGTCGAAACTGCGACCCGGGCTCGCTAACAGATCCGCCACCTATGCGAAACCCCGCATAGGCGAAGCGTCCAACCTGCAAAGTATCATCTAATAACTAAACAGATATCAGAGCTGAAGAAAAACTGCTATAATAAAAACCTGAATCACTGTACAACCGAAGAATAAAAGTACAATATCAATCTCCCAAAAATGATGATATAATAATCTGATCCACCGAAACTGTAATACAAGTAAAAGCCACCTATACAACATCTATAAATCCAAAAAGGGAGATAACTAAAATAATAAAATACAACTGAGTACAGTGAAACCCACAATCCGGGTTGGTACACCTATCCCACTGTAGAAATCAACACTGGTAGGGATCTATCTCGCGACTCCCTCGCCTCGAACTGTCAACCGAAGATCCGCAACTCCCGCAGCAGACACTGCAAAACAAAGGGAGGAAAGGGGAAAAACAACAATGGGGGGTGAGAACCACTAGTAAAACCAGTAGCCTCCCCCTGTGGGTAATGCCTCAAACCCCGACGTACCCACAAGGACTACCAGAGGCAAAAGGAAAGGAAGAGAGGTGGTAAGCTATAAACAGAAATACTGATAAAAGAGAGCTACCACTAAAATGCCTCTAAATGCCGAGCTAAAAGAATAGCTAAAAGTATGCCTGAGAAAGTCGAAGCCTGCCTGACCAAACCCAATCAATACACCAGTAAACACTGGTACTGCCTGCTCTGTCATCAATCTCACGAACTCAGTGTCTCCACTGTCCAAATGACCGGAACCCAACACGGTCTGACCGGCACCCAACACGGTCTAAAGCCTACTCCGGAGTGGCACTCGAGGGGAGCGACCCACACGAGTAAAGTATCTCAGTATCCAGTAACATAAGTATCATAAATCAGCAGGACTGGATCAAGACTCTAAGTAAGTGGGACAAACCATCCACTAAGGAAGCCCGATCCCTCACCTCCAATCTGATGTAATAATAATAACCCGGTCAACCGCCCACAGTTCGCGGTTGCCGTAATCCCTGCCATCAGGCCCTGCCTGTCCCAAATTCCCAGAAACCTGACTACACTATCACAAACCCCCTGCTCGCACCCGAGCCACAAATACCCAGAGTCTAAAATGAGAAGGAGAAAAGTATAAAGCATGGTTTCTCCTAAGTCAAGTCCAACATGATAGTGTAGCAGAAAAAGGTGGCCTATCTAGATGACCATACAAGCATGAAGATGTCCCAAGATGATGTAAAGTAAACGGGTGTCGATGTTCTTACATTTATTAGAGCATGCTATCCAAAATACATAATCAATCTCATAAAAGAATTGGATATTAACATATCATACACCAAGTCTACACAAGTATGCACCTTTCACATTTGGAAATAAATAGAGAATAGTATCCAACATGGTTTTCACCTAACATGAATCAGGAGATAAATGACAATCATTACTTTCATAAAGGGTGAGTCTCACATAGATAGATCAAGATTAATGTAGTCAGCTATTCTCACACAAACCACTAACCACCCTCAAAGGAAACATCCATTCACATATAGACTTGCCAAAGATCATTTAACATTATTTGAATATGGTCATTCAATCCACTATCACCAATGAATAGACTAAGGTTCAACAACTTTTATTAATCTCACATAGGATGCACATAGAATCCACCAACAACATTTATTTCCACATAGGCTAAATCGCCGACCATTCACAATATACAATCTCACGCAAAATAGTCTAAGGATCAACCATTATGGTAAATATCACAAGATGTAGAAGGAAAATCTACAAGGTCAATTATTCTCATGTGGATAAGTCAAGAAACATTTAACATATAACCTCTCATGACATAGTTTCAAGAATCATCAATAAGATCACCCTCACTTACCCTGAATAGCCATTCACACTTAGCCCATATGACATTCACATAAAGTCATAACAATCCCTTCCTACATAGCAACCATATCCTTCACATAAATCAACTAAAATCATTTACACATAACTATCACCATCATTCACCATAATTAGGTTAACCATTCATCACAAAGTGTAGGCTAAAGATTAATTTTCCAATTACCCTCACATAACATAGGTTAAAGGAGGATCACTTATAATCAACTTCATATGAGATAATACAACATCAATCAAACTATTCATTCACTCATGTATACACTGAGAATCAATTAACTTAATCTAAACATGGATATCCAAGCATATTATACCGAGGAGAAGAGAACATCAACCACAATGCCATGAGGGAAACCAATAGCCCGAGTGGGTAAATCGTTGTTTTCGGCAAAGCACAACCACCCACCTGAAACTTGACGATCCGCTGCCCGCCTTAGCTAAAATTTGCCGTGAGTAATCCTTATCCTCTCAGGAGTCCGATGCCACGAAAATCATCCAAATCCGCCTCACGGATTGGGCGCAATCACTGAAACAATGCACACTACGCACTCAAATTCCAGAATTTTAGCAAGTGCAACAAGGTTAAATAAAAAGTATGTGCAACCTCAAATACCTCAAAATGAAGTATCAAACAGTAAAACAAAGATCTCCTCTTTCATACAAATGTCTTCAAGTCCCCAAAAATCCACCATTAATTTTCCTTAACATTCAAACGAAGCAAAATTCACAATGCTGCCCAAAAACTGTTAACATAAACTTGCAAGCATTTCCAAGCTTAATTAGAGGCTTTTCCAAAGGGATTTATCCACAGATCACAAAAGAGAATTTTCTCACCTTGAAGTTAAGAAGAAGTCCCAACTTGAATTTCTGAAAAAGACCTTGTATCCACGAAGTTATCTGCATTCCAAGGCGCATTGCTCAAATCCAAATTAAAACAGGGACTGCAGTAATCCATATAATAACACTTGAAAAGATCATTAATTTTACCTAACCAAACGTGCTCCAAATCCTGCAAGAGAGGTACCATTGGATTCCTTGTCGAGAGTAGATACAAATTGAGCCAAAGAACTCCAAATTTCATGCTCGGATGAAGGAGAAAACCCATAAACACTTTGAACCATCCACCAAGTTCAATCTGTACATGACTGCAGCAAGGTGCTCCAAAGAACATGCATAAACTCTAATAAAAACTCAGATCTGGGGAAAATGGTACATACCAATGTTGTAGATCTTCGAGTCCTGGAAATTTTCCCGCAAAAATCATCCAAATATTCTCTTCCTACTGCCCAGAAAGGCCAAAACACTGAGGACTGTTCAGGATTCCAGACTGAAATGAAGGGTTCCAAAGATGGCCATAAAACTCTGTAAAAACCTGAGATCTGGGGGGAGAGTTGAATACAAAGATTGTAGCCTTACCTCTTGTGAAAACGTAGAACCAAAAATGAGCTCAAAACTCCAAGAAATGAGTCCTGGAGAATTTTTGCACTGAAACACGACGGTGGAGCTCCGAAAATCCAGCAATGGTGCTTGTGCTCCATCATGGAGAAGAAGATGACCAAGCTAGCTCCAATGGCTCACCCAAGATGATGATTTTGAAGAAGAAACGTTGGTGATGCTCTGCACAAAACCCTCCAACAATCCATGGTCCATGGAGGAAGAAGGAGGAAGAAAAAGAAGAGGAAGAAGAAGAGGAGGAAGAAGAAGAAAGGAAAAAAAATAATTAAAACAATCCTCTCTCTCTCCCTCTCCCACACTCCACCCCACGTGAAGTACGGCTGGCCCATCATGGCTAGCCATGTGGCAGCCTAGCATGCCTGATGGACCACTCTCCCAACACCGAATCAATGGGGTGACGCCACGTAGCACCCCCGGTCCACAGCCTATTCATGCACCCGAAAAACCCCCTGAACTTCCGGTTGCCCGTTTTCGCTCATCCGGACTCCGAAAAATACAACCAAACAGCCGATTTCCAACATTTTTCCGTGCTGAATCCAAATACGAAGTCCATTTTGCAAGAATCCATTTCTAAAAATTACGGGGGCATCCGAACACACCAACTCGATCCATTTTTCGCGCTGAGTCCGGTTTTGAAGTCCGATTTGCGCGCAAAGCCTCCACACTCAACAAAAGGCTTCCAGAAGCTGCCGAACCAACAGTAATCCTTACGTGAGAATTTCGGGTCCTCACATCCTCCCCCACTAAAAGAAAGTTTCGTCCTCGAAACTGGCACAACTCAAAAGGAGTCTCAAAAACTAAGGGTAGGTACTCAACACCACCGTCTCCAGCTCCTAAGTCACCACTCACTCCCCATGATTACTCCTCAACAACAACAACAACAGCAACAACCAGTACGGCATAGCCCGATTGCGCAATTCCCTCACTTCACGAGCCAGAATTCGCAACGGGCGTCCCTCGTACTCCACACACTCACAGATCTCAAACAGAGCGAGTCAATCACGGGCGAGGGATCCAAAAGTGTAACACTCCCGCTCAAGAGGAGATGGGCTCGGGAAAAGTCCGAAAAGGCAGTGCAAAGGGCCTATTTATAGGCTCAAACCCGAATAAACCAAAAATCCCCGAAATTAGGCTTTTGGGCCCAAATTTCGGGCGCCCGAATGATTCGGGCTGATACAGTGTTGGGCCCGGCCCAACACTGTTCACGCCCGAATCACCAAGGGGCCACCACGTCACCATCCGAACAGCGGACAGCCGGCTCCGCCAACCGCCGCTTGACACGTGGCACGCTGCACAGCCGAGGCGTGGCGCGCACCCAGTCAACACACTGCTGCCGCGCCCACGTGCGCGCTGTCAGCACCGCCTGCGCCCCCTGCCAGGCACGCGCCCCGAGGCGGCTGCCCCTCGCTCCGTCGACCGAGCGCACGAGGACCGGCCAACCAGTGGCCGCCACGTGTCCACCCTCCGGTCCACCGTACACCCGCGCTTTTCCCCGTGGACCGCGCCTGCTGCACCGGCCAATCCTACATGGCCACGTGTCCCAAGGCAAACCAATAAGAATTCGACACGTGGCACGCCGCTTCCGTGCACCGCGCCCCTGCCCGCGCCCGCACCGCCGCGGTCCGCCGCTGCCCACCGGCCGCCGGAATAGTACCAAGAGCCTCGAAATCCGTGCGCGGCATCCGAGCTCCGAAAAATACAAGTGAATAGTCCATTTTCATCATTTTCGCGCGCTGAATCCAAATTCGAAGTCCGTTTTGCCCAATTCCACTTCTAAAATTTGCTGAAGGCATCCGGAGAGGTGTTCTTTTGTCCAAACTTCATGCTGAGTCCAATTTTGATATCCATTGCGCGCGAAACCACTTCTAAACATTTGATGGGGTCATCTGACTACCCTCGTGATCCATTTAACACCCGGAGTCCATCACTTGTGTCCAATTGGTGCACAAACACCACCGACACGCTACCTAGGCCTCCAGAAGCTGTAGATGCAACAGTAATCCATAAGTGGGAATCTTGGGTCCTCACACAGGGTACATCTACCTCTGACTCTCAAAATAAAACAGGTAAGGAGCTAATCGGCCACGCCCTTACCTCGATCTGCTGCCTCCGCCCGAACCGATGCCGGAACAGCTACCTCAGGAAAACGTGTCACCACAGCGGGTGTGAGAACTACTGTAGAAGGTAGTTCCCAGTGGGTACCGTCACCAAGATCCACGGTATGCCCACTAAGTCTACTGGAAGCAAGACAATAGGTATACAAATAGATAATATGAAACCTGAAATGGAACTACAGCTAATATGCCTCAAGTATCATGCTCAAAGGAAAAACTCAACTAAGAACATGCAATGCATCCACTCGCTCACGAGGTGCTCACATCAACCGAAATCTCAATGACTGCCAAATTGGTCCAGTCCAGCCTGCGCCCCCTAGTGTATCAACTAGGGCCCCTAGTGTATCAACTAGGGTGTCCAATCGGACTATCATAATATCACGCAAAGCAACCTCATCAGGCGCATCATCATCATCGCATCCGGAGCGGCTCTCGAGGGGAGCGACCCTACCGAGGAATAAGTGTGTCTCATATGGCTCAATAAGCGGCATCTGCAGGCTATAATTTACGATCGAACAGATCGGAAACTCGAATGCCAACTAACCCATAAACAGGTCGGAGAACCCTCCACGACTCAATCTGATAGTGCACACAACCCCCAAGACACTAGGAAACCCATCCACTGAGTCAATAAAAATCCCCTCGGCCCCCAGGCGCGAGAGTACATGCATCCTGAACCTATCCAACCCCTCTGGGTGATCACAATGTTTAAAACTATTTTTGAAGCCACATTTTATATTAAAACGGGTTCAATGATTTAAAAACAGTTCAGATGCAGTTCGAAAGTCAACCAATCATGCAATCTAGTGTTAAACAGTCTCAAGATCATACTGATGATAAATGGCGTTCAGGCTTGTCATTCAAAGATAATCTAGACATCTATCAAATTTTACCAGCTATACAAACAGGTAAACTAGGCATGCTAACATGCTTTCAATAGAATTAGAAGGCATTTCATAAAGTTTGGAAGAATTCCAACCCACCTGGATGTGCGCATTTGTCCTGAGTCCAAACAAGCTGAAATTTAACGGGTGCGATCCTCAGGTTCTTACAATTCCAATGCACCAAAAATCGACCGAAAATTCCACCCGGTCGCTGAGATATAAGCCGAACATCGTGGTATGCTCAAATCACTCAAAACAGTAATTTTATCGCACATCTGTCCACAAAACAGGAAATTACCTCCTGCGAGATGCCCTCCAAAAATTCCATGAAAAATACGACGGCGATCCTCGCGAAGTTTAGATAGAAATCAAATCCTTAAACACCAAATTCCGCCTCTCGTAGGCCGAGAAATTGCAAGATTACTTCTCCGCTGTCCAGAACATGCAACAACAAAAAGGGGGTCTAAAGATGCTACACGCACTCCCATAAAAACTCAAAACAGAGCAAAGCGATGAGTACCAAAATCGAAGGTCTACCTGTCGTGAAAACGTCGCCACAAAAAAATGGCAAAAAATTCTAAGAACTCAGCTCGGGGGAGTCCGTGGACGAAGAGTCGACGAAATTGATAGATATCGAAACAGCGTCGAAGCTCGCAAGATCGGGGAGGAAAAATATCAAACGGCCTCCAAAATTTCTCAAAAACCCCAAAAAGTGTAAAAGACTTGAAGTAGAAACTCGCTGTCGAAAACAGCACTCAAAAAGGATCTCAGAAAGTCCAGAAATGAAGTTCTCAATGGCCTATTTATAGCCAAAAGTCCACTTAATGGGCTGTCAGATTCGGGCCCAAAAACCGAGCGCCCGAAAAGTACTGTAGCCGCCCGAAATCACGAGATCAAGCCACGTGTCCCGCCCGAATCCACCGGATCGCGCCACCTGTCCCGCCGCCCTACGTTCCGCACGCCTCGTGCACGTGGGCGGCATGCGCCCGCCAATGGAATAGTGCCACGTGTCCCGACGTGGTTCACGCGGCGCATGCCCCCGGTCCACGCTCCGGGTCTTCCAGAATCTGTCCGCCAATCACATGACGCCACGTGTCACAGCCGCCGCCGCCTCGTTTGACGCCGTCCAACCAATACGGTGCTGCCACGAGGCATCACCAATCCTCAGTGCTCCCGGTGCACGCGCCTGCCCGTGGAACCGCCGCCGCGCGCCGCGCCTGCACGCGCCTGCCCGCATTGCCCGCGGCCACGTTCCACCGCTGCGTCGCCGCGCTCCGCCTTGCTCCGCCGCCTGCCGGTCGCCGCCGGTTGCCGGAACAGTGTTTCCGGTCGGTGAACAGTAACTTTTTGCTCCGAAGTTGGAAAAATGCAAGTAAATAGCTTATTTTTATCGTTTTCGCGCGCTGAGTCCAAATCCGCTGTCCGTTTCGCCAAATTCTCTTTCTAAATTTTGCCGGAAGCCCCCGCAAAAGCAAACTTGATCCGATTTTCGCGCCGGTTCCAAATCTGGAATCCGATTCATGCACAACCAACTCTATGACACAACTTAGGCCTCGAGAAGCCACTACTCGCCCTGCAAAACCATCCCAGATATCCGGGTCTTCACACCCTTGGTCAAGCGTATAACTGACCTACATGAACCAGAGTCGACGTGACTTAAAACTTAAATTGGTGAGTATTATTGGCTGGAGAAATTGGCAGATATGTGAATCATGTGATCCTAATTGCAGCACTTGTTCAGTCTGCAAGTTGTTTATCGGATCGTGATCCCGGCACGTGGTGATCTAGAGCTTTATTGTTATTATGTTGTTACCTAACTTTGTTGAGGAGCGTGTTTGATGATCCGGAATTTATTCCGGATGCATCCCTAGCGAAGGTGTCCGCTATCCATCGAAATGCAAGCTTTCAAGCTCTAAGGAGTCTTAATTTGACCTTTGCGTTGGAGGAATATGTCCCCAAGTTGGTGTAGAGTTATTATAGGATCCACAAGGATCTAAATAGGTAATATCAAACAACTAGAGGGGGGGTGAATAGGTGTAATACTTAAAAACTCAATCTCAGTGCAAAATAAAAACCAATGCGGAAAATAAAAACAGCACACCGAGATATACGTGGAAACTCCAATCCAGGAGAAAAACCACGGGACCAACACGCAATAACAATCCAATAAGAATAGAAGAATAACAAGGTGATTACCGACTCCACGGACTCAACCCCTCCTTCAGCTTCTTCGGACCTTGCGCTGACCGGTTGGATATCCACGCAATAACAATCCCTAAGAAAAGAAGAATAACAAGGTGATTACCGTCTCCACGGATTTAACCCCTCCTTCAATTTCTTGGACCTCGCGCTCCACCGTTTTGCTCGTCCACTGCTCACGTTCGAATCCACGAACGCACGCTTCGAATCCACGAAACGCCTTTAGCACACCGAATCCACGATGCCACGTCGAATCCACGACGCAAACTCAGTCGATAAGAATATTGACTTCGATGGTGATCCTTTGCTTAGATTATCAATGAAGAACCGTAGAAGAAATCTCTAAGCAAAGATTAGATCAATTCGACCAAAGATATGTTCTTGAAGGAACCATCGAATTGACCTAAAAGAGGCTATAAAGAAGAACGATGAAAACCTAGCCTCTAGGGTTGCTCTCAAGTGTTTTAGAAATTGATCGGCCGTAGCTCCCACGTTTTTTGAGAAACCCTAAGTGTCTATTTATAGTTTAGAAACCTTTGGAAAGAGATAAGAATCAAAAACATACCTTATCTGGAAATTTTCAGGACGGCGATCCGGATCGAATTTACTGCGATCCGGATCGTCGTAACGAGATTGACGATTCCAGAAAACCAAGGGTTCGGGATCCGGATTGCAAGGTCCGATCCGGATCGTTCATGCAATTCAGCAAAGTCCCATGTTCGGGATCCGGATCGGAATGGCCTAGGATCCGGATTGAAATTGCCAATGAACAAGTACCCTTCGGGATCCGGATTGCAAGGTCTGATCCGGATCCTGAACATGTCCCATGTCCAGTTTTTAATTTTTATGCAATTAAAAGTTCATCCAAGTGTTTCTACACTATAAGAAAGTATTCGGATCACCACAATTATTTAGTTAAACATACCTGATCCTCTTGAATACTTTCTTCTTGAGATTGATGTAACTGATCCACAATTCTTCAACTTCAATCTTCAAGACTCAAGACACTGAGTGTCAACTTGAGCTCTTGTTGAATCTTCTCTAAGTCTTTGATTGCGGATTGACAATTTGATCCCTTTAAGACTCCGACTCAACTGACTGACATGACTCACGAAATATGCCAAGACCAAAATGCCGTAACAATCTCCCCCTTTGGCAATTTCGTGACAAAACCCAAAAATACCTAAAAGCGCTCAAGTCACTCATCTTAAACCAAAAAATCGAAACTCAATGTCATCACCAAAACATTGATTTTCTTTGCGTGAAAGATCCAATAAATACAAAATTACATTTGAACCAAACAGTCCTAGAACATACTCTATGACTTAGGACTTGGAGTCTTAAAATGATGTAATTCCTGCAAAACAAAACTCCAAACAGAATCAAACGTTAGTCGTTAGAAATTAGAATCCTACATTTGATTCGTCTTCCTTTTGGTTCTTTTGTTTTTCGGCTCTTTCAATTTTTCTTTGTCTCCCCCTATCTTGAGCATCTCTAACATGTTGTCCATGTTCTTGAGCATCTATGTTCTCCCCCTTTGTGATACGATCATCATTTTTCGTTCTCCCCCATTTTTCCATTTTCGTTTGTCCTCTCCTGATGATCTTATCTCCGTCATTTCTCTTCTCCCCCTTTTTGTCACAAATTGTCAAACAGTGAACATACTAGACAAAAGGAAATCACTAACAACATTAGTTCATAGAGAAAGAGAGATAAAAGCTCAGTTCCGGTATATAACAAAAATGCAGATTGCGTACCTGTACCAGAAAGCAAAAATCAAATAATTTCTTGAAACAAATCCAAATTTTAGAATCTTTTCAAATACCGATTTGTATTCCATCAAGAAAACAATTTAAGTGCTTTAACCAATGAATTAACAAGATGTCATTCAATCCAATTAATTTCACAAGATTAAAAAGATTTACTCCTAAATCATGAAAAACAAAGATAAAACATTATAAACAGTTTTTCATGTTATATTCATCAAACACAAGTCATCAAAAATAATCTTGAGATCCAAAGTCTATCAAGATGTAACGGATGTACAAAGATGACTTACAGAGATTTCCAAATGACATCAATTTGATTTCTTACCCTTTCAAATTTGAGATAAGCACTAAAATACCTAAGGGTGGCTCTTTGAGCATCTTTCAACTATCCCACCTTATACCAACCAGGAGATTGTTCAAAATATAAGAGTTTTGCATATAAATCTCCAAATGCTTCAACTAAAGATTTTCTCATAAAATACTATCAAGCATCCATAACATGTGGTAGCTTCACACACAAACCGGACGACCGGGGTGGCAGCTCTTTCCAACATGTGGTGGTAGTTTTCACACTCCTTTCGGATGTAACTCTTTCCACATCTTTTGCAAATCATTTCAATACCCTTGTAAGAATGCAATCTCTTACGTGAAAGAATTAAATCCCAAATTTTAGCCTATCGGTTGTCTCACGTTTATCACAATGAATTCACACAACCGAGATAGATTAAGCATCTAAAGATCACACATGATTTCTAAAATTTGATGCTTATAATATCAAAAACTCCTATAATGAAGTATTTTCAAGATTATGATTATGGAGTAAAGTTGATAATCCAAATAAAATTAATTTGGAGTGAATAAAAGTGAAACCCTTTTTATTCAATGCACTTGTTCAGTAAAAACCCTTTTGTTCAAAAACAAAGTATAAAAACGAAGAGCATTGAAAAAACATGTAATGCAAAGATTAAGAAAAATATGAAAGGAAAACTAATCAAAGCATTACATACAGTCATAAGCTATTTAGAACTTAAGACAAGGAAAGATATCACCTTTCCGAATCCAAAATCGCTGGATTTTGGGTTGTCTTGATTCGTTGTGGCCGGGGGTTGTCCGCTTTGACTGTTGATCCACCTTAGGTCTTTGCCTCGCAGTGATCCACTTGAATGATTGATGTTGTGGCTCGGACCTTTGGTGGGTTGAGTGAACTCCTTTGACTTGATGTGTCTTTTGATTCCGTTGAGTTCGCTCCGTAGATGAAGTTGCCGAAGGACTCTTCTTTCTCTTTTTCGGGCAATTCTTCACCAAATGTCCTTCAAGTCCACATAGGTGACAAGTTCTTCCTTTCAATTTAGTTGTGGAACTTGAAGCCTTCACAGTTTGGTTCTTTTTGAATCCCAAACCAACCTTGCTTGTTTGACCTAATCCGGACATACATTCAAGTTTCTTGGAACCGGTTGAAATCCTTTGTATGTCGGATTTAAGTTGATGAACTTGCTTGGTCAATGCTTGATTGGTGACATGAATTTCCTCAAACTGCTTTTCAAGAAAATCAATCTTGTTAATATGGGAATTAACGACCGTTTCCGATTGATTTATCTTTTCTTGGAGGATTTTATTATTATCCAATAAAAGCTCTCGTTCCTCCTCGAGATCATGAAGTTTGATCTTTAAAGCATGATTCTCGTCTTGATTTTCAAGTCGTTGCTTCCTCAACTTCTTGATATGTTTGGCCATCTTCTTAGATTCCGCAAGAAGTTGTTGATATGCCTCAACGAGTTCTTCCTCGTCCGACTCCCCCTCCTTCAGCTTCTTCGGACCTTGCGCTGACCGGTTGGATATCCACGCAATAACAATCCCTAAGAAAAGAAGAATAACAAGGTGATTACCGTCTCCACGGATTTAACCCCTCCTTCAATTTCTTGGACCTCGCGCTCCACCGTTTTGCTCGTCCACTACTCACGTTCGAATCCACGAACGCACGCTTCGAATCCACGAAACGCCTTTAGCACACCGAATCCATGATGCCACGTCGAATCCACGACGCAAACTCAGTCGATAAGAATATTGACTTCGATGGTGATCCTTTGCTTAGATTATCAATGAAGAACCGTAGAAGAAATCTCTAAGCAAAGATTAGATCAATTCGACCAAAGATATGTTCTTGAAGGAACCATCGAATTGACCTAAAAGAGGCTATAAAGAAGAACGATGAAAACCTAGCCTCTAGGGTTGCTCTCAAGTGTTTTAGAAATTGATCGGCCGTAGCTCCCACATTTTTTGAGAAACCCTAAGTGTCTATTTATAGTTTAGAAACCTTTGGAAAGAGATAAGAATCAAAAACATACCTTATCTGGAAATTTTCAGGACGGCGATCCGGATCGGATTTACTGCGATCCGGATCGTCGTAACGAGATTGACGATTCCAGAAAACCAAGGGTTCGGGATCCGGATTGCAAGGTCCGATCCGGATCGTTCATGCAATTCAGCAAAGTCCCATGTTCGGGATCCGGATCGGAATGGCCTAGGATCCGGATTGAAATTGCCAATGAACAAGTACCCTTTGGGATCCGGATTGCAAGGTCTGATCCGGATCCTGAACATGTCCCATGTCCAGTTTTTGATTTTTATGCAATTAAAAGTTCATCCAAGTGTTTCTACACTATAAGAAAGTATTCGGATCACCACAATTATTTAGTTAAACATACCTGATCCTCTTGAATACTTTCTTCTTGAGATTGATGTAACTGATCCACAATTCTTCAACTTCAATCTTCAAGACTCAAGACACTGAGTGTCAACTTGAGCTCTTGTTGAATCTTCTCTAAGTCTTTGATTGCGGATTGACAATTTGATCCCTTTAAGACTCCGACTCAACTCACTGACATGACTCACGAAATATGCCAAGACCAAAATGCCGTAACAGTTGGAACTGAGTAAATCTAGTGTAGTGTGTTACTAACAACATGGATAGGAGTTGAATGATAGGCAATTGGCCTATGCTCAAAAGTAAATTAAGTTTCGGGGACGAAACTTCTTATAAGGGGTAAGTGATGTAATACTCGAAAATTTTTAAATCTGAAAATTTAGTTTAAATCATTTTCTGAGTTTTCTGAAATTCAAAAATTTGGATTTTCCGTGTATTGGAGAACTGTTAATTGATTGGCCTAACCTGACCCATTCTTGACGAAGTATAGACACTACTTGACCAGTTTCATCGAGTTGAAGACTGTGCAGTCGGATTTTGAATCTGATATCCGGATCTCCCGAAAAATGCAAATTTTATGTGATAGATCTGACCAAATATTTAATCAGTGAGATTTTTGTAAATGTAAAATCGTCACTCTGATGGCGTCGTTGAGCTGAAGACGGTGGTGCGATCGGATCTTAAATCCGATTTTCGGATCTCTCAAAAATGTAGTTTTCGCGCGTAAATCGGACCGAAAAATTAACTTACGGAGAATTCGGTATCTGTTACAGCTGTTGCATGTGAAATTTGGTAAAATCACCCGTTTGGATGTTTTGGCTTTTGGCACATTTCTCAAGAATTTAGAAATTCAAAATTTCAAAATTTGGGCATGAATTCAAAGAGAATTGGAAATAGGGACGTAAAGGTAATTTTCACAATTGTTTTCAAAGGGAATTAGGATTAGGGATTCTCTAAACTAAATCCCTAACCGTAATTAAAACCCTAATCCCCTCTTTTCCCTTCTCCCCTCAGCCGCCATCACCCATCATCTTTCCTTGTCCGTATGCTGCTCGAGATCGGAGCCTTAGCCGTCGCCGCCGGAGCCGACGAACAAGGTGCCGGGTGCCTCTCCTCTAGATCCGGATGGCTGGACCATTACGATGCCATAGCCACCTTGCGCCGCCGCTCCGCACGCATGCCGACTGCTGCTCACACAGCTGCGTGCAGCCGCTCTGCCACTGAGGAAGTCGTCGTGCCCTAGCCCCGCTCGGTCGCGCGCCGTCGCCCACGCCCATGCGCGCGTGCCGCTGAGCGCCTGCTGCCGCCCACGCGCGAGCCTGCCACACCAGCCCCTGCGCGCGCCTTGCCCTGGTCGCCCCTACCTGCGCCCAGCCCATAGCCAGCCTCCCGCGCGGCCCTGCGCATGGCCCAACCTGCGTGCATCCGATCCGCGCGATGCGTGCATGCTGCCTGTGCGCAAACCGCGCCGCCTTGCGCCATGCTGCTTGCGCCTCGTTGTGTTGCACCATTTGTGCGCTGCTTGAGCGCACCACGTCGTGCCCGTGAGCAGCCCGCACCGCGCCGCGCGCTGCATCGCCTAGCCACTAGCAGCCCACGTTGCTTAGCTGAGCGCAGTCGCGTGCCGCATGCACACAGCCCGCGCACTGCTTGCGCCGCACGCCACCGCATGAAACTCGTGCCTGCGCCGTCTACACGCTGCCCATGAGTGGCCTGCGCACTATTTGTGCCCGTACACTACCTAGCACTTGCACGCTGCTATGCCTGCGCGCAACCCTTGCACAGTTTTCCATCCCGAAAATTCCTGCGGCCATCGTTTCTTCAACAGACGAACACGGTACACCCGGAACACCTCCTTTGTGCTTATTTTACTTAAATTGTATTAAATCATAGCATTAGTGTTTATCACTGATATTTGTTGTTTGCTGCTCCGGTTGACTCGAATACAGGCCTTTTGACACCGAACGGACCCCGGACAGCAGCATGTGTTACGAGACACCGCATACTGCCTTAAATCTGCGTGAGTTGATTTTGAATCGCGAGATCAGAGGTATGATCCATTTTTGTGTAGATTGTTATTTAATGCAAATAATTTCATCGGTAGTCTTTTGTGGTGCAAATTGCACACGTTGGCATCCTCGGACAGTGCGAACGTCGCAGTTTGGACCCTTGGACTGTTTGTCCTCATTTTAACGATGATGATGCCATTCTAACCTCTTTTTCGAGTAAGAGATTGATTGGGTGCGACGGTTCAAGATTTGGGGAAATGTTCCGGTTAATTGGAACACCGAGGATTGTGGCGAAGTGGTTGGAACCACTTATTCGCCGATAATTGTCATTAGATTTTAGTGACCAATTGTGAGGACCCGAAAATTCCCACTTATGGATTACGGTTACATCTACAGCTTCTGGAGGCCTGCGGGGCGTGTCGGTGGTGTTTGTGCGCAATTTGGACACAAGTGGTGGACTTCGGGCTTAAAAAGGGTTCACGGGGGTAGTCGGAGGACTCGTCCAGTGTTTTCGAGCGAAACAGAGATTAAAATTGGACTCAGTGCGAAATTTGGACAAAAGATCACCTTTCCGGATGCCCTCGGCAATTTTTAGAGTTGGAATTTGGCAAAACGGACTTCAGATTTGGATTCAGCGCGCGAAAACGATGAAAATGGACTATTCACTTGTATTTTTCGGAGCCCGGATGCCGCGCACGGATTTTGAGGCAGGGTGGTACTGTTCCGGCGGCCGGCGGGCAGCGGCGGAGCGCGGAGGGCAGCGGCGGAGGGCGGCGGCGCGCGGGCGCGGGCAGACGCGCGGTCCACGAGGCCGGCGTGCACCGCGGGTAGGACACATGGCTGGCTTGGAGTGGCCCGGTGCAGTGGACCGGGACCACGGTGCGGGCGGCGCTGCCTCGGGGCGCGTGCCTGGCAGGGATGCAGGCGGCAGCGCAGGCGCGTTGACCGCGTTTTCCCGCGCGAGGTGCACGCCACGCGTCGGCGATCCGCAGGAGCCACGTGTCGCTCGCGTAGTGGGCCTTTTTGCTGTCGCCTGTTTGGCAGCAAACGTGGCGGAACCGGGTAATTCCGGGCGCTCCGCGAGGCACCAGACCGCGCCACTGTTGGCACCCGAAAAGTTTCGGGCACCCGATTTGTGGGACACAATCGTTATTTCTTCAATTGTTTCTGGCAGCCTATTTAAACGATCCGAGCAGCTTCTTTCTCCTCTTTTCCGCCATTTTCCGAGCTTCCCCTCACCCTGATTCCTTAAGCAAAGTTACTCCCCTTCGTGTTCTGCATCCACCTGTGGATTTCCAGTATTTTACGTGGCACGCTTCCTTAGGTTTCCCTTTTTACGGCGCGGCGCGACACTCGTCCATTTGTGTTCCCTTTCGTCATGTTTCGGTGCGCGAGCTCCCCCGGCCTACTCCGACCACCTTCTCAAGCGATTTCTTCACCGCTGGATCCGCGACGGATAGAGCTACGATCTAGGTATTTTCAGCATTCTCTAGTTTTGCGCTTTTCGAGGAGTTTTTCCATGCTTACTCGGGGTCTTTTGCTGTGAGTGTTTTCTTGAGGGCAGCGGGTTGTTTCGAGGATATCTCCGCAACCGGTCATCGGATTGAGACGACCTTCGCACTTTTTTCATCTACTCGACGCAAGGATTATTGTCGTATTTTTTAGGGATTTTTCTGAGACTTACCCGAAGGTATACTTTTTCCCCTTTATCTGTGCATGGGTTTACAGTTGAGTTGTTGTGTGATTTTGCGTACCTATACTGTGGAATTTGTAACTCGGCCTACGGGGCTCGAAATTGGACGTACAGATACCCGTTTCGAAGAACTCGACGCGAGGATCGCTGTGATATTTTTATCGGATTTTTCAGAGTCCGTTCTGCTGGTGAAAATTACACATCTTCGGGACTGATTTTCAGATTTGCGTATACTTTGTTAATTTGGGATTTAAGTGTAACTGTGGACTATATGTTTGTACCAGGAGGAGTTGTTCTGTGTTTTTGGATCATAGGGACTGCAGATTAGTGGGGATTGTTGCTCCTGGCATTTTCAGCTGTTTGACTTTGGACAGTGTAGCACCTACAGGTGGGTGGCCTTGTCTTCATGACCTATGGACTGTGCATTAATTCTATCTGTGTAGGGACTTGCATGTTGTAGATGTATTCTGTATAGCATGCTAGAACATAGGAATTTATGTTCCTGATGTTGTTAGATGATCATGTGTTTATTTCTTCCCTACAAGCTGTTGTTTATTGATATCTTGGAACTTAACCTAGCACCCCCGCCATATGCAGCATGTTCAGCCAGACTATAGAAAACTTCAACTTGGGCTAGGTTTTTATCGCTCTAGATATTCCCACATCACTATTCTATATATCATTCTGGACATAGCTTTTTCCTCGCCCGGGTAGTGGGCCGAGAGGTCGGGTTGTTGTGGGATGCATTTACACTCGTGCTTGGGAGCAGAGTGGAGTCTGGTAGATGTTGTTGGTCGTGATCTCTGGCGGGAGCCGTTTGGGTAGACGGTGATCCCGAGATATCTTGTTTCCCTGTTTGTGTTGTCGCCACTGTGTTAGTGGCAGTTGTGTACTAGTGTCAGCAGGACCTAGAACCCATAACCTTTTTGACATACACATGATTTTAGTCTACCAATATTTTTCTTCCAAGCATCGAAGGGCCGCTGGAGTCTGTTCTTGTTTGATTGGACAAAGGCATTAGCACTTCGGGGGTTGGGTATAAAATACTTGTTTTCTAACTCTTTCTCCTAAAAGAACTAAAATCATTAAAAATGGGTTTCTCCTTAAATCAAGATAGTTTTTCAAAAAGGGAACTACTTTTAGTCCTCGCCCTGCGTGGGTTGAGTGAAAATGGGTTTCCGTAGCAAATGTCACCTTTTTCCTGTAATTCTCCCCACTCGAAAGGATTTGAGTGGTCTGGGTTCTAGGGGCCGTTCCTTTGTCGGGACGAAAGCCACGGGGGTCGAGCCTGGAACCTGTTCTTGTTGATAGGGTTGTAGGTGTTGGTCTCCCGGAACTTTCGGGCCCTGGTTGGTGTCTTCTGTGAGTTTGATGTTCTGTCGGGGGGAGCCGTTGTGTAGACGGTGGTCCCGGGCCGTCGAGTATCTTCCGGCCTGTGTTGTTGGGAACCGTTGGGGTTGACGGTGGTCCCGGGTCATTGAGGGTTGTCCGACCAGTTTTGTTAGCCCTGAGTTGTGGGTCGATCCTGGCTGTGGAGTATCTCCAGCCAGTGTGTTTTGTGCTGTGAGTTATTGGAGAGGCTAGTGTCTCGTGTTCGTGAGAGCTGATCTGCTGAGTCGTCGAGAGTGCTCCGACCGTTGTGCGAGATGATTGAGGATTCTGAGTCTTTCCGTTCAGAGCGTGAGCGTGGATTTTGGACCATAGCTTGCAGTGCCACCTGAGCGACAGAGTGCGCGGATACCTTTTCCTCGGTGGGGTCGCGCCCCTCGAGAGCCACGCCCGGGGTGGATTTGTTACTTTTGTATCGCGACTTGTCGACGCCGTCCCTCTGACTGGGCTAGTTTTGGCAGTCACGGGCGCAGTCCCTCTGGCTAGGCCAGTTTTGGCAGCTATGGACGCCCTACGTAAGTCCGGTCCTCCGGGATGTAACGGCAGTAGGTAGGCGCAAGTTTGACTGGACCCGAGGAGGCAGTCAGGTAGATTGGGTGATCTGAGTTGAGGGTTAGTAGATGCTCCATGTTATCATCTGTCCCACTTTTTGAGCATGTAGATAGGGGCATAGTAGCTGTAGAGTTATTCTTTTCCAGCTCCTTCTTTCAGTATTATATTGTTACTTTATGCCTCTAGTAGACTTAGTGGGCAGACCGTTGGGCTTGTTGGCGGCACCCACTGAGAACTACTGTGGGATGTAGTTCTCACACCCGTCGTGGTGTCTTTTCCCCAGGGACTTCTACTCCTGTTCCTGTTGCTCCTGTTGCTGATCCTTCTGACCGTGGCGAGGGAGTCGCGAGATAGTTCCCTACCAGGCGTCTGCCAGAGAGAGAGTAGATGTACCCCTTCAGAGGAGATCTTCAGTAGATTACTTATTTTTTTCCTATTTTGAGAGACTGATGTAGTGAGAACATTTTATGTATTGAGAGCCTGTACACCGATGTATTTATTGGAGATATCTCCCTGTTGAGTTCTGAGTTTTGTATTAGAGGACTTTGTATATGATCGTATTTGGGAGATGGACATTGTATCTTTATTTCCAGTTGTACAGTGGTTGATTTTACTTTTACAGCAGATTATTTTATTTTTAGCTCTGATATCTATTAGCTGTAGTACTTTTCTTGCAGGTAGGACGCTTCGCCTATGCGGAGTTTGGCATAGGTGGCGGATCTGTTGGTGAGCCCGGGTCGCAGTTTCGACCCCGGGGCGTGATAGATTAGAGTGGTATCAGAGCCTAGGATGTAGGTCGTTGTGGACTTAGAAACCCTAGGCTTGTGGTTGGACATTAGGATGACTACGTGAGAGTCGTGACTTTTAGCGAGAGTTCTGATTGAGTTTTATACCTCTCCCAAGAGATGGGATGACTGATTGGCATGTTTAGTCTCCTAAGCGATTATGTTGGCTGCAGACAACATAATGCTATGGAATGGATGACATGTCTTAGACTCTCGCTTGATTGGGTCGATTGGTTGTTGTGTCCTGATGTTTGTTATTGTGCAGTGGCATCTTCAGTTGTACCAGTGGCACCGATGGAGCGAGCGGCCCCCTCCGTGCCAACGAGTAGTGTCGAGGCACCGAGGCAGGGTGGACAGTGGATAGTAGATGAGCTTTGGGACATCATTGATTGATGGAGCCAGTCTCGGCAGTCTGAACCACCCCGACTCGTAAGATTGAGTTTGGAGCCTTTGGAGGCAGAGTCGTGGTTGGTGGTGATGAAGTGATTAATTGAAAGCCTCCTTGTGCTTGAGAGTTTATGCAGTTGTTGAACTGCGCGCTCCATGTTAGAGGGACGAGGCGCACAAGATATGTGTGACTGGGATTGGATTGCGCCAGGATACCTTTCAGTTTCGTTGGTCCCTCCATTATAGATTATTGACGCCTCGATGGAGTAGGCATTATGTATGGAGCGTGGCGCTGCAGTTCCTTTGGATAGGGATCTGCCGCCAGAGGCGAGTTCTGGATATTGGTGCTTGGCGCCGGGTGATGGAGGACAGATCGGCCGGCAGAGGCATTTCTGATTTCTTTATCCAGGGTAGTGGATTTCTAAGACGCCAGGGATCGGGTGGACCTCGATGGCAGTATCAACGTCTTTATCAGAGTGGCGCAGCGGTAGCGTGGACTTGTTATCTGCGGAGGACCCTATTTGTCGCCTCAATGTGAGCAGAGACAGAGGTCGTGCTCCCTTGTGGATAGTCTTGATTTTCAGGCAGATTGAGCGACGACCACGTGTATTGAGCGGATGAATCTGTGCCGCCCGGTTGGAGGGCACCACAGCAGCGGATCGGGTTGTCGCAGGTGTGATTTCATCACAGCAGTCGGAGTTAGAGCAGGTTGCTTTCCCGCATGGACTAGAGGCAGATTTGTTACCACGTGCACTAGAGGTATAGGTTCCAGATGGTGTGGTGCATGTGGGGGAGGCTTTTGGATAATGTCCAATGCAGTTGAGGCCGCGAGTTATACCAGCAGACTTATTGGTAATTGTGGCAGTCGGTATTTTGACCATGTGCTTGAGAATGATTGGCACAATGCCACAGGATGTTTTGACTGAGGAGAGAGAGGACATCGATTCTCTGCGAGGCAGACGAGAGGAGGTTTGGTTGTTGAGATTGTTAGAGCACACAGGCTTTAGCGACAGTGTGAGAGGTGCTCACGGCGGCACCGGGACTCAAGGATATCTCTGTTGCCCACGAGATCCCGGGTGTGATTTTACCTGAGCTGTTGATGATGCCACCGGTTAGGGAGATAGAGATTGCGTTTGACGTGGTTCGGGGAACCGCGCTGTGACGCCCCACTTCCCAGGGGGTCACCCATCCTAGAACTACTCTAGCTCTAGCACGCTTAACTCTCATGTTCCTCTTGGATCTTGCTACCATCCAAAATGCTATAGCCGGGTTAGAGATTTAGTCCTATTATATCATTTATATAGAGGACTAATCCAAATTCCGGGGTGTCACAATCTTCCCCCCTTTAAGCCCTGACGTCCACGTCAGGCTCAAGCACACTCACAAGCACCAGGCGATGTGAGACTCGTCTCGCTAGCCTTAGCCGACCTTGTGGGGAGCTGCACTCCACCCACAACGGTCATTAGCCGGGGAGCCTCGCTCTACCCGCTATATAACCCTGGCTCAGCCGAGACTCATCTCACATTTCCGGCTGGTGAATGGCTCTGATACCAACTGTGACGCCCCACTTCCCAGGGGGTCACCCATCCTAGAACTACTCTAGCTCTAGCACGCTTAACTCTCATGTTCCTCTTGGATCTTGCTACCATCCAAAATGCTATAGCCGGGTTAGAGATTTAGTCCTATTATATCATTTATATAGAGGACTAATCCAAATTCCGGGGTGTCACACGCGCCACCCTCGACAACACCTCATTGGATATCGCCTGTAGAGCTGAGAGAGCTAATGGCACAGTCACAGGATCTGATGGATTGAGGGGTCTGTTTGACCTAGTGCCACGCCGTTTATACACGATGGTGATGCCACGTCATTGATACACGGCTTGAGGGCCCTTTTATGGTTCGAGTGTAGACAGGTCCGGGTGGTATCTAGAACCTTTTGATGGAGTCATACTCCGGCAGTTATTGTATGGTGCGAGTGCCTACTTGGAATCAGACAGCCGAGGACCTTGCCTAGATGGCGTTCAGGACACGGTAGGGCATCTTGAGCTCACAGTGAGGCCAAGTGGATTGATTAATGCCCTGCCACTCTTATGATTTGAGGAATTGTGCTCCAGCTGTACTTGATTGGAATGGTAACAAGATCCTCCAGGGATATTTGGATTTACTCCCAGAGCGACTTGGAGCACGAGGAGCACTTGTGGGTGTGCTACCATGCTCGTGTGGATGAAGCTGTATGCCAAGTTATTGAGGTACAAGTTGTAGCTTCAGAAGCATACCTTCTTGGGTCACTTTGTTCGAACCGTAGGAGCGGCGGTGGAAATCCGGCCAATATGGATACTAATCGGGAATTAGCCGAGATCGGCAATTATTGTCAAGGTGAGGAGCTTCTTGGACTGGGCAGTGCCAGGAGAGCATGGCAATTGAATGATGAGACTGATACCAGCACCAACACTTCTAGTTTTGTCAGTGTTGGGAGAGAGATCCGCGAGTTTTAGTGATGCCTCCTATAGCGGCCGTGGAATTACCGTTGGGTTATTGTGGAGCATTCTGGATTACCCCGACAGGGCCACTGTGATGGCGGATACCTAGAGCAGGAAAGCTGTCTGGGGTTGAGTTTGATGATTCCATAGTTGGCACTGTGTGGACTGTTGAGGTAAACATGGCTTATGGTTGTGTCCCTGAGGGTTCCTTTTGATGGTAGACCGTGGTTGAGCAGTCCACTCGGATAGTCAGGATTCGGGAGTGATCGACCGAGTGAGGACCCTAGTTTGTGAAGGCTTCTTTCCTTCTTGGATGGCAGAGTGGGTATGCTTCGGGTTGCCTTGGTTGAGTTGACACAGGATGTGGTTTGGTGCGTGTTGCACTGGTGGTTATGTTGTTTTTCCCCCCAGCTTTTTGAGGGAGTCCCTGAGGTTTTTCCCACGTTTCAGCACGGAGTGATGTGCTTATGGATCCCTCGCCCGTGATTTACTTGCTCCATTTGAGATCAATGAGTGTTTGGAGTATGAGGGACGCCCGTTGCGAGTTCTGGCTCGAGAGATGAGAGGATTGCGCAACCAGGCCATGCCGTACTGGCTGTTGTTGTTGTTGTTGAGGAGTAATCACGGGGAGTGAGAGGTGACTTGGGGAGCTAGAGACGGTGATTTTGAGTCCCTACCCTTGAGTTTGAGACTCCTATTTGAATTGTGTAAGTTTCGAGGACGAAACTTTCTTTTAGTGAGGGAGGATGTGAGGACCCAAAAATTCCCACTTATGGATTACGGTTACATCTACAGCTTCTGGAGGCCTGCGGGGCGTGTCGGTGGTGTTTGTGCGCAATTTGGACACAAGTGGTGGACTTCGGGCTTAAAAAGGGTTCACGGGGGTAGTGGGAGGACTCGTCGAGTGTCTAGAAATGGTTTCGCGCGAAACAGAGATTAAAATTGGACTCAGTGCGAAGTTTGGACAAAAGATCACCTTTCCGGATGCCTTCGGCAATTTTTAGAGTTGGAATTTGGCAAAACGGACTTCGGATTTGGATTCAGCGCGCGAAAACGATGAAAATGGACTATTCACTTGTATTTTTCGGAGCCCGGATGCAGCGCACAGATTTCGAGGCAGGGTGGTACTGTTCCGGCGGCCGGCGGGCAGAGGCTGCGGCGGCGGGCAGCGGCGGAGCGCGGCGGGCAGCGGCGGAGCGCGGGCGCGGGCAGGCGCGCGTGCGCGGGCAGGTGCGCGGTCCACGGGGCCGGCGTGCACCGCGGGTAGGACACGTGGCAGGCTTGGAGTGGCCCGGTGCAGTGGACCGGGACCACGATGCAGGCGGCGCTGCCTCGGGGCGCGTGCCTGGCAGGGATGCAGGCGGTAGCGCAGGCGCGTTGACCGCGTTTTCCTGCGCGAGGTGCACGCCACGCGTCGACGATCCGCAGGAGCCACGTGTCGCTCGCGTAGTGGGCCTTTTTGCTGTCGCCTGTTTGGCAGCTGACGTGGCGGAACCGGGTAATTCCGGGCGCTCCGCGAGGCACCAGACCGCGCCACTGTTGGCGCCCGAAAAGTTTCGGGCGCCCGAAAAGTTTCGGGCGCCCGAAAAGTTTCGGGCGCCCGAAAAGTTTCGGGCGCCCGATTTGTGGGACACAACCGTCATTTCTTCAATTGTTTCTACAGCCTATTTAAACGATCCGAGCTGCTTCTTTCTCCTCTTTTCCGCCATTTCCGAGCTTCCCCTCACCCTGAGCCCTTAAGCAAAGTTACTCCCCTTTGTGTTCTGCATCCACCTGTGGATTTCCAGGATTTTATGTGGCACGCTTCCCGAGGTTTCCCTTTTACGGCGCGGCGCGACACTCGTCCATTTGTGTTCCCTTTCGTCACGTTTCGGTGCGCGAGCTCCCCCGGCCTACTCCGACCACCTTCTCGAGCGATCTCTTCGCCGTTGGATCCGCGACGGACAGAGCTACGATCTAGGTATTTTCAGCAATCCATAGTTTCACGCTTTTCGAGGAGTTTTTCCATGCTTACTGGGGGTCTTTTGCTGTGAGTGTTTTCATGAGGCCAGCGGGTTGTTTCGAGGATATCTCCGCAACCGGGCATCAGATTGAGACGAGCCTTTAGACTTTTTTCATCTACTCGACGCAAGGATTATTGTCTTATTTTTTGGGGATTTTTCTGAGACTTGCCCGAAGGTATACTTTTTCCCCTTTATCTGTGCATGGGTTTACAGTTGAGTTGTTGTGTGATTTTGCGCACCTGTACTGTGGAATTTGTAACTCGGCCTACGGGGCTCGGAATTGTACGTACTGATGCCCGTTTCGAAGATCTCGACGCGAGGATCGCTGTGATATTTTTATCGGATTTTTTAGAGTCCGTTTTGCAGGTAAAAATTACACATCTTCGGGACTGATTTTCAGATTTGCGTATACTTGGTTAATTTGGGATTTAAGTGTAACTGTGGACTATATGTTTGTACCAGGAGGAGTTGTTCAGTGTTTTTGGATCATAGGGACTGCAGATTAGTGGGGATTGTTGCTCCTGGCATTTTCAGCTGTTGGACTTTGGGCAGTGTAGCAACTACAGGTGGGTGGCCTTGTCTTCATGACCTATGGACTGTGCATTAATTCAATCTGTGTAGGGACTTGCATGTTGTAGATGTATTCTGTATAGCATGCTAGAACATAGGAATTTATGTTCCTGATGTTGTTAGATGATCATGTGTTTATTTCTTCCCTACAAGCTGTTGTTTATTGATATCTTGGAACTTAACCTAGCACCCCCGCCATATGCAGCATGTTCAGCCAGACTATAGAAAACTTCAACTTGGGCTAGGTTTTTATCGCTCTAGATATTCCCACATCACTATTCTATATATCATTCTGGACTTAGCTTTTTCCTCGCCCGGGTAATGGGCCGAGAGGTCGGGTTGTTGTGGGATGCATTTACACTCGTGCTTGGGAGCAGAGTGGAGTCTGGTAGATGTTGTTGGTCGTGATCTCTGGCGGGAGCCGTTTGGGTAGACGGTGATCCCGAGATATCTTGTTTCCCTGTTTGTGTTGTCGCCACTGTGTTAGTGGCAGTTGTGTACCAGTGTCAGCAGGACCTAGAACCCAGAACCTTTTTGACATACACATGATTTTAGTCTACCAATGTTTTTCTTCCAAGCATCGAAGGGCCGCTGGAGTCTGTTCTTGTTTCATTGGACAAAGGCATTAGCACTTCGGGGGTTGGGTATAAAATACTTGTTTTATAACTGTTTCTCCTAAAAGAACTAAAATCATTAAAAATGGGTTTCTCCTTAAATCAAGATAGTTTTTCAAAAAGGGAACTACTTTTAGTCCTCGCCCTACGTGGGTTGAGTGAAAATGGGTTTCAGTAGCAAATGTCACCTTTTTCCTATAATTCTCCCCACTCGAAAGGATTTGAGTGGTCTGGGTTCTAGGGGTCGTTCCTTTGTCGGGACGAAAGCCACGGGGGTCGAGCCTGGAACCTGTTCTTGTTGATAGGGTTGTAGGTGTTGGTCTCCCGGAACTTTCGGGCCCTGGTTGGTGTCTTCTGTGAGTTTGATGTTCTGTCGGGGGGAGCCGTTGTGTAGACGGTGGTCCCGGGCCGTCGAGTATCTTCCGGCCTGTGTTGTTGGGAACTATTGGGGTTGACGGTGGTCCCGGGTCATTGAGGGTTGTCCAACCAGTTTTGTTAGCCCTGAGTTGTGGGTCGATCCTGGCTGTGGAGTATCTCCAGCCAGTGTGTTTTGTGCTGTGAGTTATTGGAGAGGCTAGTGTCTCGTGTTCGTGAGAGCTGATCAGCTGAGTCGTCGAGAGTGCTCCGACCGTTGTGCGAGATGATTGAGGATTCTGAGTCTTTCCGTTCAGAGCGTGAGCGTGGATTTTGGACCATAGCCTGCAGTGCCACCTGAGCGACAAAGTGCGTGGATACCTTTTTCTCGGTGGGGTCGCGCCCCTTGAGAGCCACTCCCGGGGTGGATTTGTTACTTTTGTATCGCGACTTGTCGACGCCGTCCCCCTGACTGGGCTAGTTTTGGCAATCACGGACGCAGTCCCTCTGGCTAGGCCAGTTTTGGCAGCTACGGACGCCCTACGTAAGTCCGGTCCTCCGGGATGTAACGGCAGTAGGTAGGCGCAAGTTTGACTGGACCCGAGGAGGCAGTCAGGTAGATTGGGTGATCTGAGTTGAGGGTTAGTAGATGCACCATGTTATCATCTATCCCACTTTTTGAGCATGTAGATAGGGGCATAGTAGCTGTAGAGTTATTCTTTTCCAGCTCCTTCTTTCAGAATTATATTGTTACTTTATGCCTCTAGTAGACTTAGTGGGCAGACCGTTGGGCTTGTTGGCGGCACCCACTGAGAACTACTGTGGGATGTAGTTCTCACACCCGTCGTGGTGTCTTTTCCCCAGGGACTTCTACTCCTGTTCCTGTTGCTCCTGTTGCTGATCCTTCTGACCGTGGCGAGGGAGTCGCGAGATAGTTCCGTACCAGGCGTCTGCCAGAGAGAGAGTAGATGTATCCCTTCAGAGGAGATCTTCAGTAGATTACTTATTTTTTTCCTCTTTTGAGAGACTGATGTAGTGAGGACATTTTATGTATTGAGAGCCTGTACACTGATGTATTTATTGGAGATATCTCCCTGTTGAGTTCTGAGTTTTGTATCAGAGGACTTTGTATATGATCGTATTTGGGAGATGGACATTGTATCTTTATTTCCAGTTGTACAGTGGTTGATTTTACTTTTACAGCAGGTTATTTTATTTTTAGCTCTGATATCTATTAGCTGTAGTACTTTTCTTGCAGGTAGGACGCTTCGCCTATGCGGAGTTTGGCATAGGTGGCGGATCTATTGGTGAGCCCGGGTTGCAGTTTCGACCCCGGGGCGTGATAGATTTGAGTGGTATCAGAGCCTAGGATGTAGGTCGTTGTGGACTTAGAAACCCTAGGCTTGTGGTTGGACATTAGGATGACTACGTGAGAGTCGTGACTTTTAGCGAGAGTTCTGATTGAGTTTTATACCTCTCCCAAGAGATGGGATGAGTGATTGGCATGTTTATTCTCCTAAGCGATTATGTTGGCTGTGTAGGTTTTTATATAAAGGATCCACAAGGATCTAAATAGGTACTATCAAACAACTAGAGGGGGGGTGAATAGGTGTAATACTTATAAAACCAAATCTCAGTGCAAAATAAAAACCAATGCGGAAAATAAAAACAGCACACCGAGATTTACGTGGAAACTCCAATCCAGGAGAAAAACCACGGGACCAACACGCAATAACAATCCAATAAGAATAGAAGAATAACAAGGTGATTACCGACTCCACGGACTCAAACCCCTCCTTCAGCTTCTTCGGACCTTGCGCTGACCGGTTGGATATCCACGCAATAACAATCCCTAAGAAAAGAAGAATAACAAGGTGATTACCCTCTCCACGGATTTAACCCCTCATTCAATTTCTTGGACCTCGCGCTCCACCGATTTTGCACGTCCACTGCACACGTTCGAATCCACGAACGCCACTCGAATCCACGAGCACACGTTTCGAATCCACGAAACGCCTTTAGCACACCGAATCCACGATGCCACGTCGAATCCACGACGCAAACTCAGTCGATAAGAATATTGACTTCGATGGTGATCCTTTGCTTAGATTCTCATTGAGGAACCGTAGAAGAAATCTCTAAGCAAAGATTAGATCAATTCAACAAAAGATATGTTCTTGAAAGAACCATCGAATTGACCTAAAAGAGGCTATAAAGAAGATCGATAAAAACCTAGCCTCTAGGGTTGCTCTCAAGAGTTTTATAAAATGCTCGGCCGTAGCTCCCACATTTTTGAGAAACCCTAAACATCTATTTATAGTTTAGAAACCTTTGGAAAGAGATAAGAATCAAAAACATACCTTATCTGAAAATTTTCAGGACGGCGATCCGGATCGGATTTACTGCGATCCGGATCGTCGTAACGAGATTGACGATTCCAGAAATACCATGGTTCGGGATCCGGATCGCATTGCCCGATCCGGATCGTTCATACAAATCAGAAAACTTAACATTCGGGATCCGGATCGGAAATTGCATGGATCCGGATCGAAGTCTTGTATGAAGCAACAACCTTCGGGATCCGGATCGTTGGCTCTGATCCGGATCCTGAACATGTCCGAACACCAGTTTTTGATTATTATGACAATAAAAGTTCATCCAAGTGTTTCTACACTATAAGAAGGTATTCGGATCACCAAAATTATTTAGTTAAACATACCTGATCCTTTTGAATACTTTTTTCTTGAGATTGATGTAACTGATCCACAATTCTTCATCTTCAATCTTCAAGACTCAAGACATTGAGTGTCAACTTGAGCTCTTGTTGAATCTTCTCTAAGTCTTTGATTGCTGATTGACAATTTGATCCCTTTAAGACTCCGACTCAACTCACTGACTTGACTCACGAAATATGCCAACACCAAAATGTCGTAACAATCTCCCTCTTTGGCAATTTCGTGACAAGACCCAAAAATACATAAAAGCGCTCAAGTCACTCATCTTAAACCAAAAAATCGAAACTCAATGTCATCACCAAAACATTGATTTTCTTTGCGTGAAAGATCCAATAAATACAAAATTACATTTGAACCAAACAGTCCTAGAACATACTCTATAACTTAGGACTTGGAGTCTTAAAGTGATGTAATTCCTGCAAAACAAAACTCCAAACGAAATCAAACGTTAGTCGTTAGAAATCGGAATCCTACATTTGATCCGTCTTCCTTTTGGTTCTTTTGTTTTTCGGCTCTTTCAATTTTTCTTTGTCTCCCCCTATCTTGAGCATCTCTAACATGTTCTCCATGTTCTTGAGCATCTATGTTCTCCCCCTTTGTGGTACGATCATCATTTTCCGTTCTCCCCCATTTTTCCATTTTCGTTTCGTTTGTCCTCTCTTGATGATCTCATCTCCGTCATTTCTCTTCTCCCCCTTTTTGTCACAAATTGTCAAACAGTGAACATACTAGACAAAAGGAAATCACTAACAACATCAGTTCAAAGAGAAAGAGAGATAAAAGCTCAGTTCCGGTATATAACAAAAATGCAGATTGCGTACCGGTACCAGAAGGCAAAAAGCAAATAATTCCTTGAAACAAATCCAAAATTTAGAATCTTTTCAAATACCGATTTGTATTCCATCAAGAAAACAATTTAAGTGCTTTAACCAATGAATTAACAAGATGTCATTCAATCCAATTAATTTCACAAGATTAAAAAGATTTACTCCTAAATCATGAAAAACAAAGATGAAACATTATAAACCGTTTTTCATGTTATATTCATCAAACACAAGTCATCAAAAATAATCTTGAGATCCAAAGTCTATCAAGATGTAACGGATTTACAAAGATGACTTACAGAGATTTCCAAATGACATCAATTTGATTTCTTACCCTTTCAAATTTGAGATAAGCACTAAAATACCTAAGGGTGGCTCTTTGAGCATCTTTCAACTATCCCACCTTATACCAACCAGGAGATTGTTCAAAATATAAGAGTTTTGCATATAAATCTCCAAATGCTTCAACTAAAGATTTTCTCATAAAATACTATCAAGCATTCATAACATGTGGTAGCTTCACACACAAACCGGACGACCGGGGTGGCAGCTCTTTCCAACATGTGGTGGTAGTTTTCACACTCCTTTCGGATGTAACTCTTTCCACATCTTTTGCAAATTATTTCAATACCCTTGTAAGAATGCAATCTCTTACGTGAAAGAATTATATCCCAAATTTTAGTCTATCGGTTGTCTCACGTTTATCACAATGAATTCACACAACCGAGATAGATTAAGCATCTAAAGATCACACATGATTTCTAAAATTTGATGCTTATAATATCAAAAACTCCTATAATGAAGTATCTTCAAGATTATGATTAAGGAGTAAAGTTGATAATCCAAATAAAATTAATTTGGAGTGAATAAAAGTGAAGCCCTTTTTTATTCAATGCACTTGTTCAGTAAAAATCCTTTTGTTCAAAAACAAAGT
Organism: Tillandsia leiboldiana; assembly: GCA_029204045.2. Classification (NCBI taxonomy): domain Eukaryota; kingdom Viridiplantae; phylum Streptophyta; class Magnoliopsida; order Poales; family Bromeliaceae; genus Tillandsia; species Tillandsia leiboldiana. Next base: position 39,591,097 of record CM055061.1, read on the forward strand.
ATAAAAACGAAGAGCATTGAAAAACATGTAATGCAAAGTTTAAGAAAAATATGAAGGGAAAACCAATCAAAGCATTACATACAGTCATAAGCTAATTAGAACTTAAGACAAGGAAAGATATCACCTTTCCGAATCCAAAATCGCTGGATTTTGGGTTGTCTTGATTCGTTGTGGCCGGGGGTTGTCCGCTTTGACTGTTGATCCACCTTAGGTCTTTGCCTCGCAATGATCCACTTGTATGATTGATGTTGTGGCTCGGACCTTTGGTGGGTTGAGTGAACTCCTTTGACTTGATGTGTCTTTTGATTCCGTTGAGTTCGCTCCGTAGATGAAGTTGCCGAAGAATTTTTCTTTCTCTTTTTTGGGCAATCCTTCACCAAATGTCCTTCAAGTCCACATAAGTGACAAGTTCTTCCTTTCAATTTCATTGTGGAACTTGAAGCATGCACAGTTTGGTCCTTTTTGAAACCCAAACCAACTTTGGTTGTTTGACCTAATCCGCACATACAATCTAGTTTCTTGGAAACGGTTGAAAGCCTTTGTATGTCGGATTTGAGTTCATGAACTTGCTTGGTCAATGCTTGGTTGGTGACATGAATCTCCTCAAACTGTTTTTCTAGAAAACCAATCTTGTCCATATATGATTTAGCGTTTGTCTCCGATTGGTTTAGCTTTTCTTGGAGGATTTTATTGTTATCCAATAGACGTCCTTGTTCCTCCTCGAGATCATGGAGTTTGATCTTTAAAGCTTGATTCTCGTCTTGAACTTCAAGTCGTTGCTTCCTCAACTTCTTGATATGCTTGGCCATCTTCTTTGATTCCGCAAGAAGTTGTTGGTATGCCTCAACGAGTTCTTCTTCGTCCGACTCCCGCTCACTTGATGACTCTCCGCCGGTTGTTGAAGTTTCATACAAAATCAAAGGAGTAGCGTCAGTGACTAAAGATGATAAACACAAATTAGAAGAGGGAATTTGAGAGGCATGAAAAGCAACAACTTTTTCCTCTTTACTTGAGGTCGATTCATTAGAAGTAGAATCGTCCCAAGTTTTCGCTTGCAAAGCCTTCTTTTTGTATGATTTCTTAGAAGGACAATCCGTTGAAAAATGGTCGTAGCCTTTGCATCGATAGCATTGGATTTCCCCTTCGAAATCATCTTTTTCTTTTTCTTTAGAAGGTTTTGCAACACCTTTGAGATTAGAGGATTTAGAACCCGATGATCCTTTAGATGGTTTCGTGGATGAATATCCATCGGTTCGATTCTTCCAAAACTTTCGACGAAATTTCTTTACGATCCGCGCCAATTGTTCTTCAAAATCGGCAAAAGAGATTTCATCGTCGGAACTTGATTCGCTATCTTCTTCCTTTGTTGATTTGAATGCAATACCTGTAAGCTTAGAAGAAGACTTGGAAGAAACTTGATTAGTAGGAAAAGTCATTTCATAAGTTTGCAAAGCACCTACTAATTCCTCTACACTCATCTCATCCGGATGACTAACGGTTTCAATGGCGGTAACCTTTGCCCTAAACCGTTCCGGAAGAGTCCGAAGTATCTTTCGTAAATTTTCGACTCCGGGATCTTTTCTCCTAAATTAGCACAAGTGTTGATTATATCTTGAAGTCTTGTGTAATAATCAGTAAACAATTCGTGCTCATCCATATGAATAGAGTCAAATTGACTTGTAAGCATCTGGAGCTTCTGAATTTTTACTAGATTAGTACCCTCATGTGTAATTTTGAGAATATCCCAAATCTCCTTTGCAGTTTCACACGCGGAAATTCGTGTGAACTCAGTCGAGGAAAGAGAATTAAATAAAGCGTTCATACCTTTCCCATTGTAAGAAGATCTTTCAAATTTCTCTTTGGGCCATCTAGAGCGAGGTTTTGGGGTAGTAGAATTTCCTACTTCCTCAACAGGATGCACCCAACCGTATTCCACGGATTGCCATACCCGCTCATCAATTGCGATGAGAAAAGCTCTCATCCGCACTTTCCAATAAGCATAATTAGTCCCATCAAAAAGAGGAGGTCTATAAATATTACCACTTTCACCCAACATGATAGATAAACCTAAAACCCTCTCTGATACCAATTGTAGGTTTTTATGGATCCACAAGGATCTAAATAGGTACTATCAAACAACTAGAGGGGGGGTGAATAGGTGTAATACTTATAAAACCAAATCTCAGTGCAAAATAAAAACCAATGCGGAAAATAAAAACAGCACACCGAGATTTACGTGGAAACTCCAATCCAGGAGAAAAACCACGGGACCAACACGCAATAACAATCCAATAAGAATAGAAGAATAACAAGGTGATTACCGACTCCACGGACTCAAACCCCTCCTTCAGCTTCTTCGGACCTTGCGCTGACCGGTTGGATATCCACGCAATAACAATCCCTAAGAAAAGAAGAATAACAAGGTGATTACCGTCTCCACGGATTTAACCCCTCATTCAATTTCTTGGACCTCGCGCTCCACCGATTTTGCACGTCCACTGCACACGTTCGAATCCACGAACGCCACTCGAATCCACGAGCACACGTTTCGAATCCACGAAACGCCTTTAGCACACCGAATCCACGATGCCACGTCGAATCCACGACGCAAACTCAGTCGATAAGAATATTGACTTCGATGGTGATCCTTTGCTTAGATTCTCATTGAGGAACCGTAGAAGAAATCTCTAAGCAAAGATTAGATCAATTCGACAAAAGATATGTTCTTGAAAGAACCATCGAATTGACCTAAAAGAGGCTATAAAGAAGATCGATAAAAACCTAGCCTCTAGGGTTGCTCTCAAGAGTTTTATAAAATGATCGGCCGTAGCTCCCACGTTTTTGAGAAACCCTAAACGTCTATTTATAGTTTAGAAACCTTTGGAAAGAGATAAGAATCAAAAACATACCTTATCTGGAAATTTTTAGGACGGCGATCCGGATCGGATTTACTGCGATCCGGATCGTCGTAACGAGATTGACGATTCCAGAAATACCATGGTTCGGGATCCGGATCGCATTGCCCGATCCGGATCGTTCATACAAATCAGAAAACTTAACATTCGGGATCCGGATCGGAAATTGCATGGATCCGGATCGAAGTCTTGTATGAAGCAACAACCTTCGGGATCTGGATCGTTGGCTCTGATCCGGATCCTGAACATGTCCGAACACCAGTTTTTGATTATTATGACAATAAAAGTTCATCCAAGTGTTTCTACACTATAAGAAGGTATTCGGATCACCAAAATTATTTAGTTAAACATACCTGATCCTTTTGAATACTTTCTTCTTGAGATTGATGTAACTGATCCACAATTCTTCATCTTCAATCTTCAAGACTCAAGACATTGAGTGTCAACTTGAGCTCTTGTTGAATCTTCTCTAAGTCTTTGATTGCTGATTGACAATTTGATCCCTTTAAGACTCCGACTCAACTCACTGACTTGACTCACGAAATATGCCAACACCAAAATGCCGTAACAGGCTGCAGACAACATAATGCTATGGAATGGATGACATGTCTTAGACTCTCGCTTGATTGGGTCGATTGGTTGTTGTGTCCTGATGTTTGTTATTGTGCAGTGGCATCTTCAGTTGTACCAGTGGCACCGATGGAGCGAGCAGCCCCCACCGTGCCAAGGAGTAGTGTCGAGGCACCGAGGCAGGGTGGACAGTGGATAGTAGATGAGCTTTGGGACATCATTGATTGATGGAGCCAGTCTCGGCAGTCTGAACCACCCCGACTCGTAAGATTGAGTTTGGAGCCTTTGGAGGCAGAGTCGTGGTTGGTGGTGATGAAGTGATTAATTGAAACCCTCCTTGTGCTTGAGATTTTATGCAGTTGTTGAACTGCGCGCTCCATGTTAGAGGGACGAGGGGCACAAGATATGTGTGACTGGGAGTGGATTGCGCCAGGATACCTTTCAGTTTAGTTGGTCCCTCCGTTATGGATTATTGACGCCTCGATGGAGTAGGCATTGTGTATGGAGCGTGGCGCTGCAGTTCCTTTGGATAGGGATCTGCCGCCAGAGGCAAGTTCTGGATATTGGTGCTTGGCGCCGGGTGATGGAGGACAGATCGGCCGGCAGAGGCATTTCTGATTTCTTTATCCAGGGTAGTGGATTTCTAAGACGCCAGGGATCGGCCCGGCCCGTTTTCGCCTGGTGCACGCTCCCTGGGTGAGCCCGGTCTGCGCCGCCACCTCCTCTGCGTCGTGGACCCGGTCCACGCCTGGACCCGTGCACCAGACTTCAGAAAAGGAGTCTAGAAGCTTCGTTTGTGGCCCGTTTCGCTCCGTTTTTCAGTGTTTTTGGCCATGACGATGTTTTTAATATTATTACTTACTGTGGCTTTTTCGGGCACAGGGTGGGAGTGTTTTAGCGGGAGTTCCGCACACCCTCTTCTTCGCGTTTCAAGTGGGTACACCCTTAGAACCCCTTTATGCACACTTTCGTTACGGTTATGATTATCATATTGTGAGTACTCGTCCCGAGGTTAGGGTCGGGATTTGAAAACTGTAAATATATTTAAATTGCTCGACTAACTGGGTTAACCTTTGATGATCTCTATGGTTCATTATTGTTGGTTTTGTTCTGTGCACTTGGTTACGATGCTCGAGGCTGCAGCACGCGCACCCGCAGTTTGGCCACCGGAAAGGGTGTGCTTTTCCGAAAAAGTGGTCTATGACCCGTGTATACCCACGAGGGGACGTAGTGGGGGCCCCCGTAGGTGTGAGCGGTGCGACCCGTCGAGGTAGGTGCTCGGCATGGTTTACCGAGGTAGGTGCTCGGTCTGGTTTCCCGAGGTTGGTGCTCAGTTTAGTTCTCTCTCTTGAGGTTGGTACTCGGCTTGGGTTTCTTTCTTGAGGTTGGTGCTTGGTTTGGTTCTCTCTCTTGAGGTTGGTACTCGGCTTGGGTCTCTTTCTTGAGGTTGGTGCTCGGTCTAGGTCGCCGGGGAAGGTGCCCGGTTCAGGTTATGCAGGGGAGGAGGGGATACTGTCGATTGCACGATGAGGGCGGTCGCCATGGTTTTACTACGGTTTGCTTTATTTTTACCCCTTGTAGCTTTCGTGCTTTCTTATCGTGTCACTGACTACCCACTCCGTGACAGGTTCCTTCAGGGATGAGGGCTAGGCGACGGTGAGGTCGAGACAGGAGTCTTTGGATCCATGGAGGCCCTAGACTGTATTTACTCCTGTATTTCACATTTCATTTACTATTAGTAGGCTATTGTGTGGTTCTCGATACCCTCGTGGGGTCGGTGTGGATGTCGGTACTCTACTCTTTGGTTATGTGGATGTTGAGTTTATTTCTTATCTCTGTTCGGCCGTTTTTCAAAAGAAAAGAAAGGAAAACAAAAGAAAAGATTGCGAAAACTGTTTTCAAAACTTGGGTGTCGTGTGGGCACCGTTTTCAAAACCCTGTGGATATATGGATTGTGAAAACGGATTTCAAAACCTAAGTGTCGTGTGGGCACTGTTTTATAAACCCTGTGGATTTATGTTGCTTTCGAAACTGGTTTTCAAAATCTGGGTGCCGGGTGGGCGCCGTTTCAACAACTGTGGATTTATCCTTTTAAACTGATCAGCCGTGTGATTTATTCAGTGTTGTGCATGTGTGTATGTTGAAACTGTTGTGATTGAATTGTTGACTGTGTTTGGACCTTGTACTAGCCGCGACGCCGTGCATATACAGGGGAGCTCTGTCCGTGTGCAGAGTGACTCTGTGTATGCGGCGAATCTGGGCACGCACCGGGGGAGAAGGCTTTTCAAAAAAAATTTACATGCCAAATACATACTTTTGTGAACCGTTTTCGCTGAATGAAAATCCCCGGGGCGTGACACTTAGTGGGCAGACCGTTGGGCTTGTTGGCGGCACCCACTGAGAACTACTGTGGGATGTAGTTCTCACACCCATCGTGGTGTCTTTTCCCCAGGGACTTCTACTCCTGTTCCTGTTGCTCCTATTGCTGATCCTTCTGACCGTGGCGAGGGAGTCGCGAGATAGTTCCCTACCAGGCGTCTGCCAGAGAGAGAGTAGATGTACCCCTTCAAAGGAGATCTTCAGTAGATTACTTATTTTTTTCCTCTTTTGAGAGACTGATGTAGTGAGGACATTTTATGTATTGAGAGCCTGTACACTGATGTATTTATTGGAGATATCTCCCTGTTGAGTTCTGAGTTTTGTATCAGAGGACTTTGTATATGATCGTATTTGGGAGATGGACATTGTATCTTTATTTCCAGTTGTACAGTGGTTGATTTTACTTTTACAGCAGATTATTTTATTTTTAGCTCTGATATCTATTAGCTGTAGTACTTTTCTTGCAGGTAGGACGCTTCGCCTATGCGGAGTTTGGCATAGGTGGCGGATCTGTTGGCGAGCCCGGGTCGCAGTTTCGACCCCGGGGCGTGACACCAATAGTGGTCAATCGGCGGATTACCGAAATTTTTGGCAAATCCTGGGACTTCAGTGAAGTCCACTATTTAGTCTTTCGGTTCACTGTGAGTCAGTGGGGTGGTTGTGAGTGAGTCAATCACTGATAGGTGTTTTTGATTTAGGCCGAGCAGTCAGGAGCCTATACGTGAGCCTAGCAGCGGATTCCAGGACCGCCTACATTAAGGTGGGTACTTCGACCCGGGCATTGGCATAGTGTAACCTGATTGGGTATCATAGTCGATCGGACCCTTTGGTTATCTTGCTAGACCTTTTTTTTTCAGTTTTTCTGCTCTATGATCTATCTTGTTTATTGTTACATACCATGATATTCAGTGTAGTTGACACTCTTAGCATCCTTGTGATTCATACCTGTTTTGCATATATATGCCACGATTAGTGTTAGTAGACACTCCTATTCGTTCTTTCTAGATATCTCCTACTGCTACATTCGGTCACCTGTCGTATGTTTGAATTTCTATACATGTGGAGTAGAAGGATATCATTGTCATTATAACATTGCTTGGCACCGAGAATATAGATGATATAGTTGGTAATCTACGATTTGCTGGATCTTAACTCGTTTCTGTTTCATGATCGAGTTGATTATGACTTGCTAGTCGTTTAGTGATATATATCATACTCCTACATTTGTATCTTGTCATTATTCCTGGATTACTATGCATGATAGAGTAGGAGGACATTATTATCAACATGATATTCGTTGACACTGTGATTTATCTCTACTTTACATTTATATGCCATGATTCTCTCAGTGTAGTTGTCACGCCCCGGGGGTTTCATTAAGCGGAAGACGACCACTAAAAAGATTTAAATTTTTGCGTATATATTTTTTTTCTTGAAACCAACCGCCCCCAGTGCGTGCCCAGACCCGCCGCATATACAAATTCACTCTGCGAACGGGCAGAGTCTCCTTTGTATATGCACGGCGTCCTGACTACAACAACCATACAATCATCACTTTAACCACACTAGTTCAACAGTCGAGGACATACACCCATTTTCCATAAGTATTAAAGAGGCCGGCTAATTTTGAAAGGATAAATCCACAAGTTTTTAGAAACGGTGCCCACACGACACCCAGGTTTTTCAAAACGGTTTTCGAAATCCATAAATCCACAGGGTTTTAAAATGGTGCCTACACGACACCCAGATTTTCAAAACGGTTTTCGCAATCCATAAATCCACAGGGTTTTAAAAATGGTGCCCACACGACACCCACATTTTTAAAACAGCTTTCGAAATATTTTCTTTTTCTTTTCTCTTGTAGTTTGAAAGCGGCCAATCGAGAAAAGCAAAACAACCACCCACAAGGATAATAAAAGACATTCCAACATCCACATCGACCCTACAAGGGTATCGCAATCCACATAGTAAGCTACTAACAAGTAATGAAATGCGCGATATACGAAGTAAATACAGTCTATGGCCTCGAAGGACCAAAAGTGCTCCTGCCAGGGCCTCACCGTCGCCCTAGCTCTCACTCCCCGAAGGAACCTGTCAAAGAGTGGGAAGTCAGCGACACAAGGTATAAAAGATGAAATGCAGGAAGACTGTAACTAAAGCAAACCGTAAGAAAACCGGAGTAACCGCCCTCCGCATCGTGCGATCGACGGTGTCCCCTCCCTCTGCAAAACCTGAACCGGGCACCTGAACCGGGCACCTGCCCCGGCAACCCAGACCGAGCACTAACCTCAAGACAGAAAACCAAACCGAGCACCAACCTCGGGAAAGAAAACCAAACCGAGCACTAACCTCAAGAAAGAAAACCTAACCGAGCACCAACCTCGGGAAAGAAAACCGAACCGAGCACCAACCTCGGGAAAGAAAACCGAACCGAGCACCAACCTCGGGAAAAGAAAACTGAACCGAGCACCAACCTTGGAAGAGAAAACCAAACCGAGCACCAACCTCGGAAAAGAAAACCGAACCGAGCACCAACCTCGGAAAAGAAAACCGAACCGAGCACCAACCTCGGGAAAAGAAAACCGAACCGAGCACCAACCTCGGTAAGCCACGCCGAGCACCTACCTCGACGGGTCGCACTGCTCACACCTTGGCTCCTCAAACCCCCCACCTACGGGGGCCCCCACTACGTCACCTCGTGGGTATACACGGGTCATCGACCACTTTTTCGAAAAAGCACACCCTTTGCGGTGGCCAAACCGCGGGTGCGCGTGCTGCAGCCTCGAGCATCATAACCAAATACACGAAACCAAACAAATGATAAAAACCATAGCCACTACGTCACCTCGTGGGTATACACGGGTCATCGACCACTTTTCCGGAAAAGCACACCCTTTGCGGTGGCCAAACCGCGGGTGCGCGTGCTGCAGCCTCGAGCATCATAACCAAATACACGAAACCAAACCAATGATAAAAACCATAAACACTATCAACATTAGTACAGTTAAACGAACAATTGGAGATCATCAACAGCTTTCGAAAAGTCCCACACTAAGTCTCGAACGAAAACCCACAACATGATAAACATGAAAATAACGATAGTGCGCATAAAGGGATTCAAAGAGTGTACCCACCTGAACCGCGAAGAAGAATGTGTGCGGAAACGCCAGTTAAAGTACCCTCACATTGCCCTCGAAAAGCTACAATAAGAATTATTGTTAAAACAATCATCGCCGTGGTCAAAAACACTAAAAAACGGGGTGAAACGGGCCAAAAACGGAGCTTCTGGATCCTTTTCTGAAGGCTGGTGCACGGGTCCAGGCGTGGACCGGGTCCACGACGGAAAGGAGGCGGCGGCGCAGACCGGGCTCACCCCGGGAGTGTCACGCCCCCGGTGGAAACCAGAACCCGGGCTCGCCAACAGATCCGCCGTGCACACGGAATTTCCCATGTACACGAAGCGTCGGTAACCTGCTAAGATATAAATGTACAATAAAAAAGCATAATACATAGCTGAACTAAAGGAACTACATAATATCTCAGACTGGAAAAGAAATAAAAACTGTATAAAAATACAATAAACTCCCAGCTCACCAAAATAATACACCCAGCTGGCCAAAGCCAAACCTCAAAATAAAAGTGAACTACTACAGTCTGAGCATAATGGGTACAATATCTGTCTAACAGCAGCTCACAACCTCACCGGAGATCTATCTACTCAGCGATCCCCTTACCTCGATCAGCTGCCGATGGCCCAGCAGCTCCCGCAGAAGACTCTGCAAAACAAGGGAAAGAAAGGGAGAAAACAACAATGGGGGTGAGAACAACTAGTAAACCAGTAGCCTCCCCCTGTGGGTAAAGCCTCAAACTCCGACGTACCCTCTAAGTCTACCAGAGGCAAAGAATGAGGAAAGTGGTAAGTTATAAGACTACAGAAAAAAGGAACTACCACTAGTATGCCTCTAAATGCAGTGCCAAAATGAATGACTGTAAGTATGCATCAGTAACCGCATCGGTCCAAATAAACCCAATCTAGCCACCAGTAAGAACTAGTACCGCCTGTTGCCGCTATCATCATCGTGCAACCTGATCCGCGCCAAAGTGATAGCAATGAGTCAATGCCGTCCGGTACCCATTTGGTACCCCTGCAAGACCCGGTCTTTCCTAAACCCTTCTTGTCACCCTCTTCTTGTAATGTCCAACCGAGGGCCTCATTTTTGGTGTTTTTCCGGACAGACCGTCGGGGCCCGCAAATAATTTTAGGCGGTAGAGCTCGCGGAGCGGAGCGCGCGGGCGCGATCGGTTTCATTTTCCGACCTCCGGTCTGTTCAGAATTAATTCTCGAAGTTGGGGCCCCCTTGGGCGTTCCGGGATCCGTGCTGGCGACCCGCACTTCTTTTAAGGTAAACCCTAACTTTTTAATATTTATAGCCGGATGGGAATGGGAATTAGGGTTCATTCCTTTGGCCGTCTCTTTTCTTTTACTTCTTCCCTCGTAGCCGCCGGCAAGGAGTAACCGAGGACTCGGACGAGGGTGGACCGGTGGGGCAAGCGGACGATCCCTCTCCTTCCTCCTCTTTCACGCATCAAGGAGTGCGGGACGCTGTTGGCGACTGGTGCACGGACGCGGACGGGACGAACGTAGGACGACGCACACAAGGTGGGTACATTCCCGGGGATTATGGGAATAGGAATTTACTGATAGAAATAGTATGTTGGGGCAAATGTTGAATTGTTAGTCTCCTTCTGTTTATGCGCTAACCCTGTTATATTATTGTACCTAATATCTATCTGAGGCTCAAGTTTTGCTACACGCACACCAGCGGTTTGGCCACCGCAAGGGTGTGCTTTTCTGAAAAAGTGGTACGTTGACCCGTGTACCCCACGCGACGGTGGCGTTAGGAATGGGGGCCCTCATGGGTGGGGGGTGTGAGCGGTGATGTCGAGGCAGGTGCTCGGCGGTGGACATCGGGAAAGGTGCCCGATGTTGTTTTGATACAGGGTGTGGTTAACGCGGACGATACATGAGAGGGATGGTTGCTCCGGTTTTGTGGTTTGCCCTATTTTTGTTTCTCTTATGCTTATCATGCTATTTCTAGTCACTGACTTCCTACTCCGTGACAGGTTCGTCCAGGGGCGAGTGCTAGGGCACCGGTGAGGTCGCGAGAGTGCTGTCTGACTTTTAGTGACTTCAGATACAGTGACTCTTCTTTCCCTTTTCTTTTATTACTCATGCTAGCTAGTTGTGGATTGCGACACCCCCGTGGGGTCGAAGTGGATGTTGCCTTTTCCCTTTTTTGAATAAACGAATGATTGTTACATTCTTTCTTACTTGGCCATTTTAAACAACGAAAAGCAAAGAAAACCGTTTGCGAACCGTTTTCACAAAGTTCGGCATCGGGTGGGTGCCGTTTTCAAACCCTGTGGATTTATGTGGCTTTCAAACGGTCTTTCCTAAAACGATGGCATCGTGTGGGTGCCGCTTTCAAAACCTTGTGATTATTTATCCTTTCAAAACATCGGCCTCTATGTTCTAAGTGAATACTAGAATGTCATGTGAGTTGTTTGGTTGTATGTGTACGAGACCCTAACTGATGTGGTTAGAGATTGTATGTGCTACACCTTGTGAGACACTTTGTAATTGAGACGCTGTGCATATACAAAGGGGACTCTGCCCGTTTGCAGAGTGAATTTGTGTATGCGGCGGGTCTGACACGCACCGGGGAGCATTGGTTTACAAAAAAAAAATATATGGCTGAATTAGGGGCATCGGTGGCTCCTCTTCCGCGCGATTCGAACCCCCGGGGCGTGACAGATTAAGATGGTATCAGAGAGGTATACTTTAACCACAACAGTCGGGGCCTAACATCCACGGGGCGCAATACTCTGGCTACTGATTAATAAAGTAAACTAGGGGATAGATAAGTAAAACGCGAGTGCTCGTTGAGGGAAAGGGGGGATTAGTGTTGTTCTTCCTTTTAGGGCCAGCGTTTGCAGTGTTCCGTTTTGTTTAAACTAGGGGTAACTGGTTCGTGCAAATGTTCAGATCATGGCCAGGACTAGATCCACCGCCGAGGACACGGGGGCGGACGCAGCGGTAACGACGACCGCGGAGAACCAGCTCCTGAGGCAGCAGCTACGGGAGATGGCGGGGCAGTTGGCGGCCCTGACCGACCACGTGCGCCAACTGACACAGCAACAGCAGGCCGCTGCGACGGCGGAGGTTGCCCCGGGCCCTCTCCCGGGGCCAGCTGCACCGGCGATGGGACCGCCGACGATGGAGGCCGAGGGGGGGGCTGCCCCTACCCGGGTCTCGGCGCCTGAGGTGCCCTTAACCCAACCGACGGCGCCAGAGGTGGCCCCTTCAGCGGCAACGGCAAGACCGGCGCCGACACCGATCGTCGGAGTTGCTCCGAGTGAGACGGTAGTGCTACCCACTCCCGCCACGACCGCCAACGTCACGAAGGAGGGAGCGATTCTACCAAACGAGCGAGACCGCGTGCGCGCCAACCTGGCCGACTTCAAGAAATACGACCCGCCAGTGTTCGAGGGGGACACGACAGACCCCTGGGTCGTGGAGAAGTGGGTGGATACAATGGAGAAACTATTTGAGGACCTATTAATGGAAGACCACGAGCGGGTCCCCCTGGCTGCCCACTTTCTCGAGGGGAATGCCCGCATTTGGTGGAAGACTGTACGTCCCGGCTCCGCGACGGGCGCTACCCTTCCGTCATGGACTACCTTTAAACAGCAGCTGTTCGGGGCGTTCTTTACCAACAGCGTGAAGAAACAACTGGAGGACGACCTCAACCACATCAGGCAGGGGACCAAAACAGTAATGGAGTACCAGAGGGAGTTCGTGAGACTGGCGAACTGTGTCCCGTTCGTCATTCGGGATGAATCCCATAAGGCGCAACTGTTTGTGGATGGATTGAGGACTGACATTTTCCAAGTGGTGGACGCGGCGGATCTGCATACCTTTCAGAAGGTGGTCGACCGTGCCACCATTGTTGAGCGAGGCTTTGCCGTCACACGCGCCCGAAGGGAAGGCCCCCACCAGCAAGACGACAGGAAGCGGACTCAGACGACTTCAGGGGGAGGGGGCTCCTCTAGCGGGAATCGGCCCTCTAAGCGGTGGAGGCCCCAGCAGAGGACCAGGGGAGCGCCAGGAGAGGGGCAACGCTCAGAAGATCGGCCTTGCGTGATCTGTGGCGGGGCGCACCGAGTGATGGAATGCTCCAAGAGACAGGACCATTGCTTCCGATGTGGCAAGCAGGGGCACTTCCGTTTCAACTGCCCCCTGAACCAAGGCACCGCATCTTCAGCAGCCTCCGTGCCGTCACCCCAGCACGCAGGGCGAGGGAAAGCCCCGATGACGTCGGCCCCCAGGCCGCCAGCACCCCGGCCTGCAGGGGACAAGCCACCACCTTCGGGAGGCCGCGTCTACTCGATGAGTCAGCAGGAGACACGCCCGTCTGAGCACGTCGTCGCAGGTATCACTCTTGCTTCTGTTTATCGCGCTAGAACCCTTTTTGACACCGGGGCGACCCTCTCGTTTATGTCTCGCGACTTCGCACTGACCCATGGTTTTGAGTTGAGACCCTTACCCAGTATGATGACTGTTCACACCGCGGGGGGATCCTTGGAGGCTCGCAACCTCGTACCTTCCTGCCCTATAAGGATGGGAAGGCTCCCGTGCCCCTGGGATCTGGTAGTCATTCCATTGAAAGAGTATGATGTAGTGCTCGGAATGGATTGGCTCACGTGGTACCTTGCAGTCATCGACTCCGAGAAGCGCGAGGTGCGGCTGCTGTACCCCAATTTTCCGGAGAACGTGTACTTGTCATGCAAAAGCGTTTCCTTTTCTTCCATCATCCCTGCATCGCGAGCCAGGAAACTGGTTGAGGGTGGGTGTATGGCCTACTTCGTGTCGGTAGCCCTGGCCACCGGACCCTCTACGGCACTCTCCGACACCCCTATGGTGAGGGACTTCCCAGATGTCTTTCCAGCCGAACTACCTGGTTTACCCCCCGAGCGAGAAGTTGTTTTCCCAATTGAGCTACCACCCGGCACACGACCAATCACGAAGGCCCCCTACAGGATGGCCTTAGCGGAGCTGAAGGAAATTAAGGCGCAACTGGAGGACCTTTTGGACAGGGGGTTTATCAGACCGAGTGTGTCTCCTTGGGGCGCACCCGTACTCTTTGTGCGAAAGAAAGACGGGAGCTTGCGGTTGTGCATCGACTACCGGGAAATCAACAAGGTCACAGTGAAAAACAAGTATCCCCTACCTAGGATTGATGACCTCTTTGACCAGCTGCGGGGTGCAACAGTCTTCTCAAAGATTGACCTGCAGTCGGGCTACCACCAGCTCAGAGTTCAAGACGAGGATATTCCGAAGACGGCGTTCCGGACTCGGTATGGCCACTACGAGTTCACAGTAATGCCATTCGGGCTTACCAATGCCCCAGCAGTGTTCATGGACATGATGAACCGAGTCTTCAGACCCTTCCTGGATCAGTTCGTAGTGGTCTTCATCGACGACATGCTGATCTACTCCACCACCGATGAGAAGCACGAGGAGCACCTACGAATTGTTCTGCAGACTCTTAGGGAGCAGGAGTTGTTCGCAAAACTTAAGAAATGCGAGTTTTGGCTTCGTGAGGTGGGATTTCTGGGGCATATCATTTCAGCAGCGGGAATCGCAGTGGATCCCAAGAAGGTGGAGTCGGTGGCCGACTGGCCCCAGCCGACCACGGTGACAGAGGTGCGCAGCTTCCTGGGCCTTGCAGGGTACTACAGGCGTTTCGTGGAAGGCTTCTCGAAGATTGCGACCCCTCTGAACCGCCTAACCCGGAAAGGAGTAAAGTTCATTTGGACGGCCCAATGCCAAGAAAGCTTTGAAGAACTTAAGAAGCGGTTAACAAGAGCGCCTGTGCTTGCCTTACCAACACCCGGGGAAGACTACGAAGTCTACTGCGATGCATCACGAATAGGACTGGGAGGAGTACTAATGCAGCAAGGAAGAGTCATAGCCTATGCCTCAAGGCAACTCAAGGATTACGAGCAGAATTACCCGATCCATGACTTGGAGCTTGCCGCAGTGGTCTTTGTCCTGAAACTGTGGAGGCACTATCTCTACGGTGTGCATTGCAACGTGTTCTCGGACCACCAAAGCCTTAAGTACCTTTTCACCCAGAAGGATCTTAACCTACGGCAGAGGAGGTGGTTGGAGCTACTGAAGGATTACGACTTGACCATCCAGTACCACCCGGGGAAAGCAAATGTGGTAGCTGATGCCCTAAGCAGGAAGGGACGAGCAGAAGGAACTTCGGCGGGCACGATCACGCAGCAGAATGACTTGATCGCGGAGTTCTCGCGACTGAGATTGGAGGTAGTACCAGCAGGGACGGTCGAGCGACTTTTGTCTTTGACAGTCGCGCCGACCCTATTGGAGAGGATTCGAGAAGGCCAAGGTGCGGACCCACAGCTACAACTGGAGCGAGATAAGATTTCACCGGAGCAGAAGGGAGACTTTGCAGTGGGGGCAGACGGCACCCTTCGGTTCCGAGGGCGGATTTGCGTGCCTGATCTGCCGGACCTAAAGAAGGAAATCCTGACTGAAGTACATTGCGCCCCCTACGTGGCGCACCCTGGAGGCACCAAGAGGTACCGGGACCTCCGACAGACCTTCTGGTGGCCAAGATTGAAGGGAGACGTGACGCCGTTTGTGGCACACTGCTTGATTTGCCAACAGGTGAAAGCCGAGCATCAACGGCCGGCGGGGAAATTGCAACCTCTACCCGTGCCCGAATGGAAATGGGAGCAAATCACGATGGACTTCATCACCGGATTCCCACGTTCGCAGCAGGGACACGACGCCATCTGGGTTGTCGTGGATCGGTTAACAAAGTCAGCTCATTTCCTACCCATCCACACGACCTGGACACGCGACCGGCTGGCTCAAGTCTACCTCAGCGAGATTGTGAGGCTACATGGGGTGCCGACAACGATTACTTCGGACAGAGACACAAGGTTCGTTTCGAACTTTTGGCAGAGTCTACAACGAGCCTTGGGGACCAAATTACACTTCAGCTCAGCCTATCACCCCCAGACAGATGGGCAATCCAAGCGGGTGATTCAGATACTCGAGGACATGCTCCGAGCGTGCGTACTGGATCTGGGAGACGGATGGTCGCGCTACCTACCCCTTGCAGAGTTCGCTTATAACAACAGCTACCAAGCGAGCATCCAGATGGCGCCGTACGAAGCATTGTACGGCAGACGCTGTAGATCCCCGATCTGTTGGGACGATCCGGGGGAGAGAAAGTTTTTGGGGCTGGACCTGGTGGTTGAGACTGAGGAAAAGGTGCGCCTCATCAGGCGACGATTGGCGACCGCCCAGAGCCGGCAGAAGAGCTATGCAGACCAGGGACGTCGCGACTTGGAATTCCAGGTGGGAGAGCACGTGTTGTTGCGGGTGTCGCCGTCAAAAGGGGTGAAGCGGTTTGGGTTGAGAGGCAAGTTAAGCCCGCGGTACGTGGGGCCGTTTGAGATTCTGGAGCGCATCGGCCCGGTAGCCTACCGCCTCGCCCTACCACCAAACCTTGACCGAGTTCATGATGTGTTCCACGTATCCATGCTTCGGAAGTACCTCCCCGATCCATCGCGAGTGCTCGACGTCTCCGCTATTGAGCTCAAAGAGGATTTAAGTTTCGCGGAAGTACCAGTACGGATCCTAGCCCGGGAGGACAAAAAGCTGCGAAGTCGGACAATTCCCTACGTGAAGGTGCTTTGGAGCAATCAGGAAGAGCGTGAGGCAACTTGGGAACCCGAATCAAAGATGAGGGAGTGCTACCCGGACCTTTTCGCCGCGGGGGAAGTTTAAGTTTCGGGGACGAAACTTGTTTTTAGCGGTGAGTGGTGTAAGACCCGGTCTTTCCTAAACCCTTCTTGTCACCCTCTTCTTGTAATGTCCAACCGAGGGCCTCATTTTTGGTGTTTTTCCGGACAGACCGTCGGGGCCCGCAAATAATTTTAGGCGGTAGAGCTCGCGGAGCGGAGCGCGCGGGTGCGATCGGTTTCATTTTCCGACCTCCGGTCTGTTCAGAATTAATTCTCGAAGTTGGGGCCCCCTTGGGCGTTCCGGGATCCGTGCTGGCGACCCGCACGTCTTTTAAGGTAAACCCTAACTTTTTAATATTTATAGCCGGATGGGAATGGGAATTAGGGTTCATTCCTTTGGCCGTCTCTTTTCTTTTACTTCTTCCCTCGTAGCCGCCGGCAAGGAGTAACCGAGGACTCGGACGAGGGTGGACCGGTGGGGCAAGCGGACGATCCCTCTCCTTCCTCCTCTTTCGCGCATCAAGGAGTGCGGGACGCTGTTGGCGACTGGTGCACGGACGCGGACGGGACGAACGCAGGACGACGCACACAAGATGGGTACATTCCCGGGGATTGTGGGAATAGGAATTTACTGATAGAAATAGTATGTTGGGGCAAATGTTGAATTGTTAGTCTCCTTCTGTTTATGCGCTAACCCTGTTATATTATTGTACCTAATATCTATCTGAGGCTCAAGTTTTGCTACACGCACACCAGCGGTTTGGCCACCGCAAGGGTGTGCTTTTCCGGAAAAGTGGTACGTTGACCCGTGTACCCCACGCGACGGTGGCGTTAGGAATGGGGGCCCTCATGGGTGGGGGGTGTGAGCGGTGATGTCGAGGCAGGTGCTCGGCGGCCGAGGCAGGTGCTCGGCGGTGGACATCGGGAAAGGTGCCCGATGTTGTTTTGATACAGGGTGTGGTTAACGCGGACAATACATGAGAGGGATGGTTGCTTCGGTTTTGTGGTTTGCCCTATTTTTGTTTCTCTTATGCTTATCATGCTATTTCTAGTCACTGACATCCCACTCCGTGACAGGTTCGTCCAGGGGCGAGTGCTAGGGCACCGGTGAGGTCGCGAGAGTGCTGTCTGACTTTTAGTGACTTCAGATACAGTGACTCTTCTTTCCCTTTTCTTTTATTACTCATGCTAGCTAGTTGTGGATTGCGACACCCCCGTGGGGTCGAAGTGGATGTTGTCTTTTCCCTTTTTCGAATAAACGAATGATTGTTACATTCTTTCTTACTTGGCCATTTTAAACAACGAAAAGCAAAGAAAACCGTTTGCGAACCGTTTTCACAAAGTTCGGCATCGGGTGGGTGCCGTTTTCAAACCCTGTGGATTTATGTGGCTTTCAAACGGTCTTTCCTAAAACGATGGCATCGTGTGGGTGCCGCTTTCAAAACCTTGTGATTATTTATCCTTTCAAAACATCGGCCTCTATGTTCTAAGTGAATACTAGAATGTCATGTGAGTTGTTTGGTTGTATGTGTACGAGACCCCAACTGATGTGGTTAGAGATTGTATGTGCTACACCTTGTGAGACACTTTGTAATTGAGACGCCGTGCATATACAAAGGAGACACTGCCCGTTTGCAGAGTGAATTTGTGTATGCGGCGGGTCTGACACGCACCGGGGAGCATTGGTTTACAAAAAAAAAATATATGGCTAAATTAGGGGCATCGGTGGCTCCTCTTCCGCGCGATTCGAACCCCCGGGGCGTGACAACCCCGCACGCTTCGAAGTGGCACTCGAGGGGAGCTACCCACACGAGGAAAGTAACCATGTCATAAGTATCATAAAAGCAGGACTGGATCATGACTATGATCAAAGTGGAAAACCCCTCCACTAAAGAGTACCCCAATCTGATGCAAAGGTAAACATCCGGTCAACCGCCTAATGTCCGTGGTTACCGCAATACCCCACAATCCATAATCAAGTACAACCTGTCCCAGACTCCAAGGTCCCGACTACACTATCCCAAACCCCTGCTCGAACCCGAGCAACATGATTCAAAAGTCGAAATGAAAAGGAGAAAGGAAACAATCATGGTTTCTCCTAAGTCAATTCCCAATCTGATAGTGTAGCAATAAATAGTGGCCTATCTAGATGTCCATGCAAGCATGCAAATGTCCTCGAGAAAGATAAAAGAAAGAGTATCAAACAGTAACTCCACATGTGTATCAAATAATAGCTCCGCATAAATATAACCATCATGCTAAAATCATCAGTCAACTACACATGTATATAATTCTTGATCCATAATAAATCATCACTATAATCTTCTCACAATCATGTTCTCAAAGTTAATATTTCTCCAATAATATTCCCAACATGATATATCCACAAGATTTGTCTCACATGATAGGCTCACATTTATTTCATTTTGATTTAAGCATGGATGTCAAGGGGTGATCAATCAATAAGTCCAAACGGGGAATCCTCTAAATAAACTTAGAGAGTAAATCACAGTAAGAGGTAAGCAACAACTACCCACAATTATATCATTCAATCATGCATGGTAATCAATCACATAGTCCAAGTGGGGAATTCTCTAATAAACTTAGTAGGTTAGTCGAAAAGTGAGGTAACAACAACCACCCACCTGGCATGCAAATCCAAGTCCACAAAACTCTCCAACTGTAAAAGGGCTCCCCGCTGTCCAACAACTGTCCTCGCAACGCCTAAAATCTGCGGTTACTGCAAAACAACCGAACTCGGCATAAACAGGCCTTCCAAAACAACCTTTGCGGCATTTCCCAATAGTACGACAGAGAAGGGGAAATTTCACCTCTGTAAAGTTATATGAAAAATCCAGAAAAATTATGGTTGGGTTCCTCGCGACGAGTACATCAAAATCGACTTTTTAAACGCCTTGATCCGATGCCCCTAGGCCAAGATATAAAATCAACAAGCCCATGCTGTCCAGGAAATCCATCACAGGAAATGGGGTCAAAAGATGCCTGGGGAACCATGCCAAAAAACCAAAATGAAGCGAAACGATCAACACGAAAATCGAAGCCTTACCTCTCAGGAACACGCTGTCGAAGAAATCGTCTAAAAATTCCTCCTGGTTTGCGCACAGGAAATTCCCGACTGAACTGCGACGAAAAAGGGCCGAAAAAGGGAAACGTCGAAACGCGCCGCGTCGCAGATAACTCGCTGTCGGCAACTCCAAAAATTCCAAAACTTCCTAGAGAGATGGAGGACAGAGAGAGGAAGAAGTCATCTTCAGGACACACCCTCTAATTCTCTCTCTAAAACTCGGAAAAGGCAGAAGAAAAGAGGGGAGGTGGGCTATTTATAGCCCACCAAACATTCGGGTGCACCCCCGAATTCGGGCGCCCGAATGGGCCGCAGCCCGGCCCGCGGTCAGCGCCCGGAATCACCCGGGCGCGACACGTCACCCCGAATAGCGAACAGCGGCGCCCGCGAGTCGGGCGCCGCCGCCTGTTCCCGCCCGAACACCGCACCAGCGGCGCCCGCCAATGGCTGGGCGCCGCGTGGCGCACGTGGGCTGCGCCTCGCCCGCCACGCGGGCGGCGCCCGCCAACCGGCGGCCGACACGCCCCGTGTCCCCCACCACGCGTGCGTACGGCGTCGGCGCCGTGGCCCCGCGTGCACCGCGTGCTCGTGATCCAGCGAATCCTGGGACGCCACGTGTCCCACGCGGTTCGCGTGGTCCACGCCTCCCGGTCTACACGCCGGGTCTTCCGGAAAGTGTCGACCAACCAGGTGCTGCCACGTGTCGCCGCCCCGCCGCATCTCTTGACACCGTCCAACCAATCAGAAAACGCCACGTGGCAATTCCGGTCTTCCGTGCTCCCGGTGCACGCCTTGCCCGTGGACCAGCCCGCCTGCGCGCCTGCCCGCGCTGCCCGCGGCCTTGCTCCGCCGCTGCGCCGCTGCGCTCCGCCGCTCGCCGGTCGCCGCCAGTCGCCGGAACAGTGTTTCCGGCTACCGGAGTCACTGTTCCGGCGTGAACAGTACTTTGGCGCCGAAAATTAAGTGAATACACCATTTTGATTGTTTTCGCGCGCTGATTCCAAATTCGTCGTCCGTTTCTCCAAATTCTCTTCCGAAATTTTGCCGAAAGCCCCCGGAAAGCCAAATTAATCCGATTTTCGTGTCGGGTCCATTTCTGAGGTCCAATTTCGATACTACAAGCTCCATTACACTGTGTAAGCTTCCGGTAGTCACTGATAAAGTTGTAAAAGCTTCTACAAAAGTCCGAATCATCACATCCTACCCCACTAAAAGAGTTTCGTCCTCGAAACAAAACTAAACAGCATCCCTCAGTCCGATGCCTCACATAAGTAGGGGTAGGTATCCCTCATCTCCGACTCCAGTCCCCAGGGCTGTCTGCAAGCTCCTTCAGAAACGTGAAGCAAACCTCTAGCTCGAGCCGCCATAACTCTTCTAGCATCCCTGGTACACGAACACTTCCTGGTCTAGCTCTCGAAAAGTCACTATCCTCGCGGCACAATCGATCGTCGTGAAGTACCGAGCCAGCCCATCCATCCCGAGCATCCTATTCATGTCCCGCAGTCACCTCAAAGCCATCTGGTCTGCTGGCAAAATCTAGGACTCAATCTACACCGGGTAGGACCAATGACACTCCTCCATGTGCAAGATGTGATCGGGAATCTGAACCTCCCGTGCACGTGGTAACCATCCTACCCCTAACCCAGGCAGTGATGCAAATATACTCCTAACAAATGACTAGGATGCTCAAATGCAATACAATGCAAAATCTAATGCCAGAAGGTAAAATAATACCTGTCACCACATGATTGGCTGCTGTAAAGTCCTCCACCTGAGCGGCATATACCCGACCGCTTTGAGCCGGTGGCCGGTGATCAGAAGAGTGGAAGGAAGGTGACCTGCTCACTGGAGCAAAAGACTGCTGAGCTGACGTCCTCTGTTGAAATGCACTAGGAGCCGAGGCTGAAGATGGTGCCGTGGAAGTCGATAGGGGGCATGAAGCTCGAACGTGGCCTGACTGTCCACACTTATAACAGCGACCCCACCTCAGATCACAGGTGTGAGACAGATGAGGTTCTCCATAGAAAATACATCTGTCACGACGTCGTGGCTGCTGCTGCGGCTGCTGCTGTTGCTGCCTCTGGGGTCCACCAGACTCTCGTTGCTCAGAACGC
This sequence comes from Tillandsia leiboldiana, assembly GCA_029204045.2. Lineage (NCBI taxonomy): Eukaryota > Viridiplantae > Streptophyta > Magnoliopsida > Poales > Bromeliaceae > Tillandsia > Tillandsia leiboldiana. Next base: position 39,613,005 of record CM055061.1, read on the forward strand.
CCCTGGCCATGAGACTGAGGCCGCGACGGTCGTGGCGGTCTCCAAGAACTAGCCTGTCCTCCATCATCAGGTGCTGGTCGCTTCCTCTCAGAACTCTGTGCGACCAACCCGCTCCTCCTAGTAATCATCGTGTCACCCTGCTCCACTCACAGTGCCTGCTCAATAGCTTCACCAAGGGTCTGTAGCCTCCGAGCGTGCACCAGTGTATAGATCTCAAGTCGAAGACCAGCCTCGAACAACTCGACCTCATGCGGTCCATCACGGGCGACGAAAGGCACGCAGTTAAGCAACTGCATAAACTCCTGATAGTACTCCTGCACCGATTTGTCTCCCTGCTGGACATTCTTCAAGTCGTCCTCCAGCTTCCGTTTCACGCTCCCAGAAAAGTACGTTCCAAGTAGCATGCGTCGGAACTCGGACCAGGGCAGCTGTCGGGTGGTCTGGAACTCCGCTGGCTCCACCCGACGCCACCATGCGTCAGCATCCCCCTCGAGACAATGCACTGCCATGTGCACTCTGTACTTCGGGTCGATGAAGAAATCCCTAAACAGCTTCTCCATCGAAGATAACCAAGCCTCCACATCCCACGGTCGCGCGTTCTGCCCCGAGAATCTAGGCGGTCCATACTGGCAGAACTTAGTGAGCTTTTCCGCGATATACTCCTCCTGAGAAGGGGTCAAAGGCTGGGCCGCTCCTCGAGCCCCACTACTCGATGATGGTGCCGTCGGCACACGAAGTGGTACAGGTGGTACAGGGGCCTCCAAAACAGTCGGGGACGGCGCCTCTCTCTGGGCTACTAGCTGGTCAATCCTCTGCTCCTGTCGACGGGAATGCTCCGCCAATTGGGCCACCATGGCCCTCAGCTCGCTCAACTCCGGAGATCCGATCTGCTCCGGCTCCTCAGGGGGTGTAAGGGTACCCCGAGTAATAATCCGACGTCGGGGAGGCATCCTGCCACCAGAAAACACCAGTCAGAACACAACCACGCACGACCCAATCTAGCGAAAGTTAAAGACATCCCCCTATTTCTGTAGCTTTATGTTGTCTGCAGCCAACATAACTATCCACAGAAACAAGATATGTCGATCCCTCTTCACTCACTATAAGAGTCAAATAACCCAATCACCGACTTTCGCCAAAACATCACGTCTCTCACGCCCTATCATCCGAGGGTCCAACATAAGCCTAGGGTTTCCTAAGTCCCAACTAACCTATCCCTAAGCTCTGATACCAACTTAGTCTGTCACGCCCAGGGAGGAAACCAGAACCCGGGCTCGCCAACAGATCCGCCGTGCACACGGAATTTTCCATGTACACGAAGCGTCGGTAACCTGCTCAGATATAAATGTATAATAAAAGAGCATAATACAGAGCTGAACTAAAGGAACTACATAATATCTCAGACTGGAAAAGAAATAAAAACTGTATAAAAATACAATAAACTCCCAGCTCACCAAAATAATACACCCAGCTGGCCAAAGCCAGACCTCAAAATAAAAGTGAACTACTACAGTCTGAGCATAATGGGTACAATATCTGTCTAACAGCAACTCACAACCTCACCGGAGATCTATCTACTCAGCGATCCCCTTACCTCGATCAGCTGCCGATGGCCTAGCAGCTCCCGCAGAAGACTCTGCAAAACAAGGGAAAGAAAGAGAGAAAACAACAATGGGGGTGAGAACCACTAGTAAACCAGTAGCCTCCCCCTGTGGGTAAAGCCTCAAACTCCGACGTACCCACTAAGTCTACCAGAGGCAAAGAATGAGGAAAGTGGTAAGCTATAAGACTACAGAAAAAAGGAACTACCACTAGTATGCCTCTAAATGCAGTGCCAAAATGAATGACTGTAAGTATGCATCAGTAACCGCATCGGTCCAAATAAACCCAATCTAGCCACCAGTAAAAACTGGTACCGCCTGCTGCCGCTATCATCATCGTGCAACCTGATCCGCGCCAAAGTGATAGCAATGAGTCAATGCCGTCCGGTACCCATTTGGTACCCCGCACGCTTCGAAGTGGCACTCGAGGGGAGCTACTCACACGAGGAAAGTAACCATGTCATAAGTATCATAAAAGCAGGGCTGGATCATAACTATGATCAAAGTGGAAAACCCCTCCACTAAAGAGAACCCCAATCTGATGCAAAGGTAAACATCCGGTCAACCGCCTAATGTCCGCGGTTACCGCAATACCCCACAATCCATAATCAAGTACAACCTGTCCCAGACTCCAAGGTCCCGACTACACTATCCCAAACCCCTGCTCGAACCCGAGCAACATGATTCAAAAGTCGAAATGAAAAGGAGAAAGGAAACAATCATGGTTTCTCCTAAGTCAATTCCCAATCTGATAGTGTAGCAATAAATAGTGGCCTATCTAGATGTCCATGCAAGCATGCAAATGTCCTCGAGAAAGATAAAAGAAAGAGTATCAAACAGTAACTCCACATGTGTATCAAATAATAGCTCCGCATAAATATAACCATCATGCTAAAATCATCAGTCAACTACACATCTATATATAATTCTTGATCCATAATAAATTATCACTATAATCTTCTCACAATCATGTTCTCACAGTTAATATTTCCCCAATAATATTCCCAACGTGATATTTCCACAAGATTGGTCTCACATGATAAGCTCACATTTTTTTCATTTTGATTTAAGCATGGATGTCAAGGGGTGATCAATCAATAAGTCCAAACGGGGAATCCTCTAAATAAACTTAGTGAGTAAATCACAGTAAGAGGTAAGCAACAACTACCCACAATTATATCATTCAATCATGCATGGTAATCAATCACATAGTCCAAGTGGGGAATTCTCTAATAAACTTAGTAGGTTAGTCGAAAAGTGAGGTAACAACAACCACCCACCTGGAACACAAATCCAAGTCCACAAAACTCTCCAACTGTAAAAGGGCTCCCCGCTATCCAACAACTGTCCTCGCAACGCCTAAAATCCGCGGTTACAGCAAAACAACCGAACTCGGCATAAACGGGCCTTCCAAAACAACCTTTGCAGCATTTCCCAACAGTACGACAGAGAAGGGGAAATTTCACCTCTGTAAAGAGCTCTAAAAAATCCAGAAAAATTATGGTTGTGTTCCACGCGACGAGTAGATCAAAATCAACCTTTTAAACGCCTTGATCCGATGCTCTTAGGCCAAGATATAAAATCAACAAGCCCATGCTGTCCAGGAAATCCATCACAGGAAATGGGGTCAAAAGATGCCTCGGGAACCATGCCAAAAACCCAAAATGAAGCGAAATGATCAACACAAAAATCGAAGCCTTACCTCTCAGGAACATGCTGTCGAAGAAATCGTCTGAAAATTCCTCCTGGTTTGTGCACAGGAAATTTCCGACTGAACTGCGACGGAAATGGGCCGAAAAAGGGAAACGTCGAAGCGCGCCGCGTCGCAGATAACTCGCTGTCGGCAACTCCAAAAATTCCAAAACATCCTAGAGAGATGGAGGACAGAGAGAGGAAGAAGTCATCTTCAGGCCACACCCTCTAATTCTCTCTCTAAAACTCGAAAAAGGCAGAAGAAGAGAGGGGAGGTGGGCTATTTATGGCCCACCAAACATTCGGGCGCACCCCCGAATTCGGGCGCCCGAATGGGTCGCAGCCCGGCCCGCGATCAGCGCCCGGAATCACCCGCCGAACAGCGAACAGCGGCGCCCGCGAGTCGGGCGCCGCCGCGTGTTCCCGCTCGAACACCGCACCAGCGGCGCCCGCCAATGGCTGGACGCCGCGTGGTGCACGTGGGCGGCGCCTCGCCTGCCACGCGGGCGGCGCCCGCCTACCGGCGGCCGACATGCCCCGTGTCCCGCGCCACGCGTGCGTACGGCGTCGGCGCCGTGGCCCCGCGTGCACCGCGTGCTCGTGAGCCCGCGAATCCTGGGACGCCACGTGTCCCACGCAGTTCACGTGGTCCACGCCTCCCGGTCTACACGCCAGGTCTTCCGGAAAGTGTCGACCAACCAGGTGCTGCCACGTATCGCCGCCCCACCGCATCTCTTGACACCGTCCAACCAATCAAAAAATGCCACGTGGCAATTCCGGTCTTCCGTGCTCCCGGTGCACGCCTTGCCCGTGGACCAGCCCGCCTCCGCGCCTGCCCGCGCCCGCCCGCGCCCGCCCGCGCCTGCCCGCGGCCCTGCTCCACCGCTGCGCCGCTGCGCTCCGCCGTGCTCCGCCGCTCGCCGCTCTCCGGAACAGTGTTTCCGGCTGCCGGAGTCACTGTTCCGGCGTGAACAGTACTTTGGCACCGAAAATTAAGTGAATACACCATTTTGATCGTTTTCGCGCGCTGAGTCCAAGTTCGTCGTCCGTTTCTCCAAATTCTCTTCCGAAATTTTGCAGAAAGCCCCCGGAAAGCCAAATTAATCCAGTTTTCGCGCCGGGTCCATTTCTGAGGTCCAATTTCGATACTACAAGCTCCATTACACTGTGTAAGCTTCCGGTAGTCACTGATAAAGTTGTAAAAGCTTCTACAAAAGTCCAGATCATCACATCCTCCCCCACTAAATGAGTTTCGTCCTCGAAACAAAACTAAACAACATCCCTCAGTCCGATGCCTCACATAAGTAGGGGTAGGTATCCCTCATCTCCGACTCCAGTCCCCAGGGCTGTCTGCAAGCTCCTTCAGAAACGTGAAGCAAACCTCTAGCTCGAGCCGCCATAACTCTTCTAGCATCCCCGTACGGCGGCGGCGGCAGCGCGTGCCGGGCGGGGCGCAAGCGCGCGCGGTCGCGACTGATGCCGCGCGGGGTCTATGCCCGCGCGGCCGCGGCAAGTGCCGCGCGGGGCCGGTGCCCGCACGGCCGCGGTTTATGCCGTGCGAGGCCGAGGTCCGCAAGATCGCGGAAGGTGCCGCGCGGGGTTGGTGCCCGTGCGGCCGCGGCTTGCACCGCGCGGAGCTAGGGCCCGCGCGGTCACGGCAAACGCCGCACGGGGCTAGTGCCCGCGCGACCGTACGACCCGCGACACCGCGGGAGCGGCCGCGTCGCTCGACGCGCACGGGTGCCACCGCCGGGTCAAGTTGTCCTTAGTGTTTTGAGTTGTTGGGCTCGATTTATCCACTATTATTTTTCTGTTCTGACCACGGCTCTTTTGGGGACTACTTCTAGGTCCGGGCGTCAACAGAGAGCGAGGTTCGATCTTCGGAGTACACGTTTCGCATAATCAAGGTGGGTAGGTGTTGGTTGTTACCGGTGTGGTGTCGTTTCCGAATACTCGTTCTGATAAAGTAGATATGGTTATAGTTTGACTAACCCCCTAGCATGTGAATCCCTTTTACTATGTCAATCAAGCGACTGCAGTCGCAGGTGCGTTATACTTTTCTGGTTATAGCAGCTGAGGTCGCAAGGCAATAAAAATACTCATATTGCTTACACGCACACCGGCAGTTTGGCCACTGCAGAGAGTGTATTTTTTCGGAAAGATGGTAAGTCGTTTACCCGTGTACCCCACAAGGGGAGGTTAGTGGGGACCCCTCAAGGTGAGGCGACTGCTACTTGGGCAGTGGAGGGGTTGGAGGCACCAAGAAGATGAGTACGGTATTGGGGTTGGTGCCCAAAATATTCTGAAAGCTGGGGTATGTGCCCAGCGGGACTTTCAACAGGGATTTAGCGATACATGAGGGGGAGGGAAAAAGTAAATGCTCCAGTGACGCGGTGTGTTCTTTCTATTTATTGCGTTTACTTGCATATTCTCTACTTTATCAGTCACTGACAACCCACACTGTGACAGGTTCGAGTAGGGGTGGATTTCGGGACGACGGTGAGGCATCAGTTATGTAGGTTTTTATAGGATCCACAAGGATCTAAATAGGTACTATCAAACAACTAGAGGGGGGGTGAATAGGTGTAATACTTATAAAACCAAATCTCAGTGCAAAATAAAAACCAATGCGGAAAATAAAAACAGCACACCGAGATATACGTGGAAACTCCAATCCAAGAGAAAAACCACGGGACCAACACGCAATAACAATCCACTAAGAATAGAAGAATAACAAGGTGATTACCGATTCCACGGACTCAACCCCTCCTTCAGCTTCTTCGGACCTTGCGCTGACCGGTTGGATGTCCACGCAATAACAATCCCTAAGAAAAGAAGAATAACAAGGTGATTACCGTCTCCACGGATTTAACCCCTCCTTCAATTTCTTGGACCTCGCGCTCCACCGATTTTGCACGTCCACTGCACACGTTCGAATCCACGAACGCCACTCGAATCCACGAGCACACGTTTCGAATCCACGAAACGCCTTTAGCACACCGAATCCACGATGCCACGCCGAATCCACGACGCAAACTCAGTCGATAAGAATATTGACTTCGATATATGGTGATCCTTTGCTTAGATTCTCATTGAGGAACCGTAGAAGAAATCTCTAAGCAAAGATTAGATCAATTCGACACAAGATATGTTCTTTTTAGAACCGTCGAATTGACCTAAAAGAGGCTATAAAGAAGATCGATAAAAACCTAGCCTCTAGGGTTGCTCTCAAGTGTTTTATAAATTAATCGGCCGTGCTCCCACCTTTTTGAGAAACCCTAAATGTCTATTTATAGTTTAGAAACCTTTGGAAAGAGATAAGAATCAAAAACATACCTTATCTGGAAATTTTCAGGACGGCGATCCGGATCGGATTTACTGCGATCCGGATCGTCGTAACGAGATTGACGATTCCAGAAAACCAAGGGTTCGGGATCCGGATTGCAAGGTCCGATCCGGATCGTTCATGCAATTCAGCAAAGTCCCATGTTCGGGATCCGGATCGGAATGGCCTAGGATCCGAATTGAAATTGCCAATGAACAAGTACCCTTCGGGATCCGGATTGCAAGGTCTGATCCGGATCCTGAACATGCCCCATGTCCAGTTTTTGATTTTTATGCAATTAAAAGTTCATCCAAGTGTTTCTACACTATAAGAAAGTATTCGGATCACCACAATTATTTAGTTAAACATACCTGATCCTCTTGAATACTTTCTTCTTGAGATTGATGTAACTGATCCACAATTCTTCAACTTCAATCTTCAAGACTCAAGACACTGAGTGTCAACTTGAGCTCTTGTTGAATCTTCTCTAAGTCTTTGATTGCTGATTGACAATTTGATCCCTTTAGGACTCCGACTCAACTCACTGACTTGACTCACGAAATATACCAACACCAAAATGCCGTAACAATCTCCCCCTTTGGCAATTTCGTGATAAAACCCAAAAATACATAAAAGCTCAAAACACTCATCTTAAACAAAAAAATCGAAACTCAATGTCATCACCAAAACATTGATTTTCTTTGCGTGAAAGATCCAATAAATACAAAATTACATTTGAACCAAACAGTCCTAGAACATACTCTATGACTTAGGACTTGGAGTCTTAAAGTGATGTAATTCCTGCAAAACAAAACTCCAAACAAAATCAAACGTTAGTCGTTAGAAATTAGAATCCTACATTTGATCCGTCTTCCTTTTGGTTCTTTTTTTTTTTTCTTTGTCTCCCCCTATCTTGAGCATCTCTAACATGTTCTCCATGTTCTCCCCCTTTGTGATACGATCATCATTTTCCGTTCTCCCCCTATCTCGATGATCTCATCTCTGTCTCCTATTTCTCTCTTCTCCCCTATTTCTCTCTTCTCCCCTATTTCTCTTCTCCCCCTTTTTGTCACAAATTGTCAAACAGTGAACATACTAGACAATAGGAAATCACTAACAGCATTAGTCCATAGTGAAAAAGAGATAAAAGCTCAGTTTCGGTATATAACAAAAACATAGATTGCGTACCGGTACTCGAACGCAAAAATCAAATAATTTCTTGAAACAAATCCAGATTTTGAAATATTTGAATTACCGTTTTGTATTCCATCAAGAAAACAATTTAAGTGCTTGAAAATAATATGAGATCACATAGATGTCATTCAATCCAATTAATTTTACAAAAATTAAAAAGATTTACTCCGAAATCATGAAAAATAAAGGTAAAACATTATAAACCGTTTTTCATGTTATATTCATCAAACACAAGTCATCAAAAATAATCTTGAGATCCAAAGTCTATCAAGATGTAACGGATGTACAAAGATGACTTACAGAGAGTTCGAAATGACATCAATTTGATTTCTTACCCTTTCAAATTTGAGATAAGCACTAAAATACCTAAGGGTGGCTCTTTGAGCATCTTTCAACTATCCCACCTTATACCAACCAGGAGATTGTTCAAAATAAGAGCTTTAAATTTAAATCTCCGAATGCTTCAACTAAACAAAATTTCATAAATAATTTTCAAGCATCATAACATGTGGTAGCTTCACACACAGACCGGACGACCGGGGTGGCAGCTCTTTCCAACATGTGGTGGTAGTTTTCACACTCCTTTCGGATGTAACTCTTTCCACATCTTTTGCAAATCATTCCAATACCCTTGTAAGAATGCAATCTCTTACGTGAAAGAATTAAATCCCAAATTTTAGTCTATCGGTTGTCTCACGTTTATCACAATGAATTCACACAACCGAGATAGATTAAGCATCTAAAGATCACACATGATTTCTAAAATTTGATGCTTATAATATCAAAAACTCCTATAATGAAGTATCTTCAAGATTATGATTATGGAGTAAAGTTGATAATCCAAATAAAATTAATTTGGAGTGAATAAACGTGAAGCCCTTTTTATTCAATGCACTTGTTCAGTAAAAACCCTTTTGTTCAAAAACAAAGTATAAAACGAAGAGCATTGAAAAACATGTAATGCAAAGATTAAGAAAGATATGAAGGGAAAACCAATCAAAGCATTACATACAGTCATAAGCTATTTAGAACTTAAGACAAGGAAAGATATCACCTTTCCGAATCCAAAATCGCTGGATTTTGGGTTGTCTTGATTCATTGTGGTTGGGAGATGATAGCTTTGACTGTTGATCCACCTTAGGTCTTTGCCTCGCAGTGATCCACTTGTATGATTGATGTTGTGGCTCGGACCTTTGGTGGGTTGAGTGAACTCCTTTGACTTGATGTGTCTTTTGATTCCGTTGAGTTCGCTCCGTAGATGAAGTTGCCGAAAGACTCTTCTTTCTCTTTTTCGGGCAATTCTTCACCAAATGTCCTTCAAGTCCACATAAGTGACACGTTCTTCCTTTCAATTTGAATGTGGAACTTGAAGCATGCACAGTTTGATCCTTCTTAAAACCCAAACCAACTTTGGTTGTTTGACCTAATCCGGTCATACAATCTAGTTTCTTGGAATCGGTTGAAAGCCTTTGTATGTCGAATTTGAGTTCATGAACTTGCTTGGTCAAAACTTGGTTGGTGACATGAATCTCCTCAAACTATTTTTCTAGAAAATCAATCTTGTTAATATGGGAATTAACGATCGTTTCCGATTGATTTATCTTTTCCTGGAGGATTTTATTATTATCCAATAAAAGCTCTCGTTCCTCCTCGAGATCATGAAGTTTGATCTTTAAAGCATGATTCTCGTCTTGATTCTCAAGTCGTTGCTTCCTCAACTTCTTGATATGCTTGGCCATCTTCTTAGATTCCGCAAGAAGTTGTTGATATGCCTCAACGAGTTCTTCTTCGTCCGACACCCCCTCACTTGATGACTCTCCGTTGGATGTTGATGTTTCATGCAAAAACAAAGGAATAGAGTCAGTGATTAAAGATGATAAACAAACATTAGAAGAGGGAATTTGAGAAGCATGTAAGGCAACGACTTTTTCCTCTTTACTTGAGGTCGATTCATTAGAAGTAGAATCGTCCCAAGTTTTCGCTTGCAAAGCCTTCTTTTTATATGATTTCGGAGAAGGACATTCCGTTGAAAAATGGTCGTAGCCTTTGCATCTATAGCATTGGATTTCCCCTTCGAAATCATCTTTTTCTTTTTCTTTAGAAGGTTTTGCAAAGCTTTTGAGGTTAGAGGATTTAGAACCCGATGATCCTTTAGAAGGTTTCGTGGATGAAGATCCATCGGTTCGATTCTTCCAAAACTTCCGACGAAATTTCTTTGTGATCCGCGCCAATTGTTCTTCAAAATCGGCAAAAGAGATTTCATCGTCGGAACTCGATTCGCTATCTTCTTCCTTTGTTGATTTGAATGCAATACCTGTAAGCTTAGAAGAAGACTTGGAAGAAACTTGATTAGTAGGAAAAGTCATTTCATAAGTTTGCAAAGCGCCTACTAATTCCTCTACACTCATCTCATCCGGATGACTAACGGTTTCAATGGCGGTAACCTTTGCCCTAAACCGTTCCGGAAGAGTCCGAAGTATCTTTCTTACAATTTTCGACTCCGGGATCTTTTCTCCTAAATTAGCACATGTATTTATTACATCTTGAAGTCTAGTGTAATAATCTGTAAACAATTCATGCTCTTCCATATGAATAGAGTCAAATTGACTTGTAAGCATCTGGAGCTTTTGAATTTTTACAAGATTAGTACCCTCATGTGTAATTTTGAGAATATCCCAAATTTCCTTCGCGGTTTCACACGCGGAAATTCGTGTGAACTCAGTCGAGGAAAGAGAATTAAATAAAGCGTTCATACCTTTCCCATTGTAAGAAGATCTTTCGAGTTCCTCTTTGGACCATCTAGAGCGAGGTTTTGGGGTAGTAGAATTTCCTACTTCCTCAACAGGATGCACCCAACCGTATTCCACGGATTGCCATACTCGCTCATCAATTGCGATGAGAAAGGCTCTCATCCGCACTTTCCAATAAGCATAATTAGTCCCATCAAAAAGAGGAGGTCTATAAATATTACCACTTTCACCCAACATGATAGATAAACCTAAAACCCTCTCTGATACCAATTATAGGTTTTTATAAGATCCACAAAGATCTAAATAGGTACTATCAAACAACTAGAGGGGGGGGTGAATAGGTGTAATACTTATAAAACCAAATCTCAGTGCAAAATAAAAACCAATGCGGAAAATAAAAACAGCACACCGAGATATACGTGGAAACTCCAATCCAGGAGAAAAACCACGGGACCAACACGCAATAACAATCCACTAAGAATAGAAGAATAACAAGGTGATTACCGATTCCACGGACTCAACCCCTCCTTCAGCTTCTTCGGACCTTGCGCTGACCGGTTGGATGTCCACGCAATAACAATCCCTAAGAAAAGAAGAATAACAAGGTAATTACCGTCTCCACGGATTTAACCCCTCCTTCAATTTCTTGGACCTCGCGCTCCACCGATTTTGCACGTCCACTGCACACGTTCGAATCCACGAACGCCACTCGAATCCACGAGCACACGTTTCGAATCCACGAAACGCCTTTAGCACACCGAATCCACGATGCCACGCCGAATCCACGACGCAAACTCAGTCGATAAGAATATTGACTTCGATGGTGATCCTTTGCTTAGATTCTCATTGAGGGACCGTAGAAGAAATCTCTAGCAAAGATTAGATCAATTCGACACAAGATATGTTCTTTTTAGAACCGTCGAATTGACCTAAAAGAGGCTATAAAGAAGATCGATAAAAACCTAGCCTCTAGGGTTGCTCTCAAGTGTTTTATAAATTAATCGGCCGTGCTCCCACCTTTTTGAGAAACCCTAAATGTCTATTTATAGTTTAGAAACCTTTGGAAAGAGATAAGAATCAAAAACATACCTTATCTGGAAATTTTCAGGACGGCGATCCGGATCGGATTTACTGCGATCCGGATCGTCGTAACGAGATTGACGATTCCAGAAAACCAAGGGTTCGGGATCCGGATTGCAAGGTCCGATCCGGATCGTTCATGCAATTCAACAAAGTCCCATGTTCGGGATCCGGATCGGAATGGCCTAGGATCCGGATTGAAATTGCCAATGAACAAGTACCCTTCGGGATCCGGATTGCAAGGTCTGATCCGGATCCTGAACATGTCCCATGTCCAGTTTTTGATTTTTATGCAATTAAAAGTTCATCCAAGTGTTTCTACACTATAAGAAAGTATTCGGATCACCACAATTATTTAGTTAAACATACCTGATCCTCTTGAATACTTTCTTCTTGAGATTGATGTAACTGATCCACAATTCTTCAACTTCAATCTTCAAGACTCAAGACACTGAGTGTCAACTTGAGCTCTTGTTGAATCTTCTCTAAGTCTTTGATTGCTGATTGACAATTTGATCCCTTTAAGACTCCGACTCAACTCACTGACTTGACTCACGAAATATGCCAACACCAAAATGCCGTAACAAGTTAGAGGACACTAGCTAAGAGGGCTAGTAAAACGATACTTATCTTTTTTTTACCTTTGGTTATGGCATTACTATGGTTAGTTTAACTGTGATTCATATACTGTGACTCCGATGGATGTTGGGATGAGGACTTTCTTGTAACTAACTGGTGAATGATAGGATGTGTAATTGTGGCTTGTTTCCAAATACAAACCGGTTTTCAAAGGAGTTTTCAAAGCAAGTGCCGTGTGGGCACCGATTTCAAAACCCATGGATTTATCCTTTCAAGTTAATGGCCACATAAAGAGTTTGCGACAACGATTTAGAAAATTGGGTGTCGTGTAGGCACCGATTTTCAAAACCCATGGGTTTATGTTATAGTCTGTATAAGATAGCGGTGATGGTTTGATGTACTATATCCTCTCCTCGCCGCATGTCATGATTGGAATGGTTAAAGTAGTGGACTTGTTGGCGACGCCGTGCATATACAAAGGAGACTCCGCCCGCTGGGGGAGAGAATTTGTATATGCGGCGGGTCTGGTTCGCGCCGGAGGCAAGGTTCATGTAATTATTTAAGAAAAAAAATGGGTATGTTTTCCGCTCCTTTAGAACCTCCGGGGCGTGACAGATTTTATGGTATCAGAGAAAACAACTTTAACCAAGGTGATCATGACCAACATCCACAGAATGTAATGACACAAGTGACTAACTAAGTTGATAACCAAAGTATAGGTGTGTCACGTACGAGCGTGAGCGCGGGGAAAAAAAAAGGGATAGACTCCAGTGTTCGTAGGTGAAAGGGCTATAGCAATTAAGTCTAGAACTAACTTGGTTTCTTTGTATGCACGGTTAATGGCCCGAAATGCCTCTTCAATCGATGGTGCAGAAGAGGATACGACGGTTCCGGCAACAGTGGAGAAGCGGCCTACTTCACAACAACGAATTACGCGACATGGCTTAGCGCTTTCCCTTGTGTTAGGAAAGACGAACCCCATACGGACTCGCCTTCACAAGGATGGTCTCCATCGCGGACACTATTCGGGTAATACCGACGGTGGGTTTACCTGCTTACCGAGAAGTGATCGACTGGACCACTATGGTGGGGCGGGAATTGGCCGTACACGCACCCGGCAGAAGGATCATGAACTTGCCGGGGGCCGAGAAAACGACCCCAGCCAAACCTAGGATGACTCCCCCAACGGGAGCCGACCACCACAGTATCTGAAGACGCCATCAAGGAATCTGAAACACGTCAGACAAGGGAATTGATACGTCATGGAGTATCGACGAATAGGAAGGTGACCAATTGTGCTTCCTTGTTATAAGGGATCAAGCCCACACAAGGCACGCCTCTTCGTAGATGGATTGAGGTGAGCAATATTTTCAAAATTGTTGCAAGCGGTGGAACTTCACACCTTCAGAAAGTGGTGGATAGGGCCACCCTAGTGGATGCGCGGATTCGTGGTGACGCGCGCCCGCCGAAAGGACGGAGTCACAACAAGGACAAGAAAACGACCCAGCCCTTCTGTCGTAGGGCGGATGTTCTAGAGGGACCGGCCATACATACATACAGAGGGCACCCCGGGGGCTTATTCGTTTCAGGAAGCACGACC
>CM055061.1:39626925-39662519 GCA_029204045.2 Tillandsia leiboldiana
AAACATACCTGATCCTCTTGAATACTTCTTCTTGAAGATGATGTAACGATCCACAATTCTTCAACTTCAATCTTCAAGACTCAAGACACTGGTGTCAATGAGCTCTGTTGAAATCTCTCTAAGTCTTGATTTGACTGATGACAATTTGATCCCTTTAAGACTCCGACTCAACTCACTGACTTGACTCACGAAATATGCCAACACCAAATGCCGTAACATCTCCCCCTTTGGCAATTTCGTGACAAAACCCAAAAAATACATAAAAGCTCAAAGTCACTCATCTTAAACCAAAAAATCGAAACTCAATGTCATCACCAAAACATTGATTTTCTTTGCGTGAAAGATCCAATAAATACAAAATTACATTTGAACCAAACAGTCCTAGAACATACTCTATGACTTAGGACTTGGAGTCTTAAAGTGATGTAATTCCTGCAAAACAAAACTCCAAACAAAATCAAACGTAGTCGTTAGAAATTAGAATCCTACATTTGATCCGTCTTCCTTTTGGTTCTTTTTTTTTTTTCTTTGTCTCCCCCTATCTTGAGCATCTCTAACATGTTCTCCATGTTCTCCCCCTTTGTGATACGATCATCATTTTCCGTTCTCCCCCCTATCTCGATGATCTCATCTCTGTCTCCTATTTCTCTCTTCTCCCCTATTTCTCTCTTCTCCCCTATTTCTCTTCTCCCCCTTTTTGTCACAAATTGTCAAACAGTGAACATACTAGACAATAGGAAATCACTAACAGCATTAGTCCATAGTGAAAAAGAGATAAAAGCTCAGTTTCGGTATATAACAAAAACATAGATTGCGTACCGGTACTCGAACGCAAAAATCAAATAATTTCTTGAAACAAATCCAGATTTTGAAATATTTGAATTACCGTTTTGTATTCCATCAAGAAAACAATTTAAGTGCTTGAAAATATATGAGATCACATAGATGTCATTCAATCCAATTAATTTTACAAAATTAAAAAGATTTACTCCGAAATCATGAAAAATAAAGGTAAAACATTATAAACCGTTTTCATGTTATATTCATCAAACACAAGTCATCAAAAATAATCTTGAGATCCAAAGTCTATCAAGATGTAACGGATGTACAAAGATGACTTTACAGAGAGTTCGAAATGACATCAATTTGATTTCTTACCCTTTCAAATTTGAGATAAGCACTAAAATACCTAAGGGTGGCTCTTTGAGCATCTTTCAACTATCCCACCTTATACCAACCAGGAGATTGTTCAAAATAAGAGCTTTAAATTTAAATCTCCGAATGCTTCAACTAAACAAAATTTCATAAATAATTTTCAAGCATCATAACATGTGGTAGCTTCACACACAGACCGGACGACCGGGGTGGCAGCTCTTTCCAACATGTGGTGGTAGTTTTCACACTCCTTTCGGATGTAACTCTTTCCACATCTTTGCAAATCATTCCAATACCCTTGTAAGAATGCAATCTCTTACGTGAAAGAATTAAATCCCAAATTTTAGTCTATCGGTTGTCTCACGTTTATCACAATGAATTCACACAACCGAGATAGATTAAGCATCTAAAGATCACACATGATTTCTAAAATTTGATGCTTATAATATCAAAAACTCCTATAATGAAGTATCTTCAAGATTATGATTATGGAGTAAAGTTGATAATCCAAATAAAATTAATTTGGAGTGAATAAACGTGAAGCCCTTTTTATTCAATGCACTTGTTCAGTAAAAACCCTTTTGTTCAAAACAAAGTATAAAAACGAAGAGCATTGAAAACATGTAATGCAAAGATTAAGAAAGATATGAAGGGAAAACCAATCAAAGCATTACATACAGTCATAAGCTATTTAGAACTTAAGACAAGGAAAGATATCACCTTTCCGAATCCAAAATCGCTGGATTTTGGGTTGTCTTGATTCATTGTGGTTGGGAGATGATAGCTTTGACTGTTGATCCACCTTAGGTCTTTGCCTCGCAGTGATTCCACTTGTATGATTGATGTTGTGGCTCGGACCTTTGGTGGGTTGAGTGAACTCCTTTGACTTGATGTGTCTTTTGATTCCGTTGAGTTCGCTCCGTAGATGAAGTTGCCGAAAGACTCTTCTTTCTCTTTTTCGGGCAATTCTTCACCAAATGTCCTTCAAGTCCACATAAGTGACACGTTCTTCCTTTCAATTTGAATGTGGAACTTGAAGCATGCACAGTTTGATCCTTCTTAAAACCCAAACCAACTTTGGTTGTTTGACCTAATCCGGTCATACAATCTAGTTTCTTGGAATCGGTTGAAAGCCTTTGTATGTCGAATTTGAGTTCATGAACTTGCTTGGTCAAAACTTGGTTGGTGACATGAATCTCCTCAAACTATTTTTCTAGAAAATCAATCTTGTTAATATGGGAATTAACGATCGTTTCCGATTGATTTATCTTTTCCTGGAGGATTTTATTATTATCCAATAAAAGCTCTCGTTCCTCCTCGAGATCATGAAGTTTGATCTTTAAAGCATGATTCTCGTCTTGATTCTCAAGTCGTTGCTTCCTCAACTTCTTGATATGCTTGGCCATCTTCTTAGATTCCGCAAGAAGTTGTTGATATGCCTCAACGAGTTCTTCTTCGTCCGACACCCCCTCACTTGATGACTCTCCGTTGGATGTTGATGTTTCATGCAAAAACAAAGGAATAGAGTCAGTGATTAAAGATGATAAACAAACATTAGAAGAGGGAATTTGAGAAGCATGTAAGGCAACGACTTTTTCCTCTTTACTTGAGGTCGATTCATTAGAAGTAGAATCGTCCCAAGTTTTCGCTTGCAAAGCCTTCTTTTTATATGATTTCGGAGAAGGACATTCCGTTGAAAAATGGTCGTAGCCTTTGCATCTATAGCATTGGATTTCCCCTTCGAAATCATCT
Organism: Tillandsia leiboldiana; assembly: GCA_029204045.2. Taxonomy (NCBI): domain Eukaryota; kingdom Viridiplantae; phylum Streptophyta; class Magnoliopsida; order Poales; family Bromeliaceae; genus Tillandsia; species Tillandsia leiboldiana. The sequence goes on from CM055061.1 coordinate 39,629,833, forward strand.
TTTTCTTTTTCTTTAGAAGGTTTTGCAAAGCTTTTGAGGTTAGAGGATTTAGAACCCGATGATCCTTTAGAAGGTTTCGTGGATGAAGATCCATCGGTTCGATTCTTCCAAAACTTCCGACGAAATTTCTTTGTGATCCGCGCCAATTGTTCTTCAAAATCGGCAAAAGAGAATTTCATCGTCGGAACTCGATTCGCTATCTTCTTCCTTTGTTGATTTGAATGCAATACCTGTAAGCTTAGAAGAAGACTTGGAAGAAACTTGATTAGTAGGAAAAGTCATTTCATAAGTTTGCAAAGCGCCTACTAATTCCTCTACACTCATCTCATCCGGATGACTAACGGTTTCAATGGCGGTAACCTTTGCCCTAAACCGTTCCGGAAGAGTCCGAAGTATCTTTCTTACAATTTTCGACTCCGGGATCTTTTCTCCTAAATTAGCACATGTATTTATTACATCTTGAAGTCTAGTGTAATAATCTGTAAACAATTCATGCTCTTCCATATGAATAGAGTCAAATTGACTTGTAAGCATCTGGAGCTTTTGAATTTTTACAAGATTAGTACCCTCATGTGTAATTTTGAGAATATCCCAAATTTCCTTCGCGGTTTCACACGCGGAAATTCGTGTGAACTCAGTCGAGGAAAGAGAATTAAATAAAGCGTTCATACCTTTCCCATTGTAAGAAGATCTTTCGAGTTCCTCTTTGGACCATCTAGAGCGAGGTTTTGGGGTAGTAGAATTTCCTACTTCCTCAACAGGATGCACCCAACCGTATTCCACGGATTGCCATACTCGCTCATCAATTGCGATGAGAAAGGCTCTCATCCGCACTTTCCAATAAGCATAATTAGTCCCATCAAAAAGAGGAGGTCTATAAATATTACCACTTTCACCCAACATGATAGATAAACCTAAAACCCTCTCTGATACCAATTATAGGTTTTTATAAGATCCACAAAGATCTAAATAGGTACTATCAAACAACTAGAGGGGGGGTGAATAGGTGTAATACTTATAAAACCAAATCTCAGTGCAAAATAAAAACCAATGCGGAAAATAAAAACAGCACACCGAGATATACGTGGAAACTCCAATCCAGGAGAAAAACCACGGGACCAACACGCAATAACAATCCACTAAGAATAGAAGAATAACAAGGTGATTACCGATTCCACGGACTCAACCCCTCCTTCAGCTTCTTCGGACCTTGCGCTGACCGGTTGGATGTCCACGCAATAACAATCCCTAAGAAAAGAAGAATAACAAGGTAATTACCGTCTCCACGGATTTAACCCCTCCTTCAATTTCTTGGACCTCGCGCTCCACCGATTTTGCACGTCCACTGCACACGTTCGAATCCACGAACGCCACTCGAATCCACGAGCACACGTTTCGAATCCACGAAACGCCTTTAGCACACCGAATCCACGATGCCACGCCGAATCCACGACGCAAACTCAGTCGATAAGAATATTGACTTCGATGGTGATCCTTTGCTTAGATTCTCATTGAGGGACCGTAGAAGAAATCTCTAGCAAAGATTAGATCAATTCGACACAAGATATGTTCTTTTTAGAACCGTCGAATTGACCTAAAAGAGGCTATAAAGAAGATCGATAAAAACCTAGCCTCTAGGGTTGCTCTCAAGTGTTTTATAAATTAATCGGCCGTGCTCCCACCTTTTTGAGAAACCCTAAATGTCTATTTATAGTTTAGAAACCTTTGGAAAGAGATAAGAATCAAAAACATACCTTATCTGGAAATTTTCAGGACGGCGATCCGGATCGGATTTACTGCGATCCGGATCGTCGTAACGAGATTGACGATTCCAGAAAACCAAGGGTTCGGGATCCGGATTGCAAGGTCCGATCCGGATCGTTCATGCAATTCAACAAAGTCCCATGTTCGGGATCCGGATCGGAATGGCCTAGGATCCGGATTGAAATTGCCAATGAACAAGTACCCTTCGGGATCCGGATTGCAAGGTCTGATCCGGATCCTGAACATGTCCCATGTCCAGTTTTTGATTTTTATGCAATTAAAAGTTCATCCAAGTGTTTCTACACTATAAGAAAGTATTCGGATCACCACAATTATTTAGTTAAACATACCTGATCCTCTTGAATACTTTCTTCTTGAGATTGATGTAACTGATCCACAATTCTTCAACTTCAATCTTCAAGACTCAAGACACTGAGTGTCAACTTGAGCTCTTGTTGAATCTTCTCTAAGTCTTTGATTGCTGATTGACAATTTGATCCCTTTAAGACTCCGACTCAACTCACTGACTTGACTCACGAAATATGCCAACACCAAAATGCCGTAACAAGTTAGAGGACACTAGCTAAGAGGGCTAGTAAAACGATACTTTATCTTTTTTTTACCTTTGGTTATGGCATTACTATGGTTAGTTTAACTGTGATTCATATACTGTGACTTCCGATGGATGTTGGGATGAGGACTTTCTTGTAACTAACTGGTGAATGATAGGATGTGTAATTGTGGCTTGTTTCCAAATACAAACCGGTTTCAAAGGAGTTTTCAAAGCAAGTGCCGTGTGGGCACCGATTTCAAAACCCATGGATTTATCCTTTCAAGTTAATGGCCACATAAAGAGTTTGCGACAACGATTTAGAAAATTGGGTGTCGTGTAGGCACCGATTTTCAAAACCCATGGGTTTATGTTATAGTCTGTATAAGATAGCGGTGATGGTTTGATGTACTATATCCTCTCCTCGCCGCATGTCATGATTGGAATGGTTAAAGTAGTGGACTTGTTGGCGACGCCGTGCATATACAAAGGAGACTCCGCCCGCTGGGGGAGAGAATTTGTATATGCGGCGGGTCTGGTTCGCGCCGGAGGCAAGGTTCATGTAATTATTTAAGAAAAAAAATGGGTATGTTTTCCGCTCCTTTAGAACCTCCGGGGCGTGACAGATTTTATGGTATCAGAGAAAACAACTTTAACCAAGGTGATCATGACCAACATCCACAGAATGTAATGACACAAGTGACTAACTAAGTTGATAACCAAAGTATAGGTGTGTCACGTACGAGCGTGAGCGCGGGGAAAAAAAAAGGGATAGACTCCCAGTGTTCGTAGGTGAAAGGGCTATAGCAATTAAGTCTAGAACTAACTTGGTTTCTTTGTATGCACGGTTAATGGCCCGAAACTGCTCTTCAATCGATGGTGCAGAAGAGGATACGACGGTTCCGGCAACAGTGGAGAAGCGGCTACTCCAACAACGAATTACGCGACATGGCTTAGCGCTTTCCCTTGTGTTAGGAAAGACGAACCCCATACGGCTCGCCTTCACAAGGATGGTCTACATCGCGACACTATTCGGGTAATACCGACGGTGGGTTTACCTGCTTACCGAGAAGTGATCGACTGGACCACTATGGTGGGGCGGGAATTGGCCGTTACACGCACCCGGCAGAAGGATCATGAACTTGCCGGGGGCCGAAAACGACCCCAGCCATAACCTAGGAATGACTCCCCCAACGGGAGCCGACCACCACAGTATCTGAAGACGCCACAAGGAATCTGAAACACGTCAGACAAGGGAATTGATACGTCATGGAGTATCGACAAGAATAGGTAAGGTTGACCAATTGTGCTTCCTTTGTTATAAGGGATCAAGCACACAAGGCCCGCCTCTTCGTAGATGGATTGCGGAGCAATATTTTCAAAATTGTGCAAGCGGTGGAACTTCACACCTTCCAGAAAGTGGTGGATAGGGCCACCCTAGTGGAGCGCGGATTCGTGGTGACGCGCGCCCGACGAAAGGACTCGGAGTACAACAAGGACAAGAAACGACCCCAGCCCTTCTTCGTAGGGGGATTTTCTAGCAGGGACCGGCCATACATCACCTACAGAGGGGCACCCCGGGGGATTATTCGTTTCAGGAAGCACGACCATTGCTTCTAATATGACAAACTGGGACAATTCCGCTTTAACTGCCCTGAACCCGGGAACAATTCTTCGGAGCCGCGACATGGGTGAGAGGTCTTATGCGACGACACGACAAAGGACGCACTACCCGAGGGAAGTAGTAGCAGGAAAGACCCTTACGAAGAGTAATGTTGGTCTTGACCCCAGGAGAAACCTTAGAAGCAAATACTTTGTACATTCCTGCCCAATAAGGATGCGAAGACTTAGTTGTCCTTGGTGTTGGCCATTTATTTATGGGTCAAGTAGGTCCAACTTCTTGCCTCGAGACAATAGGCCCAATAAGTTGAGTGGGGTGAGCCCAATAAGTCGAGTGGGCTGCGGTCCACAACAGACCTAACGGCAAAAGACCCAACGTCTGGGTGGGTTGAGTCCGGTCGAGATCCGTGGCGCTGTGTCAGTACGCTTTTAGTGTATTGGTTGCATATCTCTAAAAGCTCGAGCTTTCGGGGTTAATGGTTAGCGCCAACGATCCGACATTTAGGACTTAGTGGCGTCACTGCTAAGAGAATTCGAGGGGATACTCGGAAGGGATGGGCTTACCGAGTAGCAGGTGCTAGCCAATTGCGAGAAACCGAGCGTGCCATCGTGGGGCACACCCGTTCTATTCATACGGAAGAAGGACGGGAGTCTACGATTGTACATCGACAATCGGGGAATGGATAAGGTCATAGTAAAGGACAATACCCTCGCCTCAGATGGAGGACCTATTCGACCAACTACCAGGAGCGACGGCGTCTTCAAAGATTGATCTGCTGTCCGGCTATCGCCAGGTTAGAGTCCGGAGTGATGACATACCGAAACAGTCCTTCTAACTCGGTATGGTCATTACGAGTTTACGGTTATACCGTTTGGACTCATTGTCGCTCCAGCGGTGTTCATGAAGGTGATGAACAGGATCATGGAACCCTTCTTAGACCAGTTTGTAGTGGTCTTTATAGATGGCATCCTGATCTACGCTCGCACAGACAAAGAGCACGAGGAACACTGGCAAGTGATCCTCCAGACCCTCCGGTACCAGAAAGTGTATGCCAAACTCGAAAGGGGTGAGTTCTGGCTCCGTGAGGTAGACTTGTTGGGACACATAGTCTCAGTGTCGGGAATAGTGGGGGACCCGAGGAAGATAGAATCCGTGACCGACTAGGCTCGGCCAACGACGGGGACAGCTCAAGGATTATGAGCGGAACCATCCTACACACGACTTGGAGCTCGCGGCAGTCGTGTTTGCGTTAAAGCTCTGGAAGCACTACCTCTACGGGGCGCATTGTAATGTGTACTCTGACCACCAGAGCCTCAAATACTTGTTTACGCAAAAGGAGTTGAACTTACGGCAACGGCGGTGGTTGGAACTACTTAAGGACTACGATTTGTCCATCCATTACCACCCCGGAAAGGCAAACGGGGTGGCCGAAGCCTTGAGCCAGAAGGGACAAGCAGGGGAGACGGCACTGAGCGCCCTTACCCAACAGGATCGGCTAATTGCACAATTCTCGCAACTGAGACTGGAGGTAGTGCCAGCAGGAGCAGTTGCGAAATTTCTGTCCTTGGTAATAAAGCCTACGCTGATAGAGGGGATCGCAGAAGGCCAAGCGACGGACCCAACCCTACAGCAGGTGTGGGACAGGTCATCCTCGAAACCAGGTGGGGATTTTGTGATCGGCGTTGACGACGTGTTGAGGTTCCGGGGACGAGTCTGCGTGCCTGAAGTGCCGGAATTGAGGAAAGAAATTCTGGCCGAAGCGCATAACGCCCCCTACACTGCGCATCTCGGAGGTACAAAAATGTACAGAGACCTGAGACAGACCTTTTGGTGGCCTAAATTAAAGAACGATGCGGCGCAGTTCGTGGCACGATGTTTGGTGTGCCACCAGGTGAAGGCGGAACACCAGCGACCGGCAGGAAAACTACAACCGTTGCCCATACCGGAGTGGAAATAGGAACGGATCACCATGGATTTTGTGACCGGTTTTCCACGATCGCAACAAGGACACGACGCGATATGGGTCATTGTGGACCGTCTGACGAAATCGGCCCACTTTATACCGATTCACACGACGTGGAGTAGAGATCGGCTGGCGCAGACCTATATCGACGAGGTGGTGAGGTTGCATGGAGTACCATCATCCATAACCTCGGACAGGGACACACGCTTCGTGTCAAACTTTTGGCGGAGTCTGCAGTAGGCATTGGGGACCAAGCTGCAGTTTAGCACGGCATTTCACCCGCAAACGGACGGGCAATCGGAACGAGTAATCCAGATTCTCGAATATATGCTTCGAGCTTGTGTGCTAAGCCTTGGGGAGGGGTGGTCGCGTTACCTACCCCTCGTGGAATTTGCTTACAATAATAGCTATCAGGCTAGTATTCAGATGGCCCGTACGAAGCCTTGTACGGACGCCGGTGTTGATCGCCCATTTGCTTGGACGACTTAGGAGAGCGGAAGCTCTTGGGGCCAGACCTCGTAGAGGAAACAGAAGCAAAGGTGTGCCTTATCAGGCAGCGGTTGTTGACCGCCCAGAGCCGGCAGAAAGGTTACGCGGACCAGAGGCGACGGGAATTGGAATTTTTGGTAGGGGAATCATGTGTTGTTACGCGTGTCACCGTCTAAGGGGACAAGACGGTTCGGCATACGAGGGAAGTTGAGCCCACGGTAGGTGGGATCGTTCGAAATCTTGGAGCACGTGGGCCCGGTGGCATACCGGTTGGCCTTACCGCCAAATCTTGAACAGGTGCATAACGTTTTCCACGTTTCGATGCTCCGGAAGTACTTATTTGATCCGTCGCACGTCCTCGACGCCTCGGCCGTTGAACTGCGGGAAGACTTGAGCTTCGAAGAAACGCCGATGCGGATCTTGGCAAGAGAAGAAAAGAACCTTCGGAACCGGACGATCCCCTACGTAAAGGTGCAATGGAGTAACCACGAGGAGCGCGAGGCGACGTGGGAACTTGAAACAAAAATGAGAGAGTGTTACCCCGAGTTATTTAGTGAGGAGTGAGATTAAGTTTCGAGGACGAAACTTCTTTTAAGAGGTGAGTGGTGTAATATCATATATTTTGTAACACTTAATACCTCCTGCTAATAAAGTTTCTGTTTAATGTAATTAATGTAACGGGTTTACTTAAGTCGATAATTTGGAGGTACGAGTATTTTTCTGCGATAGAGCTCGGGAAACGGAGAACGGCAGTGCGATCGGATACGGATTCCGACTTACGGAACTCCCGAAAAGGGGTAGAAAGTGATCGCAATGCCCAGGGGGTGCATCGAAATCCGCATAAGTGATTTGGCACGCTTTCCGAGGAAAAGGGAGGCAATTATCTTTAAAGAACTATCCCAAAGAATATTAATTGAGGAATTAATTAATTGAGGATTATCTCTAAGGAATTATTCCGAAGGATCTTATCTGAGGAATTAATTAATTGAGGAATTAATTAATTAGGATTTTAATACCCGATGTGGGTTTTGCCATACAAGAAGATTTAATTTGTGACTTCTCCGGAAAGAAAGAAAAAGTGAAACCCTAACCGAAAGAAAGAAAAGGTGAAACCCTAACCGAGAGAAAGAAAGAGCGAAAGAAAAGAAAAGAGAAGATGAAACCCTAATCGGAAAGGAACGGTGGGAAAGAAGGTGAAGACGGAGGGACCTAGACCCTCCCGACGAGCGTGACGAAGCCGGGAGTGTGATCGGATTACCATCTCCGGCGATTAGAGGTAACCTAGATTTATGTTTGTGTATTTCGCTCGGTTTTTGGGGTTTCGTTCTCTTTCACGGAGTCTTAGGAGGAGTCGTCGCTACCCTAGGCGTCGTCGCCGCGGAGCCCTAGGGCATCACCGCCGCGACCGGGATGCGCGCCGCGCGGGGACGGTGCCCGCACGGTCGCAACACGTGCCGCGTGGGACCAAGGTCCCGCGAGGCCGAGGATAGGGTAAGCGCCGCGCGGGGCCGGTGCCCTCGCGGCCGAGACAAAGCGCGACGGCGGCAGCACGCGCCGCGCGGGGCTCAGGCCCGCACGGCCGCGGCTGCATGCCGCGCGGGCAGACGCCCGTGCGGCGGCAGCAGCACGCGCCACGCGGGGTTCATGCCCGCGCGGCCGCGGCTGCATGCCGCGCGGGCGGGTGCCCTCGCGGTGGCGGCAGCGCGGGCCGCGCGAGGCTTATGCCCGCGCGGCCGCGGATGCGTGTCGCGCGGGCAGGTGCCGCGCGGCGGCGGTGGCGGCAGCGCGCGCCGCGCGAGGCTTATGCCCGCGCGGCCGCGGCTGCATGCCGCACGGCGGCGGCGTGAGCCCGTGCCACGCGGGACGCAAGCCCTCGCGGTCGCGGCTAATGCCGCGCGGGGTCTGTGCCCGCGCGGCCGCGGCAAGTGTCGCGCGGGGCCGGTGCCCGCGCGGCCGCGGTTTCCGCCATTCGAGGCCGAGGTCTGCACGATCGCGGAAGGTGCCGTGCGGCGTTGGTGCCCGTGCGGCCGCGGCTTGCACCCCGCGAAGCTAGGGCCCGCGAGGTCACGGCAAACGCCACGCGGGGCTGGTGCCCGCGCGGCCGTACGACCCGCGACACCGCGGGGGCGGCCGCGTCGCTCGACGCGCACTGGCGCCACCGCCGGGTCAAGTTGTCCTTAGTGTTTTGAGTTGTTGGGTTCGGTTTATCCACTATTATTTTTCTGTTCTGACCACGGCTCTTTTGGGGACTACTTCTAGGTCCGGGCGTCAACAGAGAGCGAGGTTTGATCTTCGGAGTACACGTTTCACATAATCAAGGTGGGTAGGTGTTGGTTGTTACCGGTGTGGTGTCGTTTCCGAATACTCGTTTTGATAAAGTAGATATGGTTATAGTTTGACTAACCCCCTAGCATGTGAATCCCTTTTACTATGTCAATCAAGCGACTGCGGTCGCAGGTGTGTTATACTTTTCTGGTAATAGCAGCTGAGGTCACAAGGGAATAAAAATACTCATATTGCTTACACGCACACCGGCAGTTTGGCCACTGCAGAGGGTGTATTTTTCCGGAAAGATGGTAAGTCGTTTACCCGTGTACCCCACAAGGGGAGGTTAGTGGGGACCCCTCAAGGTGAGGCGACTGCTACCTGGGCAGTGGAGGGGTTGGAGGCACCAAGAAGATGAGTACGGTATTGGAGTTGGTGCCCAAAATATTCTGAAAGCTGGGGTATGTGCCCAGCAGGACTTTCAACAGGGATTTAGCGATACATGAGGGGGAGGGGAAAAGTAAATGCTCCAGTGACGCGGTGTGTTCTTTCTATTTATTGCGTTTACTTGCATATTCTCTACTTTATCAGTCACTGACAACCCACACTGTGACAGGTTCGAGTAGGGGTGGATTTCGGGACGACGGTGAGGCATCAGTTAGAGGACACTAGCTAAGAGGGCTAGTAAAACGATACTTTATCATTTTTTTACCTTTGGTTATGGCATTACTATGGTTAGTTTAACTGTGATTCATATACTGTGACTTCCGATGGATGTTGGGATGAGGACTTTCTTGTAACTAACTGGTGAATGACAGGGTGTGTAATTGTGGCTTGTTTTCAAATACAAACCGGTTTCAAAGGAGTTTTCAAAGCAAGTGCCGTGTGGGCACCGATTTCAAAACCCATGGATTTATCCTTTCAAGTTAATGGCCACATAAAGAGTTTGCGACAACGATTTAGAAAACTGGGTGTCGTGTGGGCACCGATTTTCAAAACCCATGGATTTATGTTATAGTCTGTATAAGATAGCGGTGATGGTTTGATGTACTATATCCTCTCCTCGCCGCATGTCATGATTGGAATGGTTAAAGTAGTGGACTTGTTGGCGACGCCGTGCATATACAAAGGAGACTCCGCCCGTTGGGGGAGAGAATTTGTATATGCAGCGGATCTGGTTCGCGCCGGAGGCAAGGTTCATGTAATTATTTAAGAAAAAAAAAATAGGTACGTTTTCCGCTCCTTTAGAACCTCCGGGGTGTGACAACCCCCCCCCCTAACAACTAAAAAGGATTCAAATAAGATCAAAATGGAAAATCGGGAGGTCGAGGTACTACAAAAATAATTAAAATAAACCAATGACATAAAAAGATGAAAAGTCCGATCGTAGAAGGATCCCGTCCGATCACCTCGAAAAGCGTGCCGGCCACTTAGCACGGATTCCGACGCACCACACAAAGGCAAACACTTTGCCCCCCATTTCGGGAGATCCGTAAATCGGAATCTGAATCCGTTTGCTTTGTCCTCCTCCATTTTCTGAGCTCAATCGTAGAAAAATACTCGCGGTCCAGGCCAGTCCATTGCAGAAAACACAGTGAAAAGTTTCCCTAACAATCCCGTCATAAAAAGAAGATATGCAAAGGCATTGGAACGCCAGGACCCTACATCACTCACCACTTAAAAGAAGTTTTGTCCTCGAAACATAACCTTGGTCCGCAACGAATACATCTGGGTAGCACTCCCTCATCTTTGACTCCAGTTCCCAAGTCGCTTCACGTTCTTCCAGGTTGCTCCACAGCACCTTCTCATAGGGGATCGTCCGGTTGCGCAATCCTTTTTTTTTTGTCCTCCCGTGCTAAGATTCGCACGGGTGTTTCGTCGAAGCCCAGGTCCTCTCTAAGCTCAAAAGCAGTAACCATCCTTCACCCGCCTCAAGTACGGCGGCTTGGAGCATATCCACGAAAATCTGGATCACTCTCTCGGACCGTCCGTCGGCCTGGGGGTGAAACGCCGTGCTGAAGTGTGGGTTAGTCTCTAGAGTTCAAAATAGAATTTGCCAAAGGTTCGACACGAGCCGAGTGTCTCTAGTCCACGTCGTACGGATAGGTGAGAAAAGAGTCGACTTCGTCAATCGATCCACTGAGACTCAAACTGCATCGTGCCCTTGATGAGATACAGAAAAAACTCATGACGAATTCCATGCTGATTCGCTCCCATTTCCACTCTGGTACAGGCAGAGATTGTAGTTTTCCCCGCTGGGCGCTGATTTTTGAACTCTACTCGTTAACCATCAAAATAGCGAGCAGCGAACTGTGTTACATCCCCCTTCGGTTTAGTCCACAAAAAAAATTCTGCTCGAGGTCCTCGTACATCTTCGTGACACCTGGATGCGCCGCACAGGGAGCGCAGTGCGCCTCTGACAGTATCTCTTTCTTTAACTCTGGCAGCTCGGGCACGCAATTCCGCCCTCGAAACATATTTTGTCGTTCGCACTCGCCGAAAAGTCGCTCGCGTGGTCCGGGGTGTCTTGTCTCGAATAAGCTGTATCTGTGCGCCTGTCTTCTGACCTTAAAGGGTTTCTCTAATAGGGTTGGCTTTACCATCAAGGACAAAAGTCGCGCGACAGTACCGGTCCTGCTGAGTACTCGCGCTCATCGGTTTCCCCCTCGATTTGACCCTTCTTGCTCAAAACATGCGCTACTACACTTGCTTTTCCCGGGTGATACTGAATGGACAAGCCGAGTCCTTCAGCAACTCCAACCAATGCCTCTGCCGCAAAATCAAATCCTTCTATGTGAACAAAACTTACGACTCTGGCGATCCGAAAACACATTACGATGAACTCCAAGAAAAGGTGATGTCTCCTAAAGCTTTAAAACGAAGGCGACTGCTGCCCGTTCCTGATCGTGTGTCGGGTAGTTCCGCTCATATTCTCTGCGATTCTCGTTGCTGAAACTGTGTGCCCCAAAAAGCCCACTTTGCGAAGTCAGAACTCACATTTCTTAAGCTTAGCAAACAGCCCCTGGTCCCTGAGAGTCCGGAGAATAATCTGCAAGTGCCCCTCGTTGTTGATCGAAGTGGTCATCAATCCCGGACTTGTTCTTCATCGTAACCCTGTTTATCTCCCTGTAGTCGATGCGTAGACGTAGGATTCCGTTCTTCTTTCGCACGAAGAGCACGGGTGCGCCCCCAAGGCGACACCCTCGGTCTGATGAACCCTTAAAAGTTCAAAACAACTAACCCGACGACAAGGACAACAAACCACACTAACACCCTCACAAGGCTCCAAGAGGTGCCAACAAAACAGGCTGGGTTACTAACTACCCGAAATTTTCCCCTGAGAACCACGAACTCACCTGTCACCACACGGACTGCTCCCCTCCGTCATCAACATGGGCCACTTCCACCCGTCACCAACACGGGCCACAAGCTCGGAGCGAAGCCACCATCCCGGACCACTCGTTCCGACTGTCCGTCCTACCGAGGCGACGGTTAAAACTAACATTAGGTTTCAGCTCTAAGACCTACCACAAGGTCTACCCCAACGAAAGAGCTGCGTATAGGGCCTCCTAGCCGAAAGTGACCAGTGCCAAAACTCCGAGTAGACGCCAGATTCCCCTTGACTCACACCTGCCCCAAAAGATCAACAATCCAAAACGCTCCCAAACTAAGCCTCAAGGCTATGCCTTAGTCATGGGAAGCTGGTGACGAAACCCACAAGGTAAGGTCCCACCTCCGTCCTGGCACCGACGGGGTGCGACACTCTAAATAACCACTAACTCTCGGTCCCAAACCGTTGCCCCTCCAAGTACCGGGCATCGAAACGAGCGGTAAACCTCCAGACCAACGGTGACACTCCCAACTAGGAGAAAATCTAAGCTCTAGGTCCGCTCAACAAGGACCTCCAGGTACTGTAGACTATCCGTCTAAAACCTAAAGGGTTGGAAGAAGACAAGCAACGAAAACAGCGAGAAGAACCTTGTCAAAAGTTGCCTAGGTTCACTAAACGCACTCGAGGGATCACGCGCCACCCCACCAATATGACAACCTAACCGACCCTCTTGCGCAGAACCAAGGAACCCGACCCAGAGCTACCTGGCACCACCCAGCGTCAAAAGCTAAACCCCTAAATAAAAAGTCGCCACTTACGCGCACTTGTGCGAAACAAGGCACGCCCTCTCTAACCGAAAACGAGCCCAAACGAATAAGATTACTAGCCCCGGTGGTCTCCCTTTCTAACCCAAAGGAGCACCCCGAGACCCCATCGCGACAATTTCTACAACCATCGCAATGTCTACGGTAAAGAGCCGAACTATGGGTAACAACCATAGGGGAGGAATCCTCATTCCCACCCATACCTTGCCCATGGTGCAAAAAGAATCGGCTGATTATCTGCTATAACCTAACACCAGAAGACCCAGAAGGTACAAGTTTAGACAACGGTTGTCCAATTACCCACTACCGACAAACGGCCGACACCCTAACAAACACCGGTGGATTGCACTACCACCCGTCACTGTTACCGACGACGACCCGAACGACGGCAGAGGAAGGGGTTCGAAAAAAAAACAAAAGCCGACGCAACGATCTGTCGTGCCAACAGCCGCACCAAGTGCATAAACACCGTCATCAGACCCACCGTACCTCCTATGCTGGTTGCCTAAACCATTTACTCATAGCAACCATCAAGGCCCCAGTGGCAGCCGGCCTCGACCCCAACCTCCACATCAACCCGACTACACCAGCACAACACCCGAGCTAACCCGGAAAACTAAACTCAACAGTCCCGCACTCTCGCATCTCTACGCAATTATACCCTGATCATTTCATTAGTTAGTAGCCAGTGGTAATGTGCTCCTGTGGATGTTGGACAGCGACTACTGTGGTTAAAGCTGTTTCTCTCTGATACCATCGTAATCTGTCACGCCCGGGGGGTTTCATTAAGCGGAAGACGACCACTAAAAAGATTTGAATTTTTGCTTATATATTTTTTTTCTTGAAACCAACCTCCCCCAGTGCGTGCCCAGACCCGCCGCATATACAAATTCACTCTGCGAACGGGCAGAGTCTCCTTTGTATATGCACGGCGTCCTGACTACAACAACCATGCAATCATCACTTTAACCACACTAGTTCAACAGTCGAGGGCATACAACCATTTTCCATAAGTATTAAAGAGGCCGGCTAATTTTGAAAGGATAAATCCACAAGTTTTTAGATACGGTGCCCACACGACACCCAGGTTTTTCAAAACGGTTTTCGAAATCCATAAATCCATAGGGTTTTAAAATGGTGCCTACACGACACCCAGATTTTCAAAACGGTTTTCGCAATCCATAAATCCACAGGGTTTTAAAATGGTGCCTACACGACACCCAGATTTTCAAAACGGTTTTCGCAATCCATAAATCCACAGGGTTTTAAAAATGGTGCCCACACGACACCCACATTTTTAAAACAGCTTTCGAAATATTTTCTTTTTCTTTTCTTTTTTAGTTTGAAAGCGGCCAATCGGGAAAAGCAAAACAACCACCCACAAGGATAATAAAAGACATTCGAACATCCACATCGACCCTACAAGGGTATCGCAATCCACAAAGTAAGCTACTAACAAGTAATGAAATGCGCGATATATGAAGTAAATACAGTCTATGGCCTCGAAGGACCAAAAGTGTTCCTGCCACGGCCTCACCGTCGCCCTAGCTCTCACCCCCCGAAGGAACCTGTCACAGAGTGGGAAGTCAGCGACACAAGGTATAAAAGATGAAATGCAGGAAGACTGTAACTAAAGCAAACCGTAAGAAAACCAGAGTAACCGCCCTCCGCATCGTGCGATCGATGGTGTCCCCTCCCCCTGCAAAACCTAAACCGGGCACCTGCCCCGGCAACCCAGACCGAGCACTAACCTCAAGACAAAAAACCAAACCGAGCACCAACCTCGGGAAAGAAAACCAAACCGAGCACTAACCTCAAGAAAGAAAACCAAACCAAGCACCAATCTCGGGAAAGAAAACCGAACCGAGCACCAACCTCGGGAAAGAAAACCGAACCGAGCACCAACCTCGGGAAAGAAAACCGAACCGAGCACCAACCTCGGGAAAAGAAAACCGAACCGAGCAGCAACCTCGGAAGAGAAAACCGAACCGAGCACCAACATCGGATATGAAAACCGAACCGAGCACCAACCTCGGAAAATAAAACCGAACCGAGAACCAACCTCGGGAAAAGAAAACTGAACCGAGCACCAACCTCGGTAAGCCACGCCGAGCACCTACCTCGACGGGTCGCACCGCTCACACCTTGGCGCCTCAAACCCCCCACCTACGGGGGCCCCCACTACATCACCTCGTGGGTATACACGGGTCATCGACCACTTTTCCGGAAAAGTACACCTTTTGCGGTGGCCAAACCGCGGGTGCGCGTGCTGCAGCCTCGAGCATCATAACCAAATACACGAAACCAAACCAATAATAAAAACCATAAACACTATCAACATTAGTACAGTTAAACAAACAATTGGAGATCATCAACAGCTTTCGAAAAGTCCCACACTAAGTCTCGAACGAAAACCCACAACATGATAAACATGAAAATAACGATAGTGCGCATAAAGGGATTCTAAGAGTGTACCCACCTGAACCGCGAAGAAGAATGTGTGCGGAAACGCCAGTTAAAATACCCTCACATTACCCCCGAAAAGCTACAATAAGAATTATTATTAAAACAATCATCGTCGTGGTCAAAAACACTCAAAAACGGGGCGAAACGGGCCTAAAACGGAGCTTCTGGATCCTTTTCTGAAGGCTGGTGCACGGGTCCAGGCGTGGACCGGGTCAACGACGCAGAGGAGGCGGCGGCGCAGACCGGGCTCACCCCGGGAGCGTGCACCAGGAAGATTGGGCCGGGCTGGTGCACGCGCAGGCGCGCACCGGGCTCACCCTCCCAGGCCGCGGCGGCGCGCACTGGCTGCACGCTGGAGGCGTGCACCATGGTAGGCGGGCCGGGCTGGCGCACGCGCCCGTGCGCCTGCCTCACCCCCCCGGGCCGCGGCGACACGCACCGGGTGCACGCTGGAGGCGTGCACCGCGGTAGGCGGGCCGGGCTGGCGCACGCGTCCGTGCGCTTGGTTCCGCGCCTTCGGGCTGCGGGATGTGCGCCGGGCGCACGCCACTCCGGTGGACCGCGCGGGTGTGGTCCGTACGGTGAACAGTAAAACCTCCCGTTTTGTTTCCCCGCGGCTCCGGTGATGACCCCGCGAACACGGCGACTGCGGCGACGACCCCGTGGCCATGACAACGGCGGTGGCGGCCTCCCGTTTAACAACGGCGGCGGCGGCTTCCCGTTACCAAAACAAACCCACACGGCGTGCGACACCCGAACGACCATCACCCAACCCTCGACCCCACAGAAATTGCAAACAGGGAAAAAGAACACGATCACTTACCGATCCTGCGAGGAAGGGGAAAAAGGATCGTCCCTCTCGTCTCCAACGTAAGGCTCCCCGAAAGATGGATTCCCCCATTCTTCCTTCTTCTTTTCGATCGCTCCCCTAATTCGAATTTTCGAAATTCAAAACTCCCCCTCCGCTCACGTTCTCGAAAGGAAAAAGATAAAATAAACTAAAGTCTCGTACGGAAGGGTGCTGTAAAAGAATAAAAATCCTCCAAACCCTAGGCCCAGATTTGACTCAGACTTCCTCAAAAATCGTGCAAATTACAATGCACGCATCTCGGTGCACTTTACGGTCACCGGGAGCTTTGAACCCCATCCCGGGAGATTCGTAAGTCCGATTTCAAATCCGATCGCACCGCCATTCATTATTTTGCGAGCTCTACCACCTAAAAATACCCGCAAACCCCGACGGTCAGCCCAGAAATTCTCAAACTTTCAACCCCGCCTAACAACTAAAAAGGATTCAAATAAAATCAAAACAGAAAATCGGGAGGTCGAGGTACTACAAAAATAATTAAAATAAACCAATGACATAAAAAGATGAAAAGTCCGATCGTAGAAGGATCCCGTCCGATCACCTCGAAAAGCGTGCCGGCCACTTAGCACAATTCCGACGCACCACACAAAGGCAAACGCTTTGCCCCCCATTCCGGGAGATCCGTAAATCGGAATCTGAATCCGTTCGCTTTGTCCTCCCCCATTTTCCGAGCTCAATCGTAGAAAAATACTCGCGGTCCAGGCCACTCCATTGCAGAAAACACAGTGAAATGTTTCCCTAACAATCCCGTCATAAAAAGAATATATGCAAAGGCATTGGAACGCTAGGACCCTACATCACTCACCACTTAAAAGAAGTTTCGTCCTCGAAACTTAACCTTGGTCCGCAACGAATACATCTGGGTAGCACTCCCTCATCTTTGGCTCCAGTTCCCAAGTCGCTTCACGTTCTTCCTGGTTGCTCCACAGCACCTTCTCATAGGGGATCGTCCGGTTGTGCAATCCTTTTTTTTTTTGTCCTCCCGTGCTAATATCCGCACGGGTGTTTCGTCGAAGCCCAGGTCCTCTCTAAGCTCAAAAGCAGTCACCATCCATCACCCGCCTCAAGTACGCCGGCTCGGAGCATATGCTCGAAAATCTAGATCACTCTCTCGGACCGTCCGTCGGCCTAGGGGTTAAATG
This sequence comes from Tillandsia leiboldiana, assembly GCA_029204045.2. Taxonomy (NCBI): domain Eukaryota; kingdom Viridiplantae; phylum Streptophyta; class Magnoliopsida; order Poales; family Bromeliaceae; genus Tillandsia; species Tillandsia leiboldiana. Next base: position 39,647,116 of record CM055061.1, read on the forward strand.
CCATGCTGAAGTGTGGTTTAGTCTCTAGAGTTCAAAATAGACTTTCCCAAAGGTTCGACACGAGCCGAGTGTCTCTAGTCCACGTCGTACGGATGGGTGAGAAAAGAGTCGACCTCGTCAATCGATCCACTGTGACTCGAACTGCATCGTGCCCTTGATGCGATGCAGAAAAAACCCGTGACGAATTCCATGCTGATTCGCTCCCATTTCCACTCTGGTACAGGTAGAGATTGTAGTTTTCCCCGCTGGGCGCTGATGTTCGTACTCTACTCGTTAACCATCAAAATAGCGAGCAGCGAACTGTGTTACATCCCCCTTTGGTTTAGTCCACAAAAAAAATTCTGCTCGAGGTCCTCGTACATCTTCGTGTCACCTGGATGCGCCGCACAGGGAGCGTAGTGCGCCTCTGACATTATCTCTTTCTTCAACTCTGGCAGCTCGGGCACGTAATTTCGCCCTCGAAACGTATTGTGTCGTTCGCACTCGCCGAAAAGTCTCTCGCGTGGTCCGGGGGGTCTTGTCTCGAATAAGCTGTATCTGTGCGCCTGTCTTCTAACCTTCAAGGGTTTCTCTAATAGGGTTGGCTTTACCATCAAGGACAAAAGTTGCGCGACAATACCGGTCCTGCTGAGTACTCGCGCTCATCGGTTTCCCCCTCGATTTGACCCTTCTTGCTCAAAACATGCGCTACTACACTTGCTTTTCCCGGGTGATACTGAATGGACAAGCCGAGTCCTTCAGCAACTCCAACCAATGCCTCTGCCGCAAAATCAAATCCTTCTATGTGAACAAAACTTACGACTCTGGCGATCCGAAAACACATTACGATGAACTCCAAGAGAAGGTGATGTCTCCCAAAGCTTTAAAACGAAGGCGACTGCTGCCCGTTCCTGATCGTGTGTCGGGTAGTTCCGCTCATATTCTCTGCGATTCTCGTTGCTGAAACTGTGTGCCCCAAAAAGCCCACTTTGCGAAGTCAGAACTCACATTTCTTAAGCTTAGCAAACAGTCCCTGGTCCATGAGAGTCCGGAGAATAATCTGCAAGTGCCCCTCGTTGTTGATCGAAGTGGTCATCAATCCCGGACTTGTTCTTCACCGTAACCCTGTTTATCTCCCTGTAGTCGATGCGTAGACGTAGGATTCCGTTCTTCTTTCGCACGAAGAGCACGGGTGCGCCCCCAAGGCGACACCCTCGGTCTGATGAACCCTTAAAAGTTCAAAACAACTAACCCGACGACAAGGACAACAAACCACACTAACGCCCTCACAAGGCTCCAAGAGGTGCCAACAAAACAGGCTGGGTTACTAACTATCCGAAATTTTCCCCTGAGAACCACGAACTCACCTGTCACCACACGGACCGCTCCCCTCCGTCATCAACACGGGCCACTTCCACCCGTCACCAACACGGGCCACAAGCTCGGAGCGAAGCCACCATCCCGAACCACTCGTTCCGACTGTCCGTCCTACCGAGGCGACGGTAAAAACTAACATTAGGTTTCAGCTCTAAGACCTACCACAAGGTCTACCCCAACGAAAGAGCTGCGTACAGGGCCTCCTAGCCGAAAGTGACCTGTGCCAAAACTCCGAGTAGTCGCCAGATTCCCCTTGACTCACACCTGCCCCAAAAGATCAACAATCCAAAACGCTCCAAAACTAAGCCTCAAGGCTATGCCTTAGTCATGGGAAGCTGGTGACGAAACCCACAAGGTAAGGTCCCACCTCCGTTCTGGCACCGACGGGGTGCGACACTCTAAATAACCACTAACTCTCGGTCCCAAACCGTTGCCCCTCCAAGTACCGGGCATCGAAACGAGCGGTAAACCTCCAGACCAACAGTGACACTCCCAACTAGGAGAAAATCTTAAGCTCTAGGTCCGCTCAACAAGGACCTCCAGGTATTGTAGACTATCTGTCTAAAACCTAAAGGGTCGGAAGAAGACAAGCAACGAAAACAGCGAGAAGAACCTTGTCAAAAGTTGCCTAGGTTCACTAAACGCACTCGAGGGATCACGCGCCAACCCACCAATATGATAACCTAACCGACCCTCTTTCACAGAACCCAGGAACCCGACCCAGAGCTACCTGGCACCACCCAGCGTCAAAAGCTAAACCCCTCAATAAAAAGTCGCCACTTACGCGCACTTGTGCAGAACAAGGCACGCCCTCTCTAACCGAAAATGAGCCCAAACGAATAAGATTACTAGCCCCGGTGGTCTCCCTTTCTAACCCAAAGGAGCACCTCGAGACCCCATCGCGATAATTTCTACAACCATCGCAATGTCTACGGTAAAGAGCCGAACTATGGGCAACAACCATAGGGGAGGAATCCTCATTCCCACCCATACCTTGCCCATGGTGCAAAAAGAATCGGCTGATTATCTGCTATAACCTAACACCAGAAGACCCAGAAGGTACAAGTTTAGACAACGGTTGTCCAGTTACCCACTACCGACAAACGGCCGACACCCTAACAAACACCGGTGGGTTGCACTACCACCCGTCACTATTACCGACGACGACCCGAACGTCGGCAGAGGAAGGGGTTCGAAAAAAAAACAAAAGCCGGCGCAACGATCTGTCGTGCCAACAGCCGCACCAAGTGCATAAACACCGTCATCAGACCCACCGTACCTCCTATGCTGGTTGCCTAAACCATTTACTCATAGCAACCATCAAGGCCCCGGTGGCAGCCGGCCTCGACCCCAACCTCCACATACCCGACTACACCAGCACAACACCCGAGCTAAACCGGAAAACTAAACTCAACAGTCCCGCACTCTCGCATCTCGACACAATTATACCCTGATCATTTCATTAGTTAGTAGCCAGTGGTAATGTGCTCCTGTGGATGTTGGACAGCGACTACTGTGGTTAAAGCTGTTTCTCTCTGATACCATCTTAATCTGTCACGTCCCGGGGGTTTCATTAAGTGGAAGACGACCACTAAAAAGATTTGAATTTTTGCGTATATATTTTTTTTCTTGAAACCAACCTCCCCCAGTGCGTGCCCAGACCCGCCGCATATACAAATTCACTCTGCGAACGGGCAGAGTCTCCTTTGTATATGCACGGCGTCCTGACTACAACAACCATACAATCATCACTTTAACCACACTAGTTCAACAGTCGAGGACATACAACCATTTTCCATAAGTATTAAAGAGGCCGGCTAATTTTGAAAGGATAAATCCACAAGTTTTTAGAAACGGTGCCCACACGACACCCGAGTTTTCAAAACGGTTTTCGAAATCCATAAATCCATAGGGTTTTAAAATGGTGCCTACACGACACCCAGATTTTCAAAACGGTTTTCGCAATCCATAAATCCACAGGGTTTTAAAAATGGTGCCCACACGGTACCCACATTTTTAAAACAGCTTTCGAAATATTTTCTTTTTCTTTTCTTTTGTAGTTTGAAAGCGGCCAATCGGGAAAAGCAAAACAACCACCCAGAAGGATAATAAAAGACATTCCAACATCCACATCGACCCTATAAGGGTATCGCAATCCACAAAGTAAGCTACTAACAAGTAATGAAATGCGCGATATACGAAGTAAATACAGTCTATGGCCTCGAAGGACCAAAAGTGCTCCTGCCACGGCCTCACCGTCGCCCTAGCTCTCACCGCCCGAAGGAACCTGTCACAGAGTGGGAAGTCAGCGACACAAGGTATAAAAGATGAAATGCAGGAAGACTGTAACTAAAGCAAACCGTAAGAAAACCAGAGTAACCGCCCTCCGCATCGTGCGATCGACGGTTTCCCCTCCCCCTGCAAAACCTGAACCGGGCACCTGCCCCGGCAACCCAGACCGAGCACTAACCTCAAGATAGAAAACCAAACCGAGCACCAACCTCGGGAAAGAAAACCAAACCGAGCACTAACCTCAAGAAAGAAAACCAAACCGAGCACCAATCTCGGGAAAGAAAACCGAACCGAGCACCAACCTCGAGAAAGAAAACCGAACCGAGCACCAACCTCGGGAAAGAAAACCGAACTGAGCACCAACCTCGAGAAAAGAAAACCGAACCGAACACCAACCTCGGAAGAGAAAACCGAACCGAGCTCCAACATCGGAAAAGAAAACCGAACCGAGCACCAACCTCGGAAAAGAAAACCGAACCGAGCACCAACCTCGGGAAAAGAAACCCGAACCGAGCACCAACCTCGGTAAGCCACGCCGAGCACCTACCTCGACGGGTCGCACCGCTCACACCTTGGCGCCTCAAACCCCCCACCTACGGGGGCCCCCACTACGTCACCTCGTGGGTATACACGGGTCATCGACCACTTTTCCGAAAAAGCACACCCTTTGCGGTGGCCAAACCGCGGGTGCGCGTGCTGAAGCCTCGAGCATCGTAACCAAATACACGAAACCAAACCAATAATAAAAACCATAAACACTATCAACATTAGTACAGTTAAACGAACAATTGGAGATCATCAACAGCTTTCGAAAAGTCCCAAACTAAGTCTCGAATGAAAACCCACAACATGATAAACATGAAAATAACGATAGTGCGCATAAAGGGATTCTAAGAGTGTACCCACCTGAACCGCGAAGAAGAATGTGTGCGGAAACCCCAGTTAAAATACCCTCACATTGCCCCCGAAAAGCTACAATAAGAATTATTGTTAAAACAATCATCGTCGTGGTCAAAAACACTCAAAAACGGGGCGAAACGAGCCTAAAACGGAGCTTTTGGATCCTTTTCTGAAGGCTGGTGCACAGGTCCAGGCGTGGACCGGGTCCACGACGCAGAGGAGGCGGCGGCGCAGACCGGGCTCACCCCGGGAGCGTGCACCAGGAGGATTGGGCCGGGCTGGTGCACGCGCAGGCGCGCACCGGGCTCACCCTCCCAGGCCGCGGCGGCGCGCACCGGGTGCACTCTGGAGGCGTGCACCGTGGTAGGCGGGCCGGGCTGGCGCACGCGCCCGTGCGCCTGGCTCATCCCCCCCAGGCCGCGGCGACACGCACCGGGTGCACGCTGGAGGCGTGCACCGCGGTAGGCGGGCCGGGCTGGCGCACGCGTTCGTGCGCCTGGTTCCGCGCCTTCGGGCTGCGAGACGTGCGCCGGGCGCACGCCACTCCGGTGGACCGCGCGGGTGTGGTCCGTACGGTGAACAGTAAAACCTCCCATTTTGTTTCCCCGTAGCTCCGGTGATGACCCCGCGAACACGGCGACTGCGGCGCCGGGCGCACGCCACTCCGGTGGACCGCGCGGGTGTGGTCCATACGGTGAATAGTAAAACCTCCCATTTTGTTTCCCCGCAGCTCCGGTGATGACCCCGCGAACACGGCGACTGCGGCGACGACCCCGTGGCCATGACAACGGCGGCGGCGGCCTCCCGTTTAACAACGGCGGCGGCGGCTTCCCGTTACCAAAACAAACCCACACGGCGTGCGACACCCGAATGACCATCACCCAACCCTTGACCCCACAGAAATTGCAAACAGGGGAAAAAAACACGATCACTTACCGATCCTGCGAGGAAGGTGAAAAAGGATCGTCCCTCTCGTCTCCAATGTAAGGATCCCCGAAAGATGGATTCCCCCGTTCTTCCTTCTCCTTTTCGATCGCTCCCCTAATTCGAATTTTCGAAATTCGAAAGTACCCCTCCGCTCACGTTCTCGAAAGGAAAAAGATAAAATAAACTAAAGTCTCGTACGGAAGGGTGCTGTAAAAGAATAAAAATCCTCTAAACCCTAGGCCTAGATTTGACTCAGACTTCCTCGAAAATCGTGCAAATTACAATGCACGCATCTCGGTGCACTTTACGGTCACCGGGAGCTTCGAACCCCATTCCGGGAGATCCGTAAGTCCGATTTCAAGTCCGATCGCACCGCCGTTCATCATTTTGCGAGCTCTACCACCTAAAAATACCCGCAAACCCCGACGGTCAGCCCAGAAATTCTCGAACTTTCAACTCCCCCCTAACAACTAAAAAGGATTCAAATAAGATAAAAACGGAAAATCGGGAGGTCGAGGTACTACAAAAATAATTAAAATAAACCAATGACATAAAAAGATGAAAAGTCCGATCGTAGAAGGATCCCGTCCGATCACCTCAAAAAGCGTGCCGGCCACTTAGCACGGATTCCGACGCACCACACAAAGGCAAACGCTTTGCCCCCCATTCCGGGAGATCCGTAAATCGGAATCTGAATCCGTTCGCTTTGTCCTCCTCCGTTTTTCGAGCTCAATCGTAGAAAAATACTCGCGGTCCAGGCCAGTCCATTGCAGAAAACACAGTGAAAAGTTTCCCTAACAATCCCGTCATAAAAAGAAGATATGCAAAGGCATTGGAAAGCTAGGACCCTACAGTAGTTGATACTCCCAGTCTTTGTGTGATTGATATCTCCTACTGCTACCTTTTTGCCATTACTTTTAGTTCTGATTTATTATTGCATGATAGAGTAGGAGGATATGTCGTTATCATGGCATTTACCGGCACCGTGTTTTGACTCTGGATCCCGTTTGCGAGTTCTCGGCTATTCGCCGTGTTTCCGATCTTCTGACCCCGAGCTTGAGCATCTGCATTGAGATCGCCATGCACCAGCTGTACATTTTCACGTATGCCAGCGGACTGGCCCCCGTTTTGGTGTTCTTTACCGGTAAAGTGGTCTATGAAACCCGTGAGCCCGTTTTACATGGCTGCACCTGTGGGATCGGGCGATATTGAGTCCCTTTTTCCTATTAGTCAGCAGGTGTGGGCTACATGTCAGACTCGGTTTGGCACTAGCCTGAGGTCCTCGTGACCAACAGTGGCACATGATTGGGTATCTTTGCTTATCAGTTATGTTGATGCATGTTTACTTATACTGCTTCCATACTTGTTTTATAGTTATTGATCCATACTTTGTTGGGTTATATGTAATAAGGATCTAAATAGGGGAAAAAACACCTAGAGGGGGGTGAATAGGTGTAAACGTATAAACACTCGAAAAATCGTTGCGATAAAAACCCAATGCGGAAATAAAAATAATACGCAAGATTTTTACGTGGAAAACTCCATCACCGGAGTAAAAAACCACGGGACCGATAACACGGCAGAAATCCACTAGAATTAAAACACGTACAAGGTGATTTACCGTACACACTTACGACTCAACCTTTTCCATACGCTCCTAGAGGATCTTCTCCGCTCGCTCCGCGACGCTTCTCGAATCCACGATCTGCGCCCAACGCCGAATCCACGGCGTCCAACGTCGAATCCACGACGTCCGACCGAATCCACGGTCTTCACCCAATAGCACCCTTCGAATCCACGAACGTGCCTCGCTCCGAATCCACGAGAGCGGTTGAACCTTGAATCCACAAGGACACGCGAATCCACGCGCCGATTTTTGGGGTAAATCGTTGTTTTTGGGTGGTGATGATCCGCCGAATACTTAGATCAAAGATAGATCGGAAATACCATCTAAGTATTCATTAGTTTGATTCAACTCAAGATGTGAGTATGAAAACCTAGAATCAAACTAATCAATATAGATGAAGAAACATAGAGTGTTCTCTAATGATTTTCTTTCTTCTCTATATGTGGATCTAGAGCCGTAAAAGATGATATATGAAAATGACGGCTATTTTCCTTTTTATCGGCTTCACCTAGGAAATGAATCATAGGGTCTATTTATAGGTTAGAAACCCTAGGAAGGAGATAAGAATCAAAAACCTAACATTTCTGGAAATTTTACGGACGGCGATCCGGATCGGATTAGCTGTGATCCGGATCGTCGTAACGAGTAAGGTAATTCCAGAAAAACGAAGGTTCGGGATCCGGATCGAAGTGCATGATCTGGATCGTTCATACAGTTCACCAATCATCAACGTTCGGGATCTGGATTGCGAAGCCTGATCCGGATCGTTCAAGGAAGATGGTAAACTCAGTGTTCGGGATCCGGATCAAGAGAGGCTACGATCCGGATTGAACTGGTGTATGAACAAACCACCTTCGGGATCCGGATCGAACAACCTGATCCGGATCCTGAACATGTCCCAAGTCCAGTTTTTGATTTTTATGCAATGAAAGATTCTTCCAAGTGTTTCTACACTACAAGAAGTATTCGGATCACACAAAATCTTAGGTTAAACATACCTGATCCTTTTGAATTCTTCTTTCTTGAGATTGAGTTAAATGATCCAACTTTCTTCACCTTCAATCTTCAAGACTTGAGACTTTCACGAAACTACGCCAACTCAAATTCCGTAACAATCTCCCCCTTTGGCGGTTTCGTGACAAAACACAGATCCACTCAAGAAAATTCAAAAAGATATTTTTGTTGCTATCACCATACAACAAAAATTTACAATGGAGATCCAAAAATTTAAAAACATGAGATAAACTCCTAAAACAGACTCTAGACTTAGACATCTGTACTCTCTGCACAAAGAAATCATTCTTGACAAAAAGAGATCGTTAGATACCTCAAGAATATTTAGCATACAAAACCTAGTACAGAGATAGAGTTTATCTGATTATCATGACATTTGAGAAATCAGATATGTAAGAGAATCATAGTCAAAAACCAACATATCTTCTATGCAATTAAAAACCAAATGTCACAAAATGTTAGTCCAACATCAACTTGTTAGTCATGTTACATGCCCAAATAGTTAGTCGAATAGTTAGTCGAGACATGCAAACAATCACAAGATAAAAACCAAAGTTGAAGTTGAAGTGATACTTACCTTGATGTATACAAAATCTTCACATCAGCATTGTTCATCATTGTTCAAGTTCCCTTGATGTTCACTTACCTTGATGTTCACATCACATCATTGTTCAAGTTCATTGTTCAAGTTCTCTCTAAACTCTCTCCCCATTTTTGTCACAAACAAAGCCAAAATTACAAAAAAAAAAAAAAAAAAAAAAAAAAACAAATTGAAGGAGAGTTAAAAAATATCAACGAAAATGTTCCGAAATTTAAGAACTAGAACTAAAAGTAAGTCCTAAAAACTGAACTAAAATCTAAAGAGATAAAAGCCTGCACAAATCTGCACACAAAAGTTAAAGTCCGAAGTTCCTGCACACGAGAAATATTAGACAATCGAGTCAAGTATCTGAATCTGAGTCATCCGAAACGGAGTCTTCAGAGCTCATGCAGCCTATCTTTTTCAAAATTTGTTTAAGCATTCCCGAAATCGTAGAGCATTCTTGTTTCATCTGCTGTATGTCCTTGGACATCTTTCCGAGTTCTAGAGCCATGTTATCTTGTTCTTGGTTGAAGGGAGACTCCAAGTTCCCTTTTTGGTCAATTTTTCTGGAATTTGAAGACCGTTGTGTGACGATTGACGGGGCAGTCTTTCCTTCATTCCGAGGAGATCTTCTTTGCAAAGAATGTGAGTTGTAAGGAGGTTCATTGCTTGGCACATTCTTTTTCATGGCTTGCTGCTTAAGTATTGAGGAAGACTTCAGTAGCTTCTTTTTCTTTAGGTAAAGCTTATTTTCTTTATCAATGCCTTGTTGTACTTCGTCAAGAAATGTGTCCCAATCTTCTTCGTCTTCTGATTCAGTGTCAATTTGAGAAATGTTCCTTGGGTTCTCTTGACATGGTTCATTTATTACAATACCTCGAGCTCGTCCAGGTCGTCGAGCAAGCCTTTTTCTTTTTGGGAAAATGGATGAAGAGGTCATTGGTGCTTTTCCTTTTTCCGCAGCAGTCAGCGGAGCCTTTTCCGTTGATGTTTCTGCATGGGCTTTCCCTTTCGATGCGACAGAGGTTTTCTGTGGCGATTCTCCAGGATGTGTTTCATCATCTGATAACTCATCCCAGTTAACTTCATCCTTTTTAGCCCTCTTAGCAGTGTCTCTCGTATGTACCATCGCAGCAAGTAGGAAAACAATCCAAGTGATCACCATTGCTAATGGTTTCTTGAGAAAAGAAATCCTGTGTGCAACAACTCAAGAACACATGAAAGATTGTTAATTTTCAAAGATTTGAAAAATTGTACCCAAACAATCATAATCATGTAGAGAGACTAAGAATGAAATTAGTTTTGCAAAAGGACTTTTAAAAATAGATCAATTGCATGATTTTCGAAAATCCTTATTATATGCCCTAAAACCGAAATTTTAGAAATCGATGCCTAAAAATCCGTTAATCAGGAGAGTACCTAGCATATAATCAAAACTAATCTACCCAGAGTTCTTATTTCAAAAGACATTTGATCAAAAACCATCCACAAACAAAGTCGATCCAAGAAATTCACACGTTTGAGGAGGAATAGAGAAAAAAACGGTGAAAAACCGAGATTTTAATCAATAAAACTTACTTGGAGTTGAAGAACTTGAGTTTGAAAGCTTCCAAGAAGGATGAAATCTAGAGAGAAAGGCTCTGGAAACTTTGGAACAAAAGATTGGAGTAAAAGAAATCAAAACCCTTTTGTTCTTTATAAAACCCTAGCCGCGATCCGGATCATCCCATGCTTGCGATCCGGATCGGCTACCCGCAGTGAGAAACTGCGTTCGGGATCCGGAACGGCAGATACAATCCGGATCGTCAGCCCGCAGAAGAATTCCTGCGTTCGGGATCCGGATCATCTTGCCCGATCCGGATCGGCTCCAACTTTTTCTTTAGAAAATTTCAGAGAAATTCAAGAAAAACCAGAAAAAGATTGTAAGCACAAATGTGTATCAACTTTAAACAAAAATCATCGTTTCATACAACAAGAATTAGATTATGCCAAATCTATCAATAATATCCAAAATGAAACGAGAATTTACAAGAATTAAATCCCTTAAAGTTGAACACCTTCAATTACATCTAACTTGATCTTATGAGTAATGCCTTTATCAAATCATCAATTCAGTAAAGAAAATGAAATACAAAGATCAATAGATGTTTGAAATCCCAAATATAATAGATAATGTATCTAGACAATCTGTTGAAGAGAGTGGCTCTTTGAGCATCTTTCTTTAAAAACCCACCTTATACCAACCTTGAAATTTGACGGAGTCAAGTATTTCAACATGCATTATACTTAATCAAAAATTTGAACAACCATGCTTGGTATACATGTGGTAGCTGCACACAATACTCGGACGACCGAGGTGGTAGCTCTTTCCTCCATGTGGTGGTAGTTTTCACACTCCTCATTGGGATGTAACTCTTTCCACATCTTTTGAGCATTTTACTTTTTCTATGACTCCCCCTCAATTGGCTATCAATTATTTAAGATATAAAGTATTCAACCAAATATTGATCTCGATTTCATACTCGACTAAGCAGTCAAATAAGATAATGACTATACCAAGAGATCATAGAGAGAGAGAAATTGACTTTGATCACTTAGAAGATGATTTAATTAACATAAATGATCATTGCAACAGTGAAATATTATGATGGCAAAAGCATAATAAATTTCTAAATGTGCGAAGAGATGCAATTAAAGTCAATTATGATCTATGCTCAATTAATGTCCTATGTACAAACATAGATAATGAACAAAACAAAACAAATACAAAACCTATCCTAAGCAAAGGTTTCAAAAAGAAGTTTATTTCAAGGAAAGCATTCCAATTTCTTTTCGTAAATGAATAAAACGTTTTTGATCCAAAGGTTTTGTTAAAAAGTCAGCCAATTGATCCTCAGTTGAAATATATGAAAGTTGAAGAGTATTTGATTCAACTAGCTCTCTAAGAAAATGATATCTAAGTTCAATATGTGTTTGTTCTAGAGTGCAACACAGGGTTTTTAGAAATGTTAATTGCACTTGTGTTGTCACAAAGAATTGTTACCGAAGATGCTGAAATGCGGAAGTCGCTCAATACGCTTTTCATCCAAATGAGTTGAGTTGAACAACTTCCAGCTGAAATGTATTCCGCTTCGGCAGTCGAGAGTGCTATGCAGTTCTGCTTTTTACTGTGCCATGCAACAAGGCAATGGCCAAGATAGAAGCATGCACCACTCGTGCTTTTCCGATCATCCACTGATCCTGCCCAATCGGCATCTGAGTATCCAACAATATCCAAACTTGTTCCCATAGGATACCAAATTCCGAAATTAATTGATCCTTTGATATACCGGATGATCCTTTTCACCGCTTTCAGGTGAACCTCCTTTGGTGCAGATTGATATCTCGCGCAGATCCCAACACTAAAGGATATATCCGGGCGACTAGCCGTGAGGTAAAGTAGACTTCCAATCATACTTCTATACAGTTTCTCGTCTACATTCTCACTATGTGATTCACTTCCAAGTCCCTTGTGGCTAGTTCCCATTGGAGTCGGAAAATCTTTACAATTTTCTAGATCAAACTTTTTGACCAACTCCATTGCATACTTGGATTGACTCAAGTGAATACCTTCATCATTTTGTTTAATTTGCAATCCAAGGAAATAAGTCAATTCACCCATCATGGACATCTCAAATTCGCTTTCCATGGTCTCCGCGAATTTAGAAGCATCATTATCTCTTGTTGCGCCAAATACAATGTCATCGACATAGATTTGTGCTACAATGAAATTGCTTTGATAATGCTTCACAAAGAGAGTCCTATCAGCTCCCCCTCGAGTATAGCCCTTCTCCAAAAGGTGCTTTGTTAACCTTTCGTACATGCTCGCGGTGCTTGTTTCAGACCGTAAAGAGCCTTTTTCAAACGAAAAACATGGTTAGGTTGTTTATGATCTACAAAACCTTTCGGTTGAGCCACATAAACTTCCTCATTTAAAAACCCATTTAGAAATGCGCTCTTAACGTCCATTTGAAATAATTTGATTTTAAAATGACAAGCAATAGCAAATAGTATACGAATGGACTCGAGTCTAGCTACAGGGGCGAAAGTTTCATCAAAGTCTATACCTTCTACTTGAGAGTAGCCTTGAGCAACTAATCGTGCCTTGTTCCTGATGATAGTACCATCCTCATTTTTCTTGTTCTTGAAGATCCATTTGGTACCTATCACATTATGTTGCTTTGGAGGCTTCGTTAATTCCCAGACTTTGTTTCGCTCAAATTGATGGAGCTCTTCCTGCATTGCTTTAATCCAGTAGTCATCCTGAAGAGCTTCATCTATGTTCTTTGGTTCGATTAAAGATACGTAGCAAGCGAATCCACAAACCAACTGCCTCCGAGTTCTAACTCCTTCTTGTGGATCTCCAATGATATTCGATTCTGGATGATCCTTGGAGATTCGTAGCGTTTGTTGAAACGGAGTACTCGGAGATATATGAGATGATTCCTGCACATTAGATAAACTTGAAGAACCATTAGATGCATCATTAATATTGGAAGTATTATTATGAGAAGATGCAACAGCAGGAGTATCATCATCTAGAGAAATATCGAGGGTAGATTTTTCAGATGCAAAGTGAAAAGCTTCATCTACTTTAACATTTATAGATTCTACGATCGTCTTAGATTCAATGTTAAATACTCGATATGCTCTGCTATTCGTAGAATAACCCAAAAAGATCCCTTCATCACTTCGAGAGTCGAACTTTCCAAGATTTTCACGGTCACGTAAAATGTAACACCGACTCCCGAAGATGCGAAAATATTTGATGTTGGGTTTTCTACCACACCATAGTTCATATGGTGTATTTAACGTTCCCGGGCGCAAGAACACTCGATTAATGACATAGACAGCGGTGTTCACAGCTTCAGCCCAAAAATGTAGCGGTAAATTCTGGCTGTGAAGCATCACACGCGCCATCTCTTGAACAACCCTGTTCTTGCGCTCGACAACACCATTCTGTTGAGGTGTATAGGGTGCAGAGAATTCATGCTTAATACCGTTTGAAGTACAAAGTCAATGAATTTTGAATTAATGAATTCTCCACCTCTATCACTTCTAACACGAATGATCTTTTCATTCTTTCAATCATGATACGAAGGCAAATCTCGTGAAAAGAATCAAAAGTATCAGCTTTCTCTTTTAAAAAATTGCTACCCAAGAATACCGAGAGAAATCATCAACCAATAAAAAATATACCATTTACCTCCCAAAGATGGTTGACGGGTCGGCCCCATTAAGTCCATGTGCAAAAGTTCCAAGGGCCGTTTTGTACCAACGTGGTTCAAGTTCTTGTGTGCAGTCCTAGACTGTTTTCCCTTTTGGCAACCACCACACACAACATTTTGTTTAAATAAAAGTTTTGGAACCACCTTGACCACCTCCTTGTTTGAAATTCTAGTAAGTCCTTAAAATTAGTGACCTAGCCTTTCATGCCAAAGAGTTTCATTATTCAAAGCGGCTAAGTTACAATTTTCAGAAATTTATTAGGAACAACATAACAATTGTTTTCAGATCTAACCCCTTTTAAAAAGAAGACATGGTCCTTATCAGTTACAACGCATTCAACAGATGAAAAGTTAACTGAAAAACCATTGTCGCAAAGTTGACTTATGCTTATGAGGTTAGTCTTAAGGCCATCAACAAATAAGACGTTTTTCAAAATCGGGCCATCTGGAATAGCTACCGTCCCTTTTCCAACAATTTTGGAAGAATCGACCGTCTCCGAAAACAACGTGTCCTCGGAGATTTTCTCAAGATTATGAAAACTATTTTTGTCACCGGTCATGTGACGGGAACACCCGCTATCCAGATACCAAGACGAACTATCCATATGCATGCAAGGAAACATTGGAAACAAGACAAGGGAAAATTTCACCTTTGCGCACCCAAACCCTTTGGAGTGCGTCGGTAATGGTCGTGAAGTTATATGCCTAGGTGAAGGCGTCTTGTTATAGCGATTGTTGTTCCTTGATGAAATCGTCTTGCGCGATGAACTACCAAGTCTCTTTTCATTTGAAAAGTTTTGCTTTGATTTTCGGGGAGGAGCCTTTTTGGTAGTTGTTGCAAGAGGTCCTTGAGATGAGCGTTCGACTCCCGTCTTGCAAATATCTTCTTATGTGCCCTGAGACACCACAACGAAAACATACCTTAGATCTTGACGATCCCAAGGAGGATGAAGTAGGTTTGTGTCGTTGTTTGTCTTGAATTCCGGTGTCGGAGGAGGAGATACCGACTGAGGCACAAAAACTGTCTCACTCGAACTTGGACTGTTTCCAGTTGAGTGTATCCGAGGCCGAACCGATTTGATTGACCAAGACCAAGAAGTCTATCCAACTTACTCCTTCCTGAAGAGAATCGCTGTAAGTCATTCTTGAGTTGGAAAATGGTCTTTGTCATTTCCAGGTTATCCTGTCGAGCCTCGTTGTAGAGCTTTGAGAAGTTGATTCGCTTTATCCACCAGATTTGTATGTTCCTTCTCAAAACGCTCATTGGACTCTTGAAGGGAAACATTTACTTTTATCAGATTTTCCCTTTCACTTCAAGAGCGTTTGAGAGAGAAGTTGCTCTTTTTTGCTTCTTCTTCGAGATCATGCACTCTCCCTCTCAAACTCTTGTTTTGCTTAGCCACTTTCTTGAATCCCTCAAACGTCTGTGGTAGTAGAG
>CM055061.1:39662619-39700271 GCA_029204045.2 Tillandsia leiboldiana
TTCTAGAGTGGCAACACAGGGTTTTTAGAAATGTTAATTGCACTTGTGTTGTCACAAAGAATTGTTACGAAGATGCTGAAATGCGGAAGTCGGCTCACTACGCTTTTCATCCAAATGAGTTGAGTTGAACAACTTCCAGCTGAAATGTATTCCGCTTCGGCAGTCGAGAGTGCTATGCAGTTCTGCTTTTTACTGTGCCATGCAACAAGGCAATGGCCAAGATAGAAGCATGCACCACTCGTGCTTTTCCGATCATCCACTGATCCTGCCCAATCGGCATCTGAGTATCCAACAATATCCAAACTTGTTCCATAGGATACCAAATTCCGAAATTAATTGATCCTTTGATATACCGGATGATCCTTTTCACCGCTTTCAGGTGAACCTCCTTTGGTGCAGATTGATATCTCGCGCAGATCCCAACACTAAAGGATATATCCGGGCGACTAGCCGTGAGGTAAAGTAGACTTCCAATCATACTTCTATACAGTTTCTCGTCTACATTCTCACTATGTGATTCACTTCCAAGTCCCTTGTGGCTAGTTCCCATTGGAGTCGGAAAATCTTTTACAATTTTCTAGATCAAACTTTTTGACCAACTCCATTGCATACTTGGATTGACTCAAGTGAATACCTTCATCATTTTGTTTAATTTGCAATCCAAGGAAATAAGTCAATTCACCCATCATGGACATCTCAAATTCGCTTTCCATGGTCTCCGCGAATTTAGAAGCATCATTATCTCTTGTTGCGCCAAATACAATTGTCATCGACATAGATTTGTGCTACAATGAAATTGCTTTGATAATGCTTCACAAAGAGAGTCCTATCAGCTCCCCCTCGAGTATAGCCCTTCTCCAAAAGGTGCTTTGTTAACCTTTCGTACCATGCTCGCGGTGCTTGTTTCAGACCGTAAAGAGCCTTTTTCAAACGAAAAACATGGTTAGGTTGTTTATGATCTACAAAACCTTTCGGTTGAGCCACATAAACTCCTCATTTAAAAACCCATTTAGAAATGCGCTCTTAACGTCACATTTGAAATAATTTGATTTTAAATGACAAGCCAATAGCAAATAGTATACGAATGGACTCGAGTCTAGCTACAGGGGCGAAAGTTTCATCAAAGTCTATACCTTCTACTTGAGAGTAGCCTTGAGCAACTAATCGTGCCTTGTTCCTGATGATAGTACCATCCTCATTTTTCTTGTTCTTGAAGATCCATTTGGTACCTATCACATTATGTTGCTTTGGAGGCTTCGTTAATTCCCAGACTTTGTTTCGCTCAAATTGATGGAGCTCTTCCTGCATTGCTTTAATCCAGTAGTCATCCTGAAGAGCTTTCATCTATGTTCTTTGGTTCGATTAAAGATACGTAGCAAGCGAATCCACAAACCAACTGCCTCCGAGTTCTAACTCCTTCTTGTGGATCTCCAATGATATTCGATTCTGGATGATCCTTGGAGATTCGTAGCGTTTGTTGAACGGAGTACTCGGAGATATATGAGATGATTCCTGCACATTAGATAAACTTGAAGAACCATTAGATGCATCATTAATATTGGAAGTATTATTATGAGAAGATGCAACAGCAGGAGTATCATCATCTAGAGAAATATCGAGGGTAGATTTTTCAGATGCAAAGTGAAAAGCTTCATCTACTTTAACATTTATAGATTCTACGATCGTCTTAGATTCAATGTTAAATACTCGATATGCTCTGCTATTCGTAGAATAACCCAAAAAGATCCCTTCATCACTTCGAGAGTCGAACTTCCAAGATTTTCACGGTCACGTAAAATGTAACACCGACTCCCGAAGATGCGAAAATATTTGATGTTGGGTTTTCTACCACACCATAGTTCATATGGTGTATTTAACGTTCCCGGGCGCAAGAACACTCGATTAATGACATAGACAGCGGTGTTCACAGCTTCAGCCCAAAAATGTAGCGGTAAATTCTGGCTGTGAAGCATCACACGCGCCATCTCTTGAACAACCCTGTTCTTGCGCTCGACAACACCCATTCTGTTGAGGTGTATAGGGTGCAGAGAATTCATGCTTAATACCGTTTGAAGTACAAAAGTCAATGAATTTTGAATTAATGAATTCTCCACCTCTATCACTTCTAACACGAATGATCTTTTCATTCTTTTCAATCATGATACGAAGGCAAATCTCGTGAAAAGAATCAAAAGTATCAGCTTTCTCTTTTAAAAATGCTACCCAAGAATACCGAGAGAAATCATCAACCAATAAAAAAAATATACCATTTACCTCCCAAAGATGGTTGACGGGTCGGCCCCATTAAGTCCATGTGCAAAAGTTCCAAGGGCCGTTTTGTACCACGTGGTTCAAGTTCTTGTGTGCAGTCCTAGACTGTTTTCCCTTTTGGCAACCACCACACACAACATTTTGTTTAAATAAAAGTTTTGGAACCACCTTGACCACCTCCTTGTTTGAAATTCTAGTAAGTTCCTTAAAATTAAGTGACCTAGCCTTTCATGCCAAAGAGTTTCATTATTCAAAGCGGCTAAGTTACAATTTTCAGAAAATTTATTAGGAACAACATAACAATTGTTTTCAGATCTAACCCCTTTTAAAAAGAAGACATGGTCTTATCAGTTACAACGCATTCAACAGATGAAAAGTTAACTGAAAAAACCATTGTCGCAAAGTTGACTTATGCTTATGAGGTTAGTCTTAAGGCCATCAACAAATAAGACGTTTTTCAAAATCGGGCCATCTGGAATAGCTACCGTCCCTTTTCCAACAATTTTGGAAGATCGACCGTCTCCGAAAACAACGTGTCCTCCGGAGATTTTCTCAAGATTATGAAAACTATTTTTGTCACCGGTCATGTGACGGGAACACCCGCTATCCAGATACCAAGACGAACTATCATATGCATGCAAGGAAACATTGGAAACAAGACAAGGGAAAATTTCACCTTTGCGCACCCAAACCCTTTTGGAGTGCGTCGGTAATGGTCGTGAAGTTATATGCCTAGGTGAAGGCGTCTTGTTATAGCGATTGTTGTTCCTTGATGAAATCGTCTTGCGCGATGAACTACCAAGTCTCTTTTCATTTGAAAAGTTTTGCTTTGATTTTCGGGGAGGAGCCTTTTTGGTAGTTGTTGCAAGAGGTCCTTGAGATGAGCGTTCGACTCCCGTCTTGCAATATCTTCTTATGTGCCCTGAGACACCACACGAAAACATACCTTAGATCTTGACGATCCCAAGGAGGATGAAGTAGGTTTGTTGTCGTTGTTTGTCTTGAATTCCGGTGTCGGAGGAGGAGATACCGACTGAGGCACAAAAACTGTCTCACTCGAACTTGGACTGTTTCCAGTTTGAGTGTATCCGAGGCCGAACCGATTTGATTGACCAAGACCAAGAAGTCTATCCAACTTACTCCTTCCTGAAGAGAATCGCTGTAAGTCATTCTTGAGTTGGAAAATGGTCTTTGTCATTTCCAGGTTATCCTGTCGAGCCTCGTTGTAGAGCTTTGAGAAGTGATTCGCTTTATCCACCAGATTTGTATGTTCCTTCTCAAAACGCTCATTGGACTCTTGAAGGGAAACATTTACTTTTATCAGATTTTCCCTTTCCACTTCAAGAGCGTTTGAGAGAGAAGTTGCTCTTTTTGCTTCTTCTTCGAGATCATGCACTCTCCCTCTCAAACTCTTGTTTTGCTTAGCCACTTTCTTTGAATCCCTCAAAAGTCTGTGGTAGGCTAAAGCAAAATCTTCACCTTCTGAATCATCTGATTCGTTGTCCGTTGCATTCTTTTCAACAGTGGAGTTGGACAACGACTCGGATGTACTTGCCATAAAGCACATGAAGGGTGAAGATACGGACGCGTGGAATGCGGTGGAGCTCTTTTCTTCATCACTCGAAGACGACTCATTTGACGTTGAGTTGTCATCCCAAGTGACGACTTGCATCGCCTTCTTCTTTGCCGGATACTTGTTAGGACACTCCGTTGCAATGTGGCCGTAGCCTCGACATTTGAAGCATTGTAGTTGTCCCTCTGAACTTTTCTTATCCTTTGAGAAGTTCTCTTGTTTTCTTGACTTGTAACTTGCAGCACCCTTGCCTTTGTTCGACTTTCCGAAGAATGGAGATTTACTTGAATAACCCCTTCGAAAGTTGCGGCGAAACTTCCTTGTCAAGAGAGCGAGCTGCTTCTCAAATTCCTCCATAGAAAGGTTCTCGTCATCGTCTGAGGAGGATGTATCCGCGTCTTCTTCCTTAGTTGTTTTCAACGCATAACCTGAAGACTTAGAAGTGGATGCCTTTCTAGAAGAATTGTTAGTAGTAAATGTCATTTCATAAGTTTGTAATGAACCAACTAATTCTTCTACACGTATTTCGTCCGGGTGTTTAATAGTTTCAATGGCAGTAACCTTTGGGCGAAATCGTTCAGGAAGAGTTCTTAAGATCTTTCTTACAATCTTAAATTCTGGAATCTTCTCTCCCAGATTAGCACATGAGTTTACGATGTCTTGCAATCGTGTATAGTAGTCCGTGAAAGATTCATTTTCTGCCATTAAGATAGAGTCAAACTTGCTCGTAAGCATTTGCAGTTTCTGAATCTTCACGAGGTTAGTTCCCTCATGTGTAACCTGAAGAACATCCCAGATTTCTTTCGCAGTCTCACATGCCGAGACGCGAGAGAATTCAGTTTGAGATAAGGCATTAAAAATAATATTAATTCCCTTGCCATTGTAAGAAGATGAATCTAACTCTTCCTTGGTCCATTTCGACCTAGGTTTTAAGGTGCGAGCATCACCAATAAATTCAGTTGGATTAGACCATCCTAATTCAATTGATTGCCACACCCGTTCGTCGATGGAAATTAAAAAGGCTTTCATCCGTACTTTCCAGTACGCATAATTTGTTCCATCGAAGAACGGGGGTCGGCTGATGTTTCCACCTTCAACCATTGTTTACAACCCTATTCCCGCTCCGATACCACCTGTTGGGTTATATGTAATAAGGATCTAAATAGGGGAAAAAACACCTAGAGGGGGGTGAATAGGTGTAAACGTATAAACACTCGAAAAATCGTTGCGATAAAAACCCAATGCGGAAATAAAAATAATACGCAAGATTTTTACGTGGAAAACTCCATCACCGGAGTAAAAAACCACGGGACCGATAACACGGCAGAAATCCACTAGAATTAAAACACGTACAAGGTGATTTACCGTACACACTTACGACTCAACCTTTTCCATACGCTCCTAGAGGATCTTCTCCGCTCGCTCCGCGACGCTTCTCGAATCCACGATCTGCGCCCAACGCCGAATCCACGGCGTCCAACGTCGAATCCACGACGTCCGACCGAATCCACGGTCTTCACCCAATAGCACCCTTCGAATCCACGAACGTGCCTCGCTCCGAATCCACGAGAGCGGTTGAACCTTGAATCCACAAGGACACGCGAATCCACGCGCCGATTTTTGGGGTAAATCGTTGTTTTTGGGTGGTGATGATCCGCCGAATACTTAGATCAAAGATAGATCGGAAATACCATCTAAGTATTCATTAGTTTGATTCAACTCAAGATGTGAGTATGAAAACCTAGAATCAAACTAATCAATATAGATGAAGAAACATAGAGTGTTCTCTAATGATTTCCTTTCTTCTCTATATGTGGATCTAGAGCCGTAAAAGATGATATATGAAAATGACGGCTATTTTCCTTTTTATCGGCTTCACCTAGGAAATGAATCATAGGGTCTATTTATAGGTTAGAAACCCTAGGAAGGAGATAAGAATCAAAAACCTAACATTTCTGGAAATTTTACGGACGGCGATCCGGATCGGATTAGCTGTGATCCGGATCGTCGTAACGAGTCAGGTAATTCCAGAAAAACGAAGGTTCGGGATCCGGATCGAAGTGCATGATCCGGATCGTTCATACAGTTCACCAATCATCAACGTTCGGGATCCGGATTGCGAAGCCTGATCCGGATCGTTCAAGGAAGATGGTAAACTCAGTGTTCGGGATCCGGATCAAGAGAGGCTACGATCCGGATTGAACTGGTGTATGAACAAACCACCTTCGGGATCCGGATCGAACAACCTGATCCGGATCCTGAACATGTCCCAAGTCCAGTTTTTGATTTTTATGCAATGAAAGATTCTTCCAAGTGTTTCTACACTACAAGAAGTATTCGGATCACACAAAATCTTAGGTTAAACATACCTGATCCTTTTGAATTCTTCTTTCTTGAGATTGAGTTAAATGATCCAACTTTCTTCACCTTCAATCTTCAAGACTTGAGACTTTCACGAAACTACGCCAACTCAAATTCCGTAACATACTTGATTCACAGTTATCGCTCTATACATGCCTTACAGTCATTGCTTCCTTACTAGCATTTCCTACTGATTATTATCGTCTGTTGATTATTGTATACCAGTACGTACGACTTGCTCGTCTCCGGCTTGTTGTACCCACTAGGATACATTCAGTTGTATCTCACACCCTCTGGTGACACCATTTCAGGTTCGTCGGGTGGTGGGATGTCGGGACGGTGAGGTGAGGATTCCGTGATAGAACTGTCTCTTGATGCTAGCTAGATAGCTGGCCAGTACCATTTTATATCAGTGTTCTTTTACTATGATCAATATTTAGTAGCTCTATACACGTGACGATCTGTTCACATACTGAGATTCCTATTTGAAACTCTAATTTAAAAGAAAGAAAAAAAAAATTTAGATTGCTTTTCAAAATTCGAGGCGTGACAAATTATTATTATTATTTTTATTTTTGGCCCATACTTACCGATTAATTTGGAATGGAAGCTCCACCAACCCAATCCATTTGCATTCCTAGCTGAGCCGCACCTAGCTCTCCTACAGCACGACACAGCCTGCAACATGTGCGAGCCATACAGGCCGCAAAACAAGTCATGCCTACTGCACAGCACACAACTTAATTAATTTTTCTTTCTTTTTTTTTTTTCTTAATATTTTTTTGATTCTCTGTGTTCTCTTGAAATAAAATTTAAATAATTTTCTTCAAAATTTATCTAAGCATTATTTATTACATATAATTTATAAAGCTAAAGTAGTAAATTTTAAGAATAAAAATTAAAAATTAAAAAATATTTAGAAAAAAATAAATAAAAAATTTGGCCGGCCTGTGGCCCGACACGGAAGAGCCTGGCCCAGACAATGGTCCTGAAAAGTTGCCCAAAATAATACGGTTCTGTCCTTTGCTCGGCCAGCCTGTCATTTCGGCCGTGTTAAAACTTAAAGGTTATGTCCAATTAAGAAGGGACAATCTCAACCAACGCTTTAATTTGTTTGGTATAGCATTTATAAAAAGGAAAATGCTACTTGTACATCTCATTTGGGGGTGTACATCGCACATCCCATTCATTCAATGGGTGGGGTGTGGTGAGGGGTCACTTTACAATTTGTGAAGTGACCCCCCTACCTTTAGATGGGTGGGTGTAAGATGTACACCTCCTTTGGGGGTGTACATATAGCGTTGCTCTTATAAAAACAGCTGTTTTCATATTTTATATTTTAAAAGACTAAAAAAACTTTTTTAAAAAAAATTCTTTTCCAATAATATAAAAGTGCGGTGACAATTGCCATCAGAGAAAACACGCAAAGATTGATTATTTTTAAAAATATAATTTTGAACAAGACCTAAGACTGGCATACCTACTGACTCCCAAAACGAGTCGAACAGCACTAGGACCAGCTACCCGATTAAAGAGTAGGATTTTATTCTTTATCTTGTTAATCACAAATGTCACACTGTAATTATCATTTTTTTTTTATCAATTAAATAGAACTATATATGCAAATTTAGAGTACAATGCATGTTTAGTACTCAATCTATGAGACAAGTAATATTTTGATCATTCAACTTTGATTTGTTGTAATATCTGGTTCGAACCCAATTTAGTCAAAATATTGATGAACCACTAAAGTAAAAATAATATAGTAACATTGCGATTGATAATGCGTCAATATTTAGTCAATTAAATTAATTTGTAGGACTTAATTATAATAATTTTTAAAATTCAAGATAAAAATTATAATAAATTATAATTTGATATTCAAAATGTCATCCGCACATATAATTTATCTGCAAATTTATAAGTAGTTATAAAATTTGTTTAGGAGTATATATATATATATATATATATAGGGAAATGATACTTGTACACCCAAAACGGGGTGTATATCACACACCCCACCCATCCAATGGGTGGGGTGTGATGATGGGTCAATCGATGTGACCCGTAAAAAATATCGCCACCATTAAAATGGTGGAGGTGTATGATATACACCCCTTCGGGGTGTACATGTAGCATTGCTCATATATATATATATATATATATATATATATATATATATATATATATATATATATATATATATATATATATATATATATAGAGGATTGCTATATGTACACCCCGAAGGAGTGTACATCCTACATCTCCACCCCTTTAAGGGTGGCGATATTTTTTACGGATCACATCAAGTGACCCATCATCACACCCCCACCCTTAGATGGGTGGGGGTGTGAGATGTACACCCCTTATAGGTGTACACTTAGAGTTTCCCATATATATATATAGGGGATTTTTTAAAAATAATCCTCTGAAAATTGTAAATTTGCAAAATAACCCTGGCAAAAAAAAATTTGCAAAACTAACCCTACTTTTGCCACCTCGGCGCCGCGTAGGGCAGACAGCGTGAAGGCGCTGAAGCAGTCAGTGCCTTCACAATAATCCTATGAAGGCGCTGAGGGGTTCAGCGCCTTCATGCCATGCGTTGAAGGCGCTGAAGCGGTCAGCGCCTTTAACATTAAGTTAAAGGCGCTGATCCGCTCAGCGCCTTTAACATTAAGTTAAAGGCGCGGAGCCATTCAGCGCCTTTATACTAAAGGCGCCAATTTCCGCTTGCACTGCGGATTTAGTCATTTTTCGGAGCGTACACCATGAAGGCGCTGATGGGTTCAGCGCCTTCACAAGAAATCATATGAAGGCGCTGACCGCTTCAGCGCCTTCATAGGATTATTGTGAAGGCGCTGACCGCTTCAGCGCCTTCACGCTGTCTACCCTACGTGGCGCCGAGGTGGCAAAAGGAGGGTTAGTTTTACAAAAAAAAAATTTCATAAGGTCATTTTGCAAAATTTGAATTTTCAGAGGGTCAATTTAAAAAAATCCCCTATATATATAACACAGTAATTAATTCTAGGGATAATTGTCTGTGTACCCCTGAAATATGAAGAAATATCTGATTTACCCCTCTTATTTTTTTCTTTCCAATATATCCTTCATACGTTCCACCGTTATTAAAAATATCCCTACCGTTTCCCTTTGTTAAGTTAACTAGGGTTAAACTAGAGTTAAATAATAATCGGAGTTGAAAACTATCAGATATACCTATTTTACCCGGATTTAGGGTTTAGGGTTTAGGGTTTAGCATTTTTTAGGGTTTTAGGGTTTAGGGTTTAGGGTTTTAGGGTTTAGGGTTTAGGATTTTTTAGGGTTCTAGGGTTTAGGGTTTAGGGTTTTAGGGTTTTAGGGTTTAAGGTTTAGGATTTTTTAGGGTTTTAGGGTTTAGGGTTTAGGGTTTTAGGGTTTAGGGTTTAGGGTTTAGGATTTTAGGGTTTAGGGTATATTTGAAAGGACAAAATAGTAATTACACACAGATAACGGCAGTTCCAAACGGTACACTAACAGAGTTTAACTTCAGGGGTATTTTCGAAAGAAGTTGGAACGTAAAAAGGATAGTTTTAATATTAGCCTTCTAAGAGGGGTAAATCTGAAAACAGAAAATTTTGTAGGGGTATGTAAGAAATTGCCCCTTAATTCTAACTTTGCTAAGTAAAGCTTAGGTGCATCTAATTTCGTGCTAGCAAGTATAGGGGCACGGCACGCATTGATTAAACCTGAGGCGTCCGATCCGATGAAGCAATAAAATAAATAAATGCAGTGAATGCATGCACGTGAGATGTTATATATGCCCTGCTACCTTATTCCCTGGCCACCTTTTTGACTCTTTAAAAATAAATAAGTTTTAAAATGAATAACATTTAGTTTATAAGCGTTTTAAATACTCTGAATCAATTTAACGATTTTCATCATTGATTCAGAATTTCTATAATCTAAAACGACTTAGAAAGACAAAAATCTCCATACTTCTAAAAAAATAGTAGCTACACTATATATATATATATATATATATATATATATATATATATATATATATATATATATATATATATATATATATATATATATATAGTTAAGTTTTTATGTTTGTAAAAATATTTTGTCCTTGGATAAAAAAATATGCGGTTAGGATAATAGTAGGTTCCTTAAATTTAGTGGATGATTGGTGAAATAATATGATTTAAAAGATAAAATTAGTTTAAAAAAATAAATTTAACGATAGAAAATTTACAAACATTAATTACTTGCTATTTTTAAAATAGCCGACTTATATATATATATATATATATATATATATATATATATATATATATATATATATATATATATATATATATATTAAGAGGGTAGATAGGGTAGATTTTATGCACATGGAAAATTCAGTCGGTCATATAAAAAAGAACTAATGCCCCAAGTAGCCTCATTCAAGAAAAATATTCCTCATCTAGCCTTTTTTTTAAAAAATTTTCCAAACTAGCCTCATTTTTATGGATTAGAAAAAAAATAATAATTAAAGTGGGTGAAGGAGGGAGAAAAAAAGAGAAAGTGGGTGAAGGAGAGAGAAAAAAATAATATTTTTTTTCTTAATTAAAGTGTAAATACTCTTAATTATTATTTTTTTTCTAATCCATAGAAATGAGGCTAGTTTAGAAATTTTTTTAAAAAGAAGGCTAGATGGGAAATATTTTTCTTGAATGAGGCTACTTGGGGCATTAGTTCTATAAAAAATAGGTACTCTTTATAGAAGATTGTAATTTTGTTAATACTCTCTCTGCGCTGATTTATATTGTATTGAATTGTTGGGTTTTAGTACTTTAGTTGATGATTTAAATATAAATTTAGAATTTTTGGGTTATATATTAAGAATAAATTAATTCAAAAATTAAATTATGTTAGTTGATATAATATCAATATAATTAATAATATAAAAATAATTAATAATAACATAATAGTAATTAAAATATATAAATATTAGTACCACACATTACTATTTTTATAATTAAATTAGATACAAAAATAAATTATAAAAATTTTAAAAAATTAAAATATTACGCGTTTTATAGTTTGAATACCAAAACTGCAAATTGGCATTTGAAATTTTTATTTTATATATATATATATATATATATATATATATATATATATATATATATATATATATATATATATATATAGTGGAATCTGTGGATAAGTTGGCGTGGAGGTGAGCGCATGTATTGTCATGCACATCAAATGCCAATGCATTGCTTGGGTGGGACGTGGGCACGTGAGAGCACATACATGAATGGGGAGAAACAAAGGAGAAAACGACGTACAGTGTCTGTGCTGGAATACGATGCCCACATATGGACGCACTTCTCCACATCCTCCTCTCCACTTTCCAACACCCAATAAGATATCTTCTTCTTAAGATAGGAAGCAACTAGAGAGTTAATTATTTGCCTCACGTGTATCCTTCTTGTCCCGTGGAATGACCACCAGGATGTCTCTTGTGCTTCTCTACTAAGCACTTGATTAATTAGACTCTGTTTGGGCGTATATATGTATAAGTTTTACAATAATAACTTATTTAGTATTATTTGTAGTCCTCTTTGGATACCAGTATATCATATTTTGTATATATTAAATATTTCAAATTTTAAAATCATAAATTTTTTTATTTTTATTATTTTATTAAGTTAAATTTAAATTATGTCTAATTTTATTAAAATTATTTTTATTTTTAGTGAATTTGTAGTATTAATTGTACTAGTATTTAGACACTATTATAAATATATATTTTATTTTATTAATTTAATGCGGCAGATAAGAAACAATATGAATACATTTTTGGGATTATATTTTTTTAAGAGAGACATATATTTTGTACATCAGTTAAATTATAATAAAAATCTCTTTTCCATCTTCGCCTGTGAACGTAAGCAAGTGGCCAAACAATGTAAATATTTGTGTCTTTTATTTTTTTTCTCTCTTTCTCAATTTTATTTTTAATATTTTTTCACCCGATGAATTAGATATTTTTCGTTTTTATCATAACAAACTGATATCGGAAAAATGTTGGTATCAATATAAGTCAGGGATTTCTAACAAACTAGTATCAGAGCTGAATTGTTCGTTTAGATGTTTGAGACGTCGACGAAATTTGAGATCAATAAGTTTGATCATTTCAGTAATTTTGCTCTACGACAAGTTATTGTTTTGATATAATAAAGATTATAAAAAGAATAACTGGAGAAAGAGAAGATTAACACTTCTGAAAACCCTACGGATTTTCTCATTAAGTCTCTTTCGATGGTCAAGTTCAATGTCACGCCCCGAGGTTTAAACACGCGGAAGAAACGTCACCGTTTAGCTCTCATATTTTGCATTTTTTTTTTTTTTTGAAACCGTTCTTCCCCGGTGCGTGCCCAGACCCGCCGCATATACAAATTCACTCTGCAAACGGGCAGAGTTTCCTTTGTATATGCACGGCGTCCCGACTACAATAATTATACACTCATCACTTTAACCACACTAGATCGACATTCGAATACATACGACCATTTTTCTACAAGTAACAAATGTTGGGTTATATGTAATATAGATCTAAATAGGGGAAGAAACACCTAGAGGGGGGTGAATAGGTGTAAACGTATAAACACTCAAAAATCGTTGCGATAAAAAACCCAATGCGGAAATAAATATAACACGCAAGATTTTTACGTGAAAAAACTCCAAACCGGAGTAAAAAACCACGGGACCGATAACACGGCGAAATCCACTAGAATTAAAACACGTACAAGGTGATTTACCGTACACACTTACGACTCAACCTTTTCCATACGCTCCTAGAGGATCTTCTCCGCTCGCTCCACGACGCTTCTCGAATCCACGATCTGCGCCCGACGCCGAATCCACGGCGTCCAACGTCGAATCCACGACGTCCGACCGAATCCACGGTCTTCACCCAGTAGCACCCTTCGAATCCACGAACGTGCCTCGCTCCGAATCCACGAGAGCGATTGAACCTTGAATCCACAAGGACACGCGAATCCACGCGCCGATTTTGGGGAAATCGTTGTTTTTGGGTGGTGATGATCCGCCGAATACTTAGATCAAAGATAGATCGGAAATACCATCTAAGTATTCATTAGTTTGATTCAACTCAAGATGTGAGTATGAAAACCTAGAATCAAACTAATCAATATAGATGAAGAAACATAGAGTATTATCTAATGATTTCCTTTCTTCTCTATATGTGGATCTAGGGCCGTATAAAATGATTAGATTTTATTATGACGGCTATTTTCCTTTTCCCTAGAAAAAGAGTCATAGGGTCTATTTATAGGTTAGAAACATTTGGAAGGAGATAAAAATAAAAAACCTAACATTTCTGGAATTTTTACGGACGGCGATCCGGATCGGATTTGGGCGATCCGGATTGCAGTAGCAAGAAAGACGGTTTCCAGAAAAACAAACGTTCGGGATCCGGATCGGAATGCCTGATCTGGATCGTTCATACAATTCAGAAAACTCACCGTTCGGGATCCGGATCGTGAGATGCTGCGATCCGGATTGAAGTAATGTAT
Organism: Tillandsia leiboldiana; assembly: GCA_029204045.2. Lineage (NCBI taxonomy): Eukaryota > Viridiplantae > Streptophyta > Magnoliopsida > Poales > Bromeliaceae > Tillandsia > Tillandsia leiboldiana. Next base: position 39,676,405 of record CM055061.1, read on the forward strand.
GAAACAACAACCTTCGGGATCCGGATCGCTGGCTCTGATCCGGATCCTGAACATGTCCGAACACCAGTTTTTGATTTTTATGCAATTAAAAATTCTTCCAGGTGTTTCTACACTACAAGAAGTATTCGGATCACCAATAAATTTTAGTTAAACATACCTGATCCTTTTGAATTCTTCTTTCTTGAGATTGAGTTAAATGATCCAACTTTCTTCACCTTCAATCTTCAAGACTTGAACCTATCACGAAACTACGCCAACTCAAATTCCGTAACAATCTCCCCCTTTGGCGGTTTCGTGACAAAACACAGATCCACTAAAGAAAATTCAAAAAGATATTTTTGTTGCTATCGCCATACAACAAAAATTTACAATGGAGATCCAAAAATTTAAAAACATGAGATATAAACTCCTAAAACAGACTCTAGACTTAGACATCTGTACTCTCTGCACAAAGAAATCATTCTTGACAAAAAGAGATCGTTAGATACCTCAAGAATATTTAGCATTCAAAACCTAACAGAGATAGAGTTTATGCTCACCATAACATTGAGTAATTCAGATATGTAATAAGATCACAATCAAACATTCACATATCTTCTAAGCAATAAAATTCCAAATGTCATAACTTTGCTTTGTTAGTAATCAAACAACTTGTTAGTAATAATACATGTCCAGATAGTTAGTCGAATAGTTAGTAGGAACATGCAACAAATCACAAGATAAAAACCAAAGTTGTGATACTTATCCTTCACCAAAGTCAAAGTTGAAGTGATACTTACCTTGATGTTCACACATTCACATCATCATTGTTCAAGTTCTCTCTAAACTCTCTCTCCCTTTTTGTCACAAACTAAGCCAAAATTATAAAAACTTAAGGAGAGTTAAGAAGTTTAAAATCAAGAAAATCGAACTAAAACTAAAACAAAGTAAAAAAAAACATTAAAACCTAAAAACTGAAATCCTGCACAAGAGAAGATTAAAAATCTGCACAAGAAAAAGAATAAAAGGAAGGAATCAGTCATTAGATTCGGAGTCTTCAGAGCTCGTGCAGCCCATCTTAGAGAACATCTTTTTCACCAGCTTGTTCATTGAATTGACCTTCTTAGTTATGGTAATATGAGCTGCCGTGATGAGCTCCAGCTCATTGGAAATTCTCGTCTGTGCCTTCGAAATCTGTTCCTGCTCAAAAGATAATCGTTGTTGTTCTTTGTAGATGGATGAGACTGATGCTTCATCCGCTGGTGTGGGTGCTGGTTGTGATGGTGATGCGGAAGTGCCGGTACTAGGTTTCGTTCCGCATGGAGGAACTGGAGTGACATGAGGCAATTTGTGAAGGGACTTGACAATGGTAGATTCATCAATCATGCCCAAACAGTGATGATAAGTTGTTGAACTAATATCAACTTGAAATCTCTTTAAGATCCTCATTATAATCAATGGAAATGGGATCCTTTCAGTGGGATGAGGATGCTCAGCATATCTCGTCATTCTATTCCAAATAATGTATGGAATGTTGATATTTAATCCCATTGCCTCTGACGGATGTCCTAAGAGATACAAAAACAACATTCAATCCCATCTCAAGACTTTCGTCTGCATATTTGGAAGGATATTGTAACAAGTGATGAAGTTTAGAAACCGGTACTCAAGATGAAGTTCTTTGGATTTGATAGACTTCTCCGTTGATTGAGTTCCCTCCAAACATATTCCCTTTATGACCATTTGCCACATCGTGTTTGTCAAAACCTTGCCCTTCAGGTAATTAACTCCTGTCTTGCTGGCTTGCATTCCCAATACCTCGGCAATTAATTGTGGAGTGATTTTAAACCTCGTGCCTTGGATATTCGTGTAAAACTCCATCGGACCATTTTCATTTTCTCGAAGGTGCCGTGCATTTGTATAGAAGGTCCTCACGTGATGCAGACAGTATCCAAGCATTTCTGGGAATCGGCATACTTGAATAAGGTTTGCTTGTTCAATCAGAATACCAAAACCGGGGGAGTGATCTCGTAGAGCCTCAATATTAACATGCCTCTCGCCAATGCACTCACGATTCTCAAATGCCCTTAGGCGATCCGCATTAACGAACACTTGTTCCTCACGAGGTGGAGAGTCAGGAACTATTGGCGTGTCAATATCAGCGTTTCGTCGTAGTCCAAAACGTCTAGTTACCCGTTTTCTTTTCACAGAGATGGTTGGTGTAGCCATAGGCGCTTTTCCTGTGTCCATGGGTCCCTTTCCTTTTGATCCATCGGAAGCTTTTCCTTTTGAACCTTCAGACGCCTTTTGTTCAGGCAATGAGTCATCATCATCTGTCAATTCAGTCCAATCTATCTCTTGACAATCTGCTTCCACTTCTGTGTCGCTGATCATAAGAAACTCACCTTTTTGTTGTGTTTTCTTAGCTCTCTTTAATTTGTTTGTGGCCCGAGTGTGTACCATGGCAACTAGCAGGAAGATGATCCATGAAAATGTCATTGTTGCTATTTCTTGTGAAAAAGGAAATCCTGTGAGCAACAACTCAAGAACACATGAGAAATTGTTAATTTTCAAATATTTGAAAAATTGTACCCAAACAATCATAATCATATAGAGAGACTAGAAATCAAATTAGTTTTGCAAAAGGAAATTTAAAAATAGATCAATTGCATGATTTTGGAAAATTCCCATTATATGCCCTAAAACCGAATTCTTTGAAATCGAAGACCAAAAATCCGTTTATCTTGAGAATACCTAGCATATAAGCAAAACTAATCTATCCAGAGTTCTTATTTCAAAAGAGATTTGATCAAAAGCCATCCACAAACGAAATCGATACAAGAAATTCATCACGTTTTGAGGAGGAATAAGAAAAACTATGAAAAACCAAGATTTTGATCAATAAAACTTACTTGGATTCGAAGAACTTGAGTTTGAAAGCTTCCAAGAGGGATGAAATCTAGAGAGAGAAGCTCTGGAAACTTTGGAACAAAAGATTGGAGTAAAAGAAATCAAAACCCTTTTGTTCTTTATAAAACCCTACCCGCGATCCGGATCAGTTCATGATTGCGATCCGGATCGGCTATCCGCAGTGAAAAACTGCGATCGGGATCCGGATCGGCAGGTCCAATCCGGATCGTCTGCCCGCAGAAGAATATCTGCGTTCGGGATCCAGATCAGCTTGCCCGATCCGGATCGGCTCCAACTTTTTCATCAAAAAAATTTAGAAAAATTTCGTAAGATCCAGAAAAAGTATGTAAGCACAAGTTGTGTATCAAATTTAAACAAAAATCATCGTTTCATACAACAAGAATTAGATTATGCCAAATCTATCAATAATATCCAAAAATGAAACGAGAATTTACAAAAATTAAATCCCTTAAAGTTGAACACCTTCAATTACATCTAACTTGATCTTATGAGTAATGCCTTTATCAAATCATCAGTTCGGTAAAGAAAATGAAATACAAAGATCAATAGATGTTTGAAATCCCAAATATGGTAGATAATTTATCTAGACAATCTGTTGAAGAGAGTGGCTCTTTGAGCATCTTTCTTTAAAATCCCACCTTATACCAACCTTGAAATTTGACGGAGTCAAGTATTTCAACATGCATTTTACTTAATCAAAAATTGAACAACCATGCTTGGTATACATGTGGTAGCTGCACACAATACTCGGACGACCGAGGTGGTAGCTCTTTCCTCCATGTGGTGGTAGTTTTCACACTCCTCATTGGGATGTAACTCTTTCCACATCTTTTGAGCATTTTACATTTCTTTGACTCCCCCTCAATTGGCTATCAATTATTTAAGATATAAAGTATTCAACCAAAAATTGATCTCGATTTCATACTCGACTAAGCAGTCAAATAAGATAATGACTATACCAAGAGATCATTGAGAGAGAAATTGACTTTGATCACTTAGAAGATGATTTAATTAACATAAATGATCATTGCAACAGTGAAATATTATGATGGCAAAAGCATAATAAATTTTTAAATGTGCGAAAAGATGCAATTAAAGTCAATTATGATCTATGCTCAATTAATGTCCTATGTACAAACATAGATAATGAACAAAACAAAACAAAAACAAAACCTATCCTAAGCAAAGGTTTCAAAAGAAGTTTATTTCAAGGAAAGCATTCCAATTGCTTTTCGCAAATGAATAAAACGTTTTTGATCCAAAGGTTTTGTTAAGATGTCAGCTAATTGATCCTCAGTTGAAATATATGAAAGTTGAAGAGTATTTGATTCAACTAGCTCTCTAAGAAAATGATATCTAAGTTCAATATGTTTTGTTCTAGAGTGCAACACAGGGTTTTTAGAAATGTTAATTACACTTGTGTTGTCACAAAGAATTGTTACCGAAGATGCTGAAATCCGGAAGTCGCTCAACACACTTTTCATCCAAATGAGTTGGGTTGAACAACTACCCGCTGAAATGTATTCCGCTTCGGCAGTCGAGAGTGCTATGCAATTCTGCTTTTTACTGTGCCATGCAACAAGGCAATGGCCAAAATAGAAGCATGCACCACTCGTGCTTTTCCGATCATCCACTGATCCTGCCCAATCGGCATCTGAGTATCCAATAATATCCAGACTAGTTCCCATAGGATACCAAATTCCGAAATTAATTGATCCTTTGATGTACCGGATGATCCTTTTCACCACTTTCAGGTGAACCTCCTTTGGTGCAGATTGATATCTCGCGCAAATCCCAACACCAAAAGATATATCCGGGCGACTAGCCGTGAGATAAAGTAGACTTCCAATCATACTTCGATACAGTTTCTCGTCTACATTCTCACTAAGTGATTCACTTCCAAGTCCCTTGTGGCTAGTTCCCATTGGAGTCGGAAAATCCTTCGAATTTTCTAAGTCATACTTTTTAACCAACTCCATTGCATACTTGGATTGACTCAAGTGAATACCTTCATCATTTTGTTTAATTTGCAATCCAAGGAAATAAGTCAATTCGCCCATCATGGACATCTCAAATTCGCTTTCCATGGTCTCCGCGAATTTAGAAGCATCATTATCTCTCGTTGCGCCAAATACAATGTCATCGACATAGATTTGTGCTACAATGAAATTGCTTTGATAATGCTTTACAAAGAGAGTCCTGTCAGCTCCCCCTCGAGTATAGCCCTTCTCCAAAAGGTGCTTTGTCAACCTTTCGTACCATGCTCGCGGTGCTTGTTTCAGACCGTAAAGAGCCTTTTTCAAACGAAAAACATGGTTAGGTTGTTTATGGTCTACAAAACCTTTCGGTTGAGCCACATAAACTTCCTCATTTAAAAACCCATTTAGAAACGCGCTCTTAACGTCCATTTGAAATAATTTGATTTTAAAATGACAAGCAATAGCAAATAGTATACGAATGGACTCGAGTCTAGCTACAGGGGCGAATGTTTCATCAAAGTCTATACCTTCTACTTGAGAGTAGCCTTGAGCAACTAATCGTGCCTTGTTCCTGATGATAGTACCATCCTCATTTTTCTTGTTCTTGAAAATCCATTTGGTACCGATCACATTATGTTGCTTTGGAGGCTTCGTTAATTCCCAGACTTTGTTTCGCTCAAATTGATGGAGCTCTTCCTGCATTGCTTTAATCCAGTAGTCATCCTGAAGAGCTTCATCTATGTTCTTTGGTTCGATTAAAGATACGTAGCAAGCGAATCCACAAACCAACTGCCTCCGAGTTCTAACTCCTTCTTGTGGATCTCCAATAATATTCGATTCCGGATGATCCTTGGAGATTCGTAGCGTTTGTTGAAACGGAGTACTCGGAGGTATATGAGATGATTCCTGCACATCAGATAAACTTGAAGAACCATTAGATGCATCATTAATATTGGAAATATTATTATGAGAAGATGCACTGGCAAGTGAATCATCATCTAGAGAGATATCGAGGGTAGATTTTTCAGATCCAAAGTGAAAAGCTTCATCTACTTTAACATTTATAGATTCTACGATCGTCTTAGATTCCAAGTTAAATACTCGATATGCTCTACTATTTGTAGAATACCCCAAGAATATCCCTTCGTCACTTCGAGAGTCAAAACTTTCCAAGATTTTCACGGTCACGTAAAATGTAACACCGACTCCCGAAGATGCGAAAATATTTGATGTTGGGCTTTCTATCACACCATAGTTCATATGGTGTATTTAACGTTCCCGGGCGCAAATAAACTCGATTAATTACATAGATTGCAGTGTTCACAGCTTCAGCCCAAAAATGTAGCGGTAAATTCCGGCTGTGAAGCATAACACGTGCCATCTCTTGAACAACCCTGTTTTTGCGCTCGACAACACCATTCTGTTGAGGTGTATAGGGTGCAGAGAATTCATGCTTAATACCGTTTGAAGTGCAAAAGTCAATGAATTTAGAGTTAACGAATTCTCCACCTCTATCACTTCTAACACGAATGATCTTTTCATTCTTTTCAATCATAATACGAAGGCAAATCTCGTGAAAAGAATCAAAAGTATCAGCTTTCTCTTTTAAAAATGCTACCCAAGAATATCGAGAGAAATCATCAATCATCAAGAAAATATACCATTTACCTCCCAAAGATGGTTGACGAGTTGGCCCCATTAAATCCATGTGTAAAAGTTCCAAAGGCCGTTTTGTACCAACGTGGTTCAAGTTCTTGTGTGCAGTCCTGGACTGTTTTCCCTTTTGGCAACCACCACTCACAATGTTTTGTTTAAATAAAAGTTTTGGAACCCCCTTGACCACGTCCTTGTTTGAAATTCTAGCAAGTTCCTTAAAATTTATGTGACCTAGCCTTTCATGCCAAATTGTTTCATTAATCAAAGAAACTAGATTACATTTTTCTGAAATTTTATTAGGAACAACATAGCAATTGTTTTCAGATCTAACCCCTTTTAAAAAGAAGACATGGTCCTTATCAGTTACAACACATTCAACAGATGAAAAGTTAACTGAAAAACCATTGTCGCAGAGTTGACTTATGCTTATGAGGTTAGTCTTAAGACCATCAACAAATAACACATTATTTAGAACCGGGCCATCTGGAATAGCTACTGTTCCTTTTCCAATAATTTTGGAAGATCGACCGTCTCCGAAAACAACGAGTCCTCCGGAGATTTTCTCAAGATTTTGAAAACTATTTTTGTCACCGGTCATGTGACGGGAACACCCGCTATCCAGATACCAAGACGAACTATCATATGCATGCAAGGAAACATTGGTAACAAAACAAGGAAAGATTTCACCTTTGCGCACCCAAACCTTTTTGGAATGCGTCGGTAATGGTCGTGAAGTTATATGCCTAGGTGAAAGCGTCTTGTTAAAACGATTGCTGCTCCTTGATGAAGTCGTCTTGCGCGGTAAACTACCAAGGTTCTTTTCCTTCAATTGATTTGCAATTGATTTCCGAGGAATCACCTTTGTGGTAGTCATTGCAAGAGGTGTTTGAAGTGAGCGTTTGACTCCCGTCTTGCAATATCTTCTTATGTGCCCTGAAATACCACAACGAAAACATACCTTAGATCTTGACGATCCCAAAGAGGATGAAGTAGGTTTGTTGTCGTTGTTTGTCTTGAATTCTGGTGTCGGAGGAGGAGATACCGACTGAGGCACAAAAACTGTCCCACTCCAACTTGGACTGTTTCCAGTTTGAGTGTACCCGAGGCCGAACCGATTTGTTTGACCAAGACCAAGAAGCCTATCCAACTTACTCCTTCCTGAAGAGAATCGCTGCAAGTCATCCTTGAGTTGGAAAATGGTCTTTGTCATTTCCAGGTTATCCTGTCGAGCCTCGTTGTAGAGCTTTGAGAAGTGATCCGCTTTATCCACCAGATTTGTATGTTCCTTCTCAAAAAGCTCATTGGACTCTTGAAGGGAAACATTTACTTTTATCAGATTTTTCCTTTCCACTTCAAGAGCGTTTGAGAGAGAAGTTGCCATTTTTGCTTCTTCTTCGAGATCATGCAATCTCCCTCTCAAACTCTTGTTTTGCTTAGCCACTTTCTTTGAATCCCTCAAAAGTCTGTGGTAGGCTAGAGCAAAATCTTCACCTTCCGAATCATCCGATTCGTTGTCCGTTGCAATCTTTTCAACAGTGGAGTTGGACAATGACTCGGACGTACTTGCCATAAAGCACATGAAGGGTGAAGATATGGACGCGTGGAATGACGTGGTGCTCTTTTCTTCATCACTTGAAGACGACTCATTTGACGTTGAGTTGTCATCCCAAGTGACGACTTGCATCGCCTTCTTCTTTGCCGGATACTTGTTGGGACACTCCGTTGCAATGTGGCCGTAGCCTCGACATTTGAAGCATTGTAGTTGTCCCTCTGAACTTTTCTTATCCTTTGAGAAGTTCTCTTGCTTTCTTGACTTGTAACTTGAAGTACCCTTGCCTTTGTTCGACTTTCCGAAGGATGGAGATTTACTTGAATTACCCCTTCGAAAGTTGCGGCGAAACTTCCTTGTCAAGAGAGCGAGCTGCTTCTCAAATTCCTCCATAGAAAGATTCTCGTCATCGTCTGAGGAGGATGTATCCGCGTCTTCTTCCTTAGTTGTTTTCAACGCATAACCTGAAGACTTAGAAGAGGATGCTTTTCCAGAAGAATTGTTAGTAGTAAATGTCATTTCATATGTTTGTAATGAACCAACTAATTCTTCTACACGCATTTCGTCCGGGTGTTTAATAGTTTCAATGGCTGTAACCTTTGGGCGAAATCGTTCAGGAAGAGTTCTTAAGATCTTTCTTACAACCTTAAATTCTGGATTCTTCTCTCCCAGGTTAGCACATGAGTTTACGATGTCTTGCAATCGTGTATAGTAGTCCGTGAAAGATTCATTTTCTGCCATCAAGATAGAGTCAAACTTGCTCGTAAGCATTTGCAGTTTCTGAATCTTCACGAGGTTAGTTCCCTCATGTGTAACCTGAAGAACATCCCAGATTTCTTTCGCAGTCTCACATGCCGAGATGCGAGAGAATTCAGTTTGAGATAAGGCATTAAAAATAGCATTAATTCCCTTGTCATTGTAAGAAGATGAATCTAACTCTTCCTTGGTCCATTTCGACCTAGGTTTTAAGGTGCGAACATCAGAGATAATTTCAGTTGGATTAGACCATCCTAATTCAATTGATTGCCACACCCTTTCGTCGATGGAAATTAAAAAGGCTTTCATCCGTACTTTCCAGTACGCATAATTTGTTCCATCAAAGAAAGGGGGTCGATTGATGTTTCCACCTTCAACCATTGTTTACAACCCTATTCCCTCTCTGATACCACTTGTTGGGTTATATGTAATATAGATCTAAATAGGAGAAGAAACACCTAGAGGGGGGTGAATAGGTGTAAACGTATAAACACTCAAAAATCGTTGCGATAAAAAACCCAATGCGGAAATAAATATAACACGCAAGATTTTTACGTGGAAAAACTCCAAACCGGAGTAAAAAACCACGGGACCGATAACACGGCGAAATCCACTAGAATTAAAACACGTACAAGGTGATTTACCGTACACACTTACGACTCAACCTTTTCCATACGCTCCTAGAGGATCTTCTCCGCTCGCTCCATGACGCTTCTCGAATCCACGATCTGCGCCCAACGCCGAATCCACGGCGTCCAACGTCGAATCCACGACGTCCGACCGAATCCACGGTCTTCACCCAGTAGCACCCTTCGAATCCACGAACGTGCCTCGCTCCGAATCCACGAGAGCGGTTGAACCTTGAATCCACAAGGACACGCGAATCCACGCGCTGATTTTGGGGAAATCGTTGTTTTTGGGTGGTGATGATCCGCCGAATACTTAGATCAAAGATAGATCGGAAATACCATCTAAGTATTCATTAGTTTGATTCAACTCAAGATGTGAGTATGAAAACCTAGATTCAAACTAATCAATATAGATGAAGAAACATAGAGTATTATCTAATGATTTCCTTTCTTCTCTATATGTGGATCTAGGGCCGTATAAAATGATTAGATTTTATTATGACGGCTATTTTCCTTTTCCCTAGAAAAAGAGTCATAGGGTCTATTTATAGGTTAGAAACATTTGGAAGGAGATAAGAATCAAAAACCTAACATTTCTGGAATTTTTACGGACGGCGATCCGGATCGGATTTGGGCGATCCGGATTGCAGTAGCAAGAAAGACGGTTTCTAGAAAAACAAACGTTCGGGATCCGGATCGGAATGCCTGATCCGGATCGTTCATACAATTCAGAAAACTCACCGTTCGTGATCCGGATCGTGAGATGCTGCGATCCGGATTGAAGTAATGTATGAAACAACAACCTTCGGGATCCGGATCGCTGGCTCTGATCCGGATCCTGAACATGTCCGAACACCAGTTTTTGATTTTTATGCAATTAAAAATTCTTCCAGGTGTTTCTACACTACAAGAAGTATTCGGATCACCAATAAATTTTAGTTAAACATACCTGATCCTTTTGAATTCTTTTTCTTGAGATTGAGTTAAATGATCCAACTTTCTTCACTTTCAATCTTCAAGACTTGAACCTATCACGAAACTACGCCAACTCAAATTCCGTAACAATCTCCCCCTTTGGCGGTTTCGTGACAAAACACAGATCCACTAAAGAAAATTCAAAAAGATATTTTTGTTGCTATCGCCATACAACAAAAATTTACAATGGAGATCCAAAAATTTAAAAACATGAGATATAAACTCCTAAAACAGACTCTAGACTTAGACATCTGTACTCTCTGCACAAAGAAATCATTTTTGACAAAAAGAGATCGTTAGATACCTCAAGAATATTTAGCATTCAAAACCTAACAGAGATAGAGTTTATGCTCACCATGATATTGAGTAATTCAGATATGTAATAAGATCACAATCAAACATTGACATATCTTCTAAGCAATAAAATTCCAAATGTCATAACTTTGCTTTGTTAGTAATCAAACAACTTGTTAGTAATAATACATGTCCAGATAGTTAGTCGAATAGTTAGTAGGAACATGCAACAAATCACAAGATAAAAACCAAAGTTGTGATACTTACCCTTCACCAAAGTCAAAGTTGAAGTGATACTTACCTTGATGTTCACACATTCACCTCATCATTGTTCAAGTTCTCTCTAAACTCTCTCTCCCTTTTTGTCACAAACTAAGCCAAAATTATAAAAACTTAAGGAGAGTTAAGAAGTTTAAAATCAAGAAAATCCTGAGAACTAAAACTAAAACAAAGTAAAAAAAAATATTAAAACCTAAAAACTGAAATCCTGCACAAGAGAAGATTAAAAATCTACACAAGAAAAAGAATAAAAGGAAGGAATCAGTCATTAGATTCGGAGTCTTCAGAGCTCGTGCAGCCCATCTTAGAGAACATCTTTTTCACCAGCTTGTTCATTGAATTGACCTTCTTAGTTATGGTAATATGAGCTGCCGTGATGAGCTCCAGCTCATTGGAAATTCTCGTCTGTGCCTTCGAAATCTGTTCCTGCTCAAAAGATAATCGTTGTTGTTCTTTGTAGATGGATGAGACTGATGCTTCATCCGCTGGTGTGGGTGCTGGTTGTGATGGTGATGCGGAAGTGCCGGTACTAGGTTTCGTTCCGCATGGAGGAACTGGAGTGACATGAGGCAATTTGTGAAGGGACTTGACAATGGTAGATTCATCAATCATGCCCAAACAGTGATGATAAGTTGTTGAACTAATATCAACTTGAAATCTCTTTAAGATCCTCATTATAATCAATGGAAATGGGATCCTTTCAGTGGGATGAGGATGCTCAACATATCTCATCATTCTATTCCAAATAATGTATGGAATGTTGATATTTAATCCCATTGCCTCTGACGGATGTCCTAAGAGATACAAAAACAACATTCAATCCCATCTCAAGACTTTCGTCTGCATATTTGGAAGGATATTGTAACAAGTGATGAAGTTTAGAAACCGGTACTCAAGACGAAGTTCTTTGGATTTGATAGACTTCTCCGTTGATTGAGTTCCCTCCAAACATATTCCCTTTATGACCATTTGCCACATCGTGTTTGTCAAAACCTTGCCCTTCAGGTAATTAACTCCTGTCTTGCTGGCTTGCATTCCCAATACCTCGGCAATTAATTGTGGAGTGATTTTAAACCTCGTGCCTTGGATATTCGTGTAAAACTCCATCGGACCATTTTCATTTTCTCGAAGGTGCCGTGCATTTGTATAGAAGGTCCTCACGTGATGCAGACAGTATCCAAGCATTTCTGGGAATCGGCATACTTGAATAAGGTTTGCTTGTTCAATCAGAATACCAAACTCGGGGGAGTGATCTCGTAGAGCCTCAATATTAACATGCCTCTCGCCAATGCACTCACGATTCTCAAATGCCCTTAGGCGATCCGCATTAACGAACACTTGTTCCTCACGAGGTGGAGAGTCAGGAACTATTGGCGTGTCAATATCAGCGTCTCGTCGTAGTCCAAAACGTCTAGTTACCCGTTTTCTTTTCACAGAGATGGTTGGTGTAGCCATAGGCGCTTTTCCTGTGTCCATGGGTCCCTTTCCTTTTGATCCATCGGAAGCTTTTCCTTTTGAACCTTCAGACGCCTTTTGTTCAGGCAATGAGTCATCATCATCTGTCAATTCAGTCCAATCTATCTCTTGACAATCTGCTTCCACTTCTGTGTCGCTGATCATAGAAACTCACCTTTTTGTTGTGTTTTCTTAGCTCTCTTTAATTTGTTTGTGGCCGAGTGTGTACCATGGCAACTAGCAGGAAGATGATCCATGAAAACGTCATTGTTGCTATTTCTTGTGAAAAAGGAAATCCTGTGAGCAACAACTCAAGAACACATGAGAAATTGTTAATTTTCAAAGATTTGAAAAATTGTACCCAAACAATCATAATCATATAGAGAGACTAGAAATCAAATTAGTTTTGCAAAAGGAAATTTAAAAATAGATCAATTGCATGATTTTGGAAAATTCCCATTATATGCCCTAAAACCGAATTCTTTGAAATCGAAGACCAAAAATCCGTTTATCTTGAGAATACCTAGCATATAAGCAAAACTAATCTATCCAGAGTTCTTATTTCAAAAGAGATTTGATCAAAAACTATCCACAAACGAAATCGATACAAGAAATTCATCACGTTTTGAGGAGGAATAAGAAAAACTATGAAAAACCAAGATTTTGATCAATAAAACTTACTTGGATTCGAAGAACTTGAGTTTGAAAGCTTCCAAGAGGGATGAAATCTAGAGAGAGAAGCTCTGGAAACTTTGGAACAAAAGATTGGAGTAAAAGAAATCAAAACCCTTTTGTTCTTTATAAAACCCTAGCCGCGATCCGGATCAGTTCATGATTGCGATCCGGATCGGCTATCCGCAGTGAAAAACTGCGATCGGGATCCGGATCGGCAGGTCCAATCCGGATCGTCTGCCGCAGAAGAATATCTGCGTTCGGGATCCGGATCGGCAGGTCCAATCCGGATCGGCTCCAACTTTTTCATTAGAAAATTTCAGAGAAATTCAAGAAAACCAGAAAAAGTATGTAAGCACAATCGTGTATCAACTTTAAACAAAAATCATCGTTTCATACAACAAGAATTAGATTATGCCAAATCTATCAATAATATCCAAAATGAAACGAGAATTTACAAAATTAAATCCCTTAAAGTTGAACACCTTTAATTACATCTAACTTGATCTTATGAGTAATGCCTTTATCAAATCATCAGTTCGGTAAAGAAAATGAAATACAAAGATCAATAGATGTTTGAAATCCCAAATATGGTAGATAATTATCTAGACAATCTGTTGAAGAGAGTGGCTCTTTTGAGCATCTTTCTTTAAAATCCCACCTTATACCAACCTTGAAATTGACGGAGTCAAGTATTTCAACATGCATTTTACTTAATCAAAAATTGAACAACCATGCTTGGTATACATGTGGTAGCTGCACACAATACTCGGACGACCGAGGTGGTAGCTCTTTTCCTCCATGTGGTGGTAGTTTTCACCACTCCTCATTGGATGTAACTCTTTCCAACATCTTTTGAGCACTTTACATTTCTTGACTCCCCCTCAACTTGGCTATCAATTATTTAAGATATAAAGTATTCAACCAAAAATTGATCTCGATTTCATACTCGACTAAGCAGTAAATAAGATAAGACATACCAAGAGATCATGAGAGAGGAAATTGACTTTGATCACTTAGAAGATGATTTAATTAACATAAAGTGATCATGCAACAGGAAATATTATGATGGCAAAAGCATAATAACTTTCTAAATGTGCGAAAAGATGCAATTAAAGTCAATTATGATCTATGCTCAATTAATGTCCTATGTACAGACATAGATAATGAACAAAACAAAACAAAAACAAAACCTATCCTAAGCAAAGGTTTCAAAAAGAAGTTTATTTCAAGGAAAGCATTCCAATTGCTTTTCGCAAATGAATAAAACGTTTTTGATCCAAAGGTTTTGTTAGAATGTCAGCTAATTGATCCTCAGTTGAAATATATGAAAGTTGAAGAGTATTTGATTCAACTAGCTCTCTAAGAAAATGATATCTAAGTTCAATATGTTTTGTTCTAGAGTGCAACACAGGGTTTTTAGAAATGTTAATTGCACTTGTGTTGTCACAAAGAATTGTTACCGAAGATGCTGAAATCCGGAAGTCGCTCAATACGCTTTTCATCCAAATGAGTTGAGTTGAACAACTTCCAGCTGAAATGTATTCCGCTTCGGCAGTCGAGAGTGCTATGCAATTCTGCTTTTTACTGTGCCATGCAACAAGGCAATGGCCGAGATAGAAGCATGCACCACTCGTCAAACTCCTATACTAAGTTTTCTCCTAGTCTTACTACCAACAACTGCTGATCCCTTATGTCACGTGATTCCTAGGGTTATACCCTAACATACTCATAATCATGAATAGCTAATCATTTTCATGCATGTAATTATTTTCATCTCATTCATAAAATAATAATTATTTCTACGCATGCATATTCATCATATATGTTTGGCAACCAACAGTTGCACTTTTCCTCTGTGTCTCTTTGCACAAGAACAACTATTCCCCTATCTCTAGCAACCAACAGTTGCTCTTTTTCATCTGAATCCATCTATACAGGCAATCAATATTATAATTACCTAACGCCTCTAACAGGCTACTATCATGCTTCGAATCGAAAAGCAAGGGAGCAAGCGGAGAGGTCACCCAATTTCGGCAGAATTCCCCACATTGTGGTGTCCCCAATTGCTCGTAGACACTTGCAATTGGTCTCCGCGCGATTCCACTTGTCTCCTCGAGCTTGCACGCAAAACGGTGCACATCCCTTGAGTCCGCACGCAAAACGGTGCACGTCCTACAATCCTGCATGCAAAACAATGCAGGTCATAAAAAACCCATACGGAAAATGGTGCGTGCCACTTCAGCCGGCACGCAAAACGATGCACGGCAACAAGATCTGCACGCGAAACGGTGCACGTACCTCCAAACTTCACGCAAAACGGTGCACATCTGACTGTAGGGTTGCACGCAAAATGGTGCATATTTTTTCTAGCCCTGCACGAAAAACGATGTAAATTATTAGAATCTACTCGTAAAATGGTGCGCATTGGTCCAACCCGCACGCAAAATGGAGCACGTACCCCGTATTCGCACGCAAAACGGTGCACATTCTACGATAGGGTTGCACGCAAAATGATGCACGTTTTTCTAGCCCTGCATGAAAAACAAGACGCAACGTTAGAGTCTGCACGCAAAACGATGCCCGTTAGTCCAACTTGCACGCAAAACGGAGCACATACCTTGTATTGGCACGCAAAACGGTGCATGTTTCTTCTTCAATGTTGCACGTAAAACGGTGTATGTTTTCCGAGTTTGCGTCCAAAACTGCGCATATTTTCTGAATCCGCACGTAAAACAGTGCATTTCTTCCACAACTGGCACGCAAAACGAGGCGCGCAAAAATTGCCCCCCTCGATAGTCCGCGCAGCAAAACGGCACAGTATAACTCGGTTCCTAACATGCAACACGGTATGGGGTCAAATCCAACCCAAAGGAGGCCTAAAAACTATTCCAAAAATACCAAAAAATAACGTGCGGGGCTTACCTCGTACAGTCGTGCCGCCCATTTGGATTTGGAACGCCACGCGCGCTCCACGAGGTTCACGGCGCACTCGCGCCCCACGAAATCCCCTTTTTTTTTCTTTTCTTCTCTCTCTATCTCTCTCTCTCTCCATCTCTCGACGCTCGGTTGGAGGAGAAGAAGAACAGAAGGAGAGGAGGGAGGGTCTGCGTGGAAGATGGAAGAAGAAGAAAAGAAAAAAAAGAAAGAGAAAAGAAAAGAAAGGGAGGGAGGGGAGGTGGTGGACCGGGTGCACGGGCCCTCCCCCAATGGGGGCCCGCCACCTTGCGGCCCACCCTCACACAGGGGCGCGCTCCCCTGCACAGGCGCTGCGCACCAGCGCCTTGCGGGCGCGCCCCCAAGGGCGCGCTTCCCCACGCCCGTACGGCCAAATGGGGGCCTGCCATGTGGCACCCCCCCCACCCTTTTGACCAGCCTGCCACCAGAGCCTCCTGCACCTTGATTCCCGCGCCGTCGTCGCCTCAAAAATTCGTTTTTTGTCCCGTTTTCTTTTCATTTTTCGTCCGTTTCCGTCCAAATTTGGCAGGCGGCTTCGTTTCAGCTTAATTTACCACAGAAAATTTTAAATTTTCAATTTGGGCCATTTCTGGGCCACCAAAGCCTCGCTGTATCCAGAATTACTGGCGGACCCCGTTCTCGCAATCAGGGTATCCGATCAACACGAAATTTTTACTGTGACCTTAGAACATAATTACGAAGCTCCCGTAATTTTCACAGAATTTTTTTGACACTGTTGGCGGAGCCCGTTCTCACTATCCGGCCTCCGATCAACGCGAAACCTTTTTCTGTGGTCTTAAGACATATTTACGGGGCTCCCGTAATTTTCTCGGAATTTTCCGACACTGTGAATTTTCCACTAAAAATCTGGGCCCCCTTTTTCAAATAAATTTTTAGATCTCTCCATTTTAACCCGATTTGGGCCCAACTCGCTTCCAAATATTCTTTACTTCCCTAACTTTCATAACAATAGTATTTCATAACATTTTTATTTACATTTATTTATATACCAAAATTCCGGTTCATTACATTCTACCCCACTTAAAATAAGTTTCGTCCTCGAAACTTGAGTCACATCTCGACTCCTACTTGATCAAGAGGGGGAAACTTGCCCTTACTACTGGGCTCACTGAACCTCGTGACTGGCATCACATTGCTTGCTCGCCCAACAATTACACGAGCAGCCCATTCCTGGATCCCTATCTCAACTCAGGGATAAACTCAGACCTGGTGTCTGGCCACTTTCACCAAGTAGGTGAGAGACACATTTGAGCACTTGCTCTTCCTATTGCCACGAATGACCAAGTCTTTTCTTGCGAAATCTTCACTTTAATTCCACGATCATTTTATCTTTCACAATGAGGTTGCATCTGCAACTAATTATATTTACCGCATTTTCCGGTCACTCCGCTGCCTAATGTGGAGTGCAAAGGCCAATCACAAGTCCCTCAACTATCTCACACGCTGCTAGTGCTCTAAGTCCACGGGTTATCAGCTAACCCCCATATCTCGGACTACTAATAGGTCCACAGACCACGGTCCAATAAGGGCCTATAGCCTAACCAGTCCGACTCTGTATAATGGCTCTCACTAGCACACAGACCCAATCATCAAACGGGTAGATCCTCACTTAGGATTACTACACCAACACTCCCACTAGGAGCTACAGTACCTCAATCACCACTAGCTCTACGGCCTGGTCATATCACACTCTCAGTGTACTAATCTCAGTGTACTAATAGCCTCAATGCTCACACGTGGCATTCCACGTTCCCGGGTCATCGCTCGGACTACCGTCCCGACCAAATCTCTATCATGCCCCGCCATAAGGTCTCGGGCCGCTGTCTCTCACAACCGACTGCGCCTGCCCACTGGGCTACAGGCCCACAGTCCACAAACATGGTCCAGGCACGGATCGTCCCCAGCGAACCCGCTAATCGTCGCCACGCGACCACTATGCTCACTGAGCAAAACCAACTAACCAGCCGTCAATCCACGACCTAAACTCTCTATATCAACTCTGGCCACACTGGGCAAAGGCTAATACGCCACCTAATCAGCTCTCTCTGGCTAAATGATACTTGTGCTCCTTGAGCACCCAAACATTTGGGCGTCCTACGCCCCCACGCTAACTCGCGAAAATCCAGTGCTAAGCGATTTGCTTACGTACCCCTACGGCTCTTGTGCAACTCTCCCAACTGGGTCGAGGCACCACAATAACAGTTCACCATTTTGGTGATTAACACGCAAATCCTGCGGTGGCAATCCTTGCCATAACACCCCTTCATCAGAACGACGCCAGTAAACTCTCGCTCTATCAAGAGATCCACGCATCTTGAAGCCTACTCTAGGCTTGTAAATCTTTCTTGCCCTAACCCTTAGGACATACTCACCTGGTTCTCGCACATAGCGATTACCAGCGTTCCGTGAGTCGGTCTCTCACTGGACCTCATCAACTATACTTTGCCAGCTTCCAGCTGACACAAGCTTATGGCATCTCTTACAGAAGGTGCAGGGTGCGCCGACAAAGGCTCGGCGGCCACTGCCACACTCTCTACTGTTGCCTCTTAGCTTGATCTATTTCCCATTTTTTCTTGGGATAACGTCACTCGCCCATCTAGGCGTCGGAATCCGCTTCCCTGCCGGCGGGAAACCTCCGCTTATCGGCACGAAGCACCGGTCTGCTGCTGGACCACACCAACAAGTGCGGCCACCTGCTATCGTAGCTCGTGTACGTCGTTTGACCCTGAGCCCTCTCGTGACTCGAGTCGAAACAGGTGTGTTTCCCTATGTGGTGTCATCGCCAATAGGCACACCACAACGAAACAACTAGCCCAAATTTAGCCATTTGAGCAACGTGCAGTCTACATACCGACGAAAAGGCTCGTGGACTCAATCATGCGAAAGTATAGGAGGGTACTCCTTTTCATCTCCAACATTACGTTGTCGGCCGCCAACGTAATATTCGAAGAATGTAAGCTCGTCGCCCTCGATCAGTCCCAACATCCTTTTTGGGAACAACAATAATCAATCGAATACTTTCGCCCACTAATCAACACGCTCTCTCGTACTAATCCCTAGGGTCTCCCTAAGGCTCACTAACCACCTAGGACTATTCCTAGGCTCTGATACCACTCTAATCTGTCACGCACCGAGTCCGCCAATTTGTACGGTTCGGGCACGCCAACAGACTCGCCAATCGGGTAAGACCTTTTCCAACCCGAAAGGAACGGTAACATCCATAATAACACAACAAGTGTATGCGGAAGCTCAATATCAGAGTACTAAAAATCACTACAAATTAAAACTTTCATTCAATAACAACAGTTAATGCGGAAATGAAAGCATACCAGAGTGAACCATGCCTTACTTTATTACACTTTACATTTCTGAACTTGAAATATAAATTATTACAATTCCTTTACATAAATTCCTCACCATACAAGGTTCACTCAAGAAATATACAAATGGGATACCTCTGCTAGACCCTCTAGCTCTCTATGCTGCTGGGCCCTTGCCCCTATCGCATGCCTCGCCGTCTGCCTCTGGACCATCACAACCGCTGCATCCATACCCGAACCTGTGGGGGGGAGTCACCCAAGGGGTGTGAGAACTACGACATAGTTCCCAGTGGGTTCAACCACCGAGATAAAGTGTCCTACACTACTTGGTCCAATGGAAGCAATAATAATAGTGATAGGAAATTAAAATCCTCAAAATCAACATGCAGCTATGCACAATAATATATCACTATCTCTATATACTCATCAACCCAGCACTACTCTGTCTAGTCATATCAGGCTACTAAGCACCAACTCGGCCACTATGCCGCTGTATACAGGGTCAAACTAACCCGGCCACCTTGGCCATCCTAATTTCTCTTTATTTCTTTAAATTCTGGTGCTTTAGTTCAAGTTAACCCTCAGAAATTCTAATCCAACAGGCCCCAGCCCGGTAGTCCTGCTACCACAAGATAAGATTTCTAAGGTTGCCGATAACACTCGCAAGTGTTACCCCGTCCTACGGGAGAAACGTGCCAGACGGGTCACTGCCCGGGAGAGGGATCCTTCCGCTCCTCCAACAAGGGTCACGTTTCCTCCCCGCAGGTACGCCCGTTTTATCTTTATATTTTCTTTCTTTTCTTTTCTTTTTCTTTTATTTTAGTTCTTAGCCTCTTTGCCTTAGAACACTTGCTTTTCTTTCTTATTCGAGCTTATAGCTCCCTTTTTGCCACTAGCAAATCTCTTACTCTTTCCTTTGAGCATCTAGCTCTTTACTTTCACTTTTAGCCTTTCGAAAGTACCTCGTCCGACGGGTCACTGCCCAGGGAGTCCTGCTCCACTTGACGAGTCTCAAATTCGAAGGCGCCATTTACATTCTCTTTATGCTTTTTAGGCACTTTTAGCTTGCTTTTAACTTTGCCTTTTTACAAAAAATTATCTCTTATCCTAGGTCTCGCCATAAGGATAACTAGGAGTCACTTGGACTCATATCTTTTTTTTTTTTTTTTGAGAAAAAAGGCAGCATGCTGCCGCTGGACTCATATCATTTCTCTTTCTGTTCTCTTTATCTTAAGCAATTTGCTTGTCTTGCTTATTAATCACTTTTGCTCTCTCTTAAGCTCTATTTCTTTTCACTAATTCCTCTTTTACCCTCGGTCTTGCCACACGGGTAACTAGAGAGTCTCTTGGACTCTTAAACATTTCACTTTTCTTTACTTAACTCAAATTGAAGTTAAAGTTATCGTTCATTTGCCCAACCACCCTATGACTTTCTAGGGTTATATTTATTTAATTCTTTAACCTTGGGATCTTATCCCACTTTCCTGATTCCTCATTGAATCCTAGAGTTAACTTAACTCTATTTTCCTGTTCCACTATTAACTTAGAGTTACATCGACTCAAATTTCCTGTTTTCCCTTTCATGTCTCCACACTTGATCCATTTTTCCCTTCTCTTGATTCCTTACTGAATCCTAGAGTCAACTTGACTCTATTTTTCTGTCTGTGAGTTTAAACTCTTCTAGCTCAACTTAGGTTCCCTTTACCTAAGTTCCATGTCATACTTGTCCTAGAGTTCCTTGACTCTATGCTGGCTACTAGTTCACCTTAGGTTCTCTTTACCTAAGTTTCCATGTCATATCCGTCCTAGAGTTCCCTGACTCTATGTTGACCACTAGCTCTCCTTAGGTTTCCTTTACCTAAGTCCCGTGTCATATACATCCTAGAGCTCCCTGACTCTATGTTGACCACTAGCTTTCCTTAGGTTTCCTTTACCTAAGTCCCATGTCATATACATCCTAGAGTTCCTTTACTCTATATTGATCACTCTATCCAGTGTCCTTAGGTTGTCACCTAAGACCATGCCACTTGTCCTCCCTAGGATAACTCCTAAGTTGATGTCACTCGTCAAACTCCTATACTAGGTTTTCTCCTAGTCTTACTACCAACAACTGCTGATCCCTTATGTCACGTGATTCCTCGGGTTATACCCTAACATACTCATAATCATGAATAGCTAATCATTTTCATGCATGTAATTATTTTCATCTCATTCATAAAATAATAATTATTTCTACGCATGCATATTCATCATATATGTTTGGCAACCAACAGTTGCACTTTTCCTCTGTGTCTATTTGCACATGCACAACTATTCCCCTATCTCTGGCAACCAACAGTTGCTCTTTTTCATCTGAATCCATCTATACAGGCAATCAATATTATAATTACCTAACGCCTCTAACAGGCTACTATCATGCTTCGAATCGAAAAGCAAGGGAGCAAGGGGAGAGGTCACCCAATTTCGGCAGAATTCCCCACCTTGTGGTGTCCCCAATTGCTCGTAGACACTTGCAATTGGTCTCCGCGCGATTCCACTTGTCTCCTCGAGCTTGCACGCAAAACGGTGCACATCCCTCGTGTCCGCACGCAAAACGGTGCACGTCCTACAATCCTGCACGCAAAACGATGCATGTCATAAAAAACCCATATAGAAAATGGTGCGCGCCACTTCAGCCGGCACGCAAAACGATGCGCGGCAACAAGATCTGCACGCGAAATGGTGCACGTACCTCCAAACTGCACGCAAAACGGTGCACATCTGACTGTAGGGTTGCACGCAAAATGGTGCGTATTTTTCCTAGCCCTGCACGAAAAATGATGTAAATTATTAGAATCTACTGGTAAAATGGTGAGCATTGGTCCAACCCGCACGCAAAACGGAGCACGTACCCCGTATTGGCACGCAAAACGGTGCACATTCTACGATAGGGTTGCATGCAAAAAGATGCACGTTTTTCCAGCCATGCACGAAAAAAACAAGACGCAACGTTTGAGTCTGCGCGCAAAACGATGCCCGTTAGTCCAACTTGCACGCAAAACGGAGCACATACCTTGTATAGGTATGCAAAACGGTGCATGTTTCTTATTCAATGTTGCACGTAAAACGGTGTATGTTTTCCGAGTTTGCATCCAAAACTGCGCATATTTTCTGAATCCGCACGTTAAAACGGTGCATTTCTTCCACAACTGGCACGCAAAACGAGGCGCGCCAAAATTGCCCCCCCGACAGTCCGCGCAGCAAACGGCACAGTATAACTCGGTTCCTAACATGCAACACGGTATGGGGTCAAATCCAAACCCAAAGGAGGCCTAAAAACTGTGCCAAAAATACCAAAAAAATAACGTGCGGGGCTTACCTCGTACAGTCGTGCCGCCCATCTGGATTTTGGAACGTCACGCGCGCTCCACGAGGTTTCACGGCGCGCTCGCGCCCCACGAAATCCCCTCTTTTTTTCTTTTCTTCTCTCTCTATCTCTCTCTCTCTCCATCTCTCGACGCTCGGTTGGAGGAGAAGAAGAACAGAAGGAGAAGAGGGAGGGTCTGCGGGGATGAAGGAAGAAGAAGAAAAGAAAAAAAAGAAGAAGAGAAAAGGAAAGAAGGGAGGGAGGGGAGGTGGTGGACCGGGTGCACGGGCCCCCTCACCCCAATGGGGGCCCCGCAACGCGGCCCACCCTCACACAGGGGCGCACGCCCCAGCACAGGCGCGTTCCCCAGCGCATTGCGGGCACGCCCCAGGGGCGCGCTTCCCCACGCCGTACGGCCAAATGGGGGCCTGCCATGTGGCGCCCCCCCCCCCCCCCCTTTGACTAGCCCACCCGAGCCTCCGTGTTTTGCTGCACCTTGATTCCCGCGCCGTCGTCGCCTCGAAAATTCGTTTTTGTCCTGTTTTCTTTCATTTTTCGTCCATTTCCGTCCAAATTTGGCAGGCGGCTTCGTTTCAGCTTAATTTACCACAAAAAATGTTTAAATTTTCAATTTGGGCCATTTCTGGGCCACCAAAGACTCCTGTATCCAGAATTACTGGCGGACCCCGTTCTCGCAATCCACATATCCGATCAACCACGAAATTTTTACTGTGACTTAGAACATAATTACGAAGATCCCGTAATTTCTCAGAATTTTTCGACACTGTTGGCGGAGCCCGTTCTCACTATCCGGCCTCCGCTCAACGCGAACCTTTTTCTGTGGTCTTAAAACATATTTACGGGGCTCCGTAATTTTCCTCGAATTTTCCGACACTGTGGAATTTTCCACTAAAAATCTGGGCCCCCTTTTTCAAATAAATTTTTAGATCCTCCATTTTAACCCGATTTGGGCCCAACTCGCTTCCAATATTCTTTACTTCCTAACATAACAATAGTAATTTCATAAATTTTTATTTACATTTATTTATATACCAAATTCCGGTTCAT
>CM055061.1:39700371-39766876 GCA_029204045.2 Tillandsia leiboldiana
ACCCTCACCACCGGCATTGGCGCCGCCGACCCTCTACTCCCGCCCCGTCCGCTTTCTTGATCCCGCCACCGTCGCCCCGGCCCTCCTTCGGCCAACCTGCTTTCGCCTTCTCCATCGTTCCACCTCCCTCTTCCGCCGCCCCCTGCATCCCTCCTTCGGCACGGCCTGCTTCCTCTCACCTCCGACCCCCACTTCCTCGGCGCCGCTCACGCTTCTTGGGCCTCTTCTCATCCTCCACCGCCGCCGACGACGCCACGGCCCCACACAACCGTCGCCGTCGAGTTCGACACCAACCTCGACCCCCCCAGCTCGGCGACAACAACGACACCACGTCGCGTCGTACGCCGGCTCCATCTTCTCCACCGCCTCCGCCCCCGCGTCCCACGCCGGCGTCGACCTGAAGGAGGCGTGCTGATGACGGCGTGGGTGCCTACGGCGCCGCCCGGAAGAGGCTCCGGGTGTGGCTTGACTACTCGCGCTCGCCGGCCCCCGCGCCCTCTCCTCGTCGCCACCCGTCGACATCTTCCGCCCTCCTCCACGAGTTCATGTACGTCGGCTTCTCCCCTCCACGGCCGCGGCGCCGCCCTTCACCTCGTCGAGAGATGGAGCT
Organism: Tillandsia leiboldiana; assembly: GCA_029204045.2. Taxonomy (NCBI): domain Eukaryota; kingdom Viridiplantae; phylum Streptophyta; class Magnoliopsida; order Poales; family Bromeliaceae; genus Tillandsia; species Tillandsia leiboldiana. The sequence goes on from CM055061.1 coordinate 39,700,982, forward strand.
TCCGCACCTTCGCTTCTCCTCTTCGTCCGCTCCCACATCATCTTCACCAGGCAACGTCAGCGGCAGCGGCAGCGGCCATGAATTCCAATCCTGGCGATGACATCAGTCCGCCTCCGCCTCCCTCTCCATTCGGCCTGCCAGCCGACGGTAAATATCCAGTTGGGGCCCGGTCTTCGGGGGCATTTCCGGCTTTCTTTTCTTGATAGCAGCGAACTCGCGGCGCTCTATGGTGGCATTTCCGAATGCAATGGGAATGCAGCGGCTGCGACTGGGACTGCGGCGCTGATGAGGCAGGCCAGGAGCAGAGGTCAGGAACAGGAACCGGAGCCGGACCGGAGCGGAACCAATTCGGTTAATGGCGAACCAGCGAGAGTGCCTACGAGGATCTCTCCTGGACGAGTAATGTCCGGCACCGGAGGATTCCACGACAGCATATTCTGTGACCATGGGCGTACTCTGCCACACAGTGCAAGGAGTGCTCGGCTCCGTGTCGAAGTCGCCGTCAAACGCTTCGGCCGCGTGGAGAATTTCACCAGCACGTTCGCCGCCGAGCAGGGCCGCCGTCATCGCCAGCGTGCCGGCAACAAACCTGGTTCCCCTCGGCAGGCTGGTGCTGCGAGAAGAACGAGCTCGTCTTCATCTACGAGTTCATGCCCACGGCACCCTCGACCGCGCCCTGCATTATTCATCCGATCACGCGCGGCGGCAGTACTCCCGTGGGGCGTCCGGAAGAACATCGTCCTCGGCGTCGCCTCCGCTCTCCGCGTTCCTGTCACGACTAATGCGAGAAAAAGATCGTGCACGAGACTTAAGGCGTGCAACATCCTCCTCGACGCCCGGACTTCAAAACGCCAAGCTCGGGGATTTCAGGCTCGCGCGACTCAACACCCGCAACAGCATCGACAGCAGCAACAACACAGCTGCCCTCAGCCGGCGTCCCATCCGGCCGGCACCGTTTGGTACATGGCCCTGGAGTACGTCCACACGGGCGTGGCCAGCGAAAATCCACGTGTACAGCCTTCGGGATGTGGATCTGGATGTTAGAGATAATGCTAATTAGTTAGAATTAGATTATCTAAGATATTTGATTGTTTAAATTTTGATAAAGATAAATCAATTAGTTAGGATATCTAATTGGAATAGGATTTTGTGTATAATCTATAAATAGATAGGTCGGGCTATTATGATGATGAATGAAGCCGGAGTCGCCTTAATTAATTAGTGAGGCCAAAGAAAGACGTGTGGGCATGAAGTTATTTTTTCAATAAAGGCAAGTTTAGTTTGCTTCCACCAAAACGTACCAGATTCTTTATCTTTTCTTTCTCTCTTCTCTTTTCCATTCTTTGTGGAGATTCCTATATACCATAACAAGTATATAGAAAATATTTGGAGGCCCATCACCGTAACAAGTGGTATCAGAGCCTTGTTTTCAAGAGAAGAAGATACCGATGGCATTTAACAGTGCCAATGGAGTTGCACAAGGATTCCCAATATTCAAAGGAGACAATTATGATTTTTGGTGCGTGAAGATGCGGACGTTGCTGCGATCCCAAGATCTATGGGATTTTGTTGAAAAAGATGTAAGGAAGAAACGGGAGAGAATCTGAAAAAAAGATGCGAAGGCGCTTTTCTTTATTCAACAATCTATTGACGACTCATATTTTTCCCACATTGCCGGCGCTACCCGATCGAAAGAAGCATGGGATATATTACAAAGGAATACCAAGGTAACGAAAAGGTACTCAGAATTAAAATTCAAACTTTAAAAAGAAATTTGAGACTTCATTTATGAAGAAAAAAAAATATTCATACCTTTTATTCTAGAGTTATGGAATTAGTTATCTTGATGCGTACCTATGGTGAACAAATTTCTGATCAAACAGTAGTTGAAAAAATTTTAAGAAGTTGACGAAAAAAACGGGGATGTAGTTTCTGCTATAGAAGAAGCAAAAGATTTATCTAAATTGTCTTGTAGCGAACTTCTTGGTTCTCTCTTAGCACATGAGGAACGAAAAGATAGAACAGAAAATTTTTCTGAGCATGCTTTTCAAAGCGAATCGAAAGGCAATGAAAAAGATAAAGCAGATACTTCTAATCGCCAAGCTTCAGCATCTGGAGACCATGGTAGAGGTCGTGGTCGTGGTCGTGGCCGTGGTAGAGGTCGCGGCGGTAGATCGGGTGGATACAATAACAGAAACGGTGAAGGATCAAGTAATCAAAATCAGAGAACCTACAGAGGTAATGATCAGCCCTATAATTATAAAATATTCAATGTTATTATTGTAAGAAATTTGGCCATATCGAGCGATTTTGTCGATTGAAACAACAAAACGCTAATTTTGCTCAAGGAAATAATGAAAACGATAATGTACTTTTTGCATGTCGTTCATCAGAAAAAGCTGCTAACAGTATTGGTATGTCGATAGTGGTTGTAGCAGTCACATGACAGGAAAAGAAGAGAACTTTATTAATTTGGATAAATCTGTTAAAGGCCGAGTGACGATGGGTGATGGCTATGTTCAGGACGTGCATGGAAGAGGTACAATTGAGGCAAATATTTCAGGAATTCAAAAAATAAATAATGTTTTATATGTTCCTGGTTTGAATTCCAATCTTTTTAGTGTGGGCCAATTTTTGAAAGAAGGTTATTCGCTTATTTTTGAAGATTCTAGTGCACTATTTATAAAGATATATAAAAGGGATTTATTTTTTGAAGTTCCGATGACAGAAAATAAAGTTTTTCTGTTCATGTTGCAATGAAAGTAGTGCTAGATGATGATTGGTTATGGCACTATAGATATGGTCATTTGAGTTTTAAGGGGCTTGATTTATTACATAAAAAGAATATGGTTGATGGTTTGCCTTTGGTGCATAATAATGGTTCTGTATGTGAAAGTTGTGTGTTAGGAAAGCATCACAGAGACTCTTTTCCAAGAAACAGCAATTGGAGAGCCAAAGAACCACTAGAATTGATACATGCTGATGTTTGTGGGCCGATGCAGACACCGTCGCTCAGCAGCAATTATTATTTTGTGGTTTTCGTGGATGACTACAGTCGGATGACTTGGATTTATTTTATTAAAAATAAATCCGAAGCTTTTGATGTTTTCGAAAATTTAAAAACTTGGTCGAAAACGAATCCGGTTATTATATTAGGACTCTCCGTACAGATCGAGGGGAGAATTTATTTCTAATAAATTTGAAAATTTTTGTGAATCAAATGGTATTCGCAGGCAGTTGACAACCAGTTACACGCCTCAACAGAATGGCGTTGCTGAGCGCAAAAATCGAAGTTTGGTAGAGATGGCAAAAAGTATGTTGAAAGCGAAAGGACTTCCAAATAAATTTTGGGCAGAAGCGGTATCTACTGCAGCATACATTCTTAATAGAAGCCCAACTTTGGCGCTGGATAATATTACACCTTATGAAGCATGGACAGGTTGGAAACCGAAGGTAAAGCATTTTAAAATTTTTGGATCGGTTTCTTTTGTTCATACTCCATCACAAAAAGGCAAAAATTGGATAATAATAGTAGCAAGTGTATTTTTGTGGGCTATAGCGAAAGAAGTAAAGCCTATCGATTTTATAATCCTGTTACTAACTCCTTAATTATAAGTCGTGATGCTATATTTGATGAACAAAAAGGTTGGGATTGAGTGCAAAAGTAAAGGATAATCCACTTCTGATGTTAGGAGATGAAACTACTATTGAGAATAAGAACAATGGTGAAAATACTATAAGTACTGAAACAACACCACATGCTTCACCACGAATTTCTCCAGGAACTTCGCCTGAGACAACACCGAGAAAGGTAAAATTGCTTAGTGAAATATATGAGCAGTGCATGTACACACAATGTGGAGAACCACAAACTTTCGAGGAAGCGGCAAAATCTGATGATTGGTGTAAAGCTATGAATGAAGAAATTGCAGCGCTAGAGAAAAATAATACATGGGAGCTTGTTGAACCATCCACAGAAAAAGAAGTTATCGGGCTGAAATGGATATACAAGACAAAATATAAACCAGATGGATCGATCCAGAAATTAAAAGCACGTTTAGTTGCAAAAGGTTACTTACAGCAAGCAGGTATTGATTTTAATGAAACCTTTGCACCCGTAGCTAGATTTGATACTATCCGAACTGTTTTGGCTTTGTCTGCACAAAATAAATGGAAAGTTTTTCAATTTGATGTTAAATCAGCTTTTCTTAATGGATTTTTGGATGAAGAAGTTTTTGTTGAGCAGCCGCAGGGCTACAAAATTAAAGGACAAGAAGATAAAGTCTACAGACTACGAAAGGCGTTATATGGATTAAACAGGCACCAAGAGCCTGGTATAGTCGGATCGATTCGCACTTTATTCAAAACGAATTTTCTAGAAGTGAAAGTGAACCCACACTTTATATCAAATCTCGAGGTATGGAGATTTTGATTGTTTGCCTTTATGTTGATGACTTGATTTATACTGGAAACAGTACAGATTTTGATCAATGATTCAAACAAATATGAGGATTGAATTTGAATGACTGATATTGGCCCCATGAGTTATTTTTTGGGTTTAGAGGTAAAACAAGAGATAATGGAATTTTTATCGGTCAGAAAAAATAGCTTGATGATTTACTGAGAAGTTTAATATGAAAAATTGCAATCCTGTGCAAAATCCAATGGGTTTACGAATTATGAAGCTATCCATTGGATGATGGAGAAGAAAAAGTGATGTCGAGTTGTACAAAGTCTGATTGGGAGTTTACTCTATATTGGTAACAGATAGACCGGAATATTATATATGCGACATCTTGTTATCGAGGTTTATATGCAAAGGTCCAAGTAAAATTCATTGGGGAGCGGCGAAAGGATATTGAGATACTTGAAAGGAACAAGAGACCACGGACTGTGGTAATACTAACACTAACGATTTTTATTTTTTTGGTTGTTCTGATAGTGATTGGGCAGGTTCGGTAGATGATCGACGAAGCACGAGCGGGTTCGTCTTCAATTTTGGTGCAGGAGCAATATGTTGGTCTTCCAAAAACCAACAGTCGACGGCTCTAGCATCTTCTGAAGCCGATACATAGCGGTTACGACGGCTACATGTCAAGCAATCTGGATGCGCGAATCTTACAGATTGAAGTACAGCAAAAAGATCCAACGGTAATTATTGCGATAATCAATCAACTATCGCAATGGCGAAAAAATCCAGTTCATCACAGCCGAACCAAACCACAGCGAACTGCGACATCATTTATAGTCGTGACAGATCGCTACGTCAAGTCGAGTTGATCACTGCTCTAACCGAAGAACAGATGGCCGATATTTTTACAAAGCGCTACCATTGGAAAAATTCATATTTGCCGAGAGAAGATCGTGTGAAGAACATTAGCATTATAGGGGGAGTGTTAGAGATAATGCTAATTAGTTAGAATTAGATTATCTAAGATATTTGATTGTTTAAATTTTGTAAAGATAAATCTAATTAGTTAGGATATCTAATTGGAATAGGATTTTGTGTAATAATCTATAAATAGATAGGTCGGGCTATTATGATGATGAATAAAGCCGGAGTCGCCTTAATTAATTAGTGAGGCCAAAGAAAGACGTGTAGGCATGAAGTTATTTTTTCAATAAAGGCAAGTTTAGTTTGCTTCCACCAAAACGTACCAGATTCTTTATTATTTGTCTTTCTCTCTTCTCTTTTCCATTCTTTGTGGAGATTCCTATATACCATAACAAGTATATAGAAAATATTTGGAGGCCCATCACCGTAACACTGGAGGTGGCGACGGGGCGGAGGGCCGGTGGACAAAGGGGTTGGTCCTAGCCGACTGGGTCTGGGAACTGTGGGGCCGTCGGAGGCTCATGGAGGCAGCGGATCCCCGGCTGCACGGGCAGTTCTGCGAGGAGGAGATGGCGCGGATGCTGATTGTCTGGCCTCAGCTGCAGCCACCCTGACAGCAAGAAAGGCCGAGAATGAGGAAGGCCATCAGAATGCTACACGGTAATGCGCCGCTGCCATCCTTACCAGTCGGAAGCCGGCGCCTGTCAGGCTGCTGTCTCAGCTGCCGCGGCAGGCTTCGTCGTCCACGACCGCCAAGGTACGTGCTCCCGATCATCCAGTGATGCTAGCACTGCATACTTCAGTTGCAGCTAGCGGAGTAAGTAATATATATATATATATAATATATATATATATATTCCTATAGGATAAATTGCATGTTTAGCCCTCAAAAGAATGAGGCTACCGTCACTTTGGATTCCTATTTTAATTTGCTATAATTTTTTATTCATAATTTTGGAATGTGTTCTAATTAAATTCTAGCTAAATATTAATAAATAGATACGTACAAATGAGTATAATAATATTGTTATTGATAATGCGCTAACATTTAAGACATCATATTACTTTTCTATTACGTTAATAATTAAGATGTCATATTATTTTTACATCATTGATACGTCAATATTTAGTCAATTAAATTGATTTGTAAAACTTAATTAGAATCATTTTAAAAATTTAAATCAGAAATTATAATAAATTAAAACTTAAGAACTAAAATGACATCCGACTCATAGTTTTAGATCATATGTGCAATTACTTTATTTCTATACTTATAACAACTATGGGAAAAAAAAAAATGAGGGATCTAAAAAAAAAATTCGGTCATACAATACTTTATGTTTAATCAGAAAGCCTTTGCCTTCATTTGCAGTCTTTTTTGTTTTTCTTTTTTTTGTTGAAGAAATAATCACGCGACTTATTTTCTTATGAGTGATGCTAGATCTACAATAGAAAATAAATTGTAATTCTATAATATTCTCATCCAAGAGTTATTTTTTTCTAAAAAAAAAAAAAATTTATCAGATAATACCTATTGTTTAATCAAAAATCTTCATTTATAATCTTTTCTGTTGAAGTATTTTACAATCCAAAATGAATTATATTAATCCTGTAATACTCTCATCTGAAAACTAATTTTGACCTTCTATCTTATTATTGTCATTTTTATTTCTATTTGGTTTTATTTTGCTACTCTATTTTTCTGTTTCTATTTGGTTTTATTTGGCAGAAATCAATTCTCTAGTTTGTAGTTTATCAATTTTACATGTTGAAGAAAATGCATGTTGTTGGAGCTTTACACCTGAATCATTTGTTCTCTTCTTGATGCTTCACACTTGAATGTGATTGAGCTATTTCATCCATGACTTTTCCATGCAAACCTCTCAGTTTTGCATGACAAGTATATGTTTGGGAAAAATACAATGCAATTACAGTCTGCAACACATTCTTGACTCTCATTGACTGAAAAATTGCAATTTATGCATATATTACTATGCAACACTCAATCTGAGCTTCTTCGAAGGTCACCTAAAACCATACTAGCAGTTTTGCCCCTTATTTTTTTTTCTCACTATTTCTTACTTACTCTCTCTCTCTCTCTCTCTCTCTCCTCTCTCTCTCTCTCTCTCTCTCTCTCCTCTCTCTCTCTCTCTCTCCTCTCTTCTTTCTTCTTTTTTTTTCCTGATCTCTTATGTTCCGTTTGTTTTCTTCCTGATGCTTCACACCTGAATGTGATTGCGATATTTCTCAATGACTTCCTATGTAAACCTTCAATTATGTTGCAAGACATGTATATTTTTGAGAAAATACAGCGGGTTTATAGCTTGCAACACATTGTTGAAGCTCTCATTGATTGAAAAATTGCGATTTTGCAAGTGGCACAATTATAATGTGGCTTGGATGGCTGTATAGCACCGCTACACAAGAAAATAAGCTCTTTAGCCAATTAAATAAGAAATATTTTTGTTGCCAGCCACTTCGACTTTTTGTACATATATGTGATGACTCTACTACAACCTTGATACTTCTTCTCCTGAACAATTTATGCCCTCTTTCATTTGCTTAGATTTTTTGGGGGGCGATGATCATACATAAAAATAGCAGCAATTTTGGACGGTCTTAGGCAATTAATTACTAGTTGGGCAATGTTGGCACGCGAATAAAGAACTGATAATTGGATGGCTTTTACCAACCGATTGTTGGTTGACCAACTAGTTTTCATTATTTGCTACTCATTTGGAGAAAATGTACTATAGAACCTGCATCTGATGTTTTTGCTCCAAATCGGATTGCTTCTTAGGAGCGGTTTTTTTTTATTCCTTGGGCTCACTGGTTGTGCATGTTACCTGAGCATAAAAATACTGAGATTTTTTTATGGCCTTTGGCAATCGATTGCTGCTTCCAAAATAATAACGGATGAAAAAAAAAAAAAAAAAAAAAGACTTTGATTTTCTATTCTTTCTTTTGATTGAGTGGAAAAATTATCTGAGCCTTTTACTTCGTTTTTTTACTTCCCTTTTTTTAAATCCTCAAGTTGATTTTCAGTTAGAAAGTGGGTGACCTGTAATTCAAAAGATAAGTTGACTTTCAAGTAGAAACTGGGTGAGTAATAATTCAAATGTTGTTTGTCGTCCTGTCGAGTCCTACTCTCTCCTCAATTGTTTACTTCTACACTTGGTAATTTTTGTTTCCCTACCCAATCTGCTACCTTCATTTGTTCTGTGATGTATATTTTGCAACTTTTTATTTGAATTTCAACCTTCAATTTATAAAGTAATCTCAAAAGAGGGGTCACATTTTAGTTTTCTATAAAAGTAGTCCCAAGAGAAAGCTCAGAGGTTATTTAGCTTCCATTTCTAAGATTTATGTTAAAGATTCAAAGGTTTGTTCTAAAATTCTAAGATTATCTTTTTTGCTTTATTTTTTTTCTTATGCATGTTTCCTTCTAACTAAGACAATAACGATAAGAACAAATGACATCAAACAATCTCTTCTTGCTTCACTTTTATCACACATGCTATTCTATTCTTATCCCAATTTTGGCAAAAGAATCTGTGCTAAATAGGAACCTATAATCATCACTTCTTTTCATGCCCCTATTTTTTTAAAAATCATAATTACTTTGTGTTCCTCTCTTTTTCTCTATTTATTATGAATGCATCGTTCTTACTCTATTCTTTTCTTCATGTTTGCATTTTATGTTGGCTTAAACTTGGATGAACAAATTTGTCATGAGATAAAATATTATCTCAGCATCTTACCTATTTTTATGGTATCTTTTTAATTGAACACAAGCATTTGGTTTCTTTGCCATCAAACGTATAAATTTGTATATAATGTACTTGCAATGACATTAGTCTTTACTCTTTACTAAACAAACCATGAGAATGAATTCATTCTATACATTCCCTGTAGTCTATTAGTTTTTTGGAATATCTACCCTTCTCGATAAAATAATGAAAAAATCATGTGAATCATACTTTTGTTAACTCATGGTGAGCACACTTTGGATGGCGTGGCCTACACGTAGACGGTTGCTCTGATCTACCTTCATTTTCGCTCCAGTTTACAAAGTACTCTTTTCATAATTAAAGACTAGTTGTCTCTCTGATCTACCTTTATTTTCACTGCAGTTTACATAATACTCTTTTCGGTAACCAATTGCTGCTTGCTCAATAATGATACATGAAAAAAAAAAAAATACTTTTGATTTCCTACTTTTTCTTTAGATTGAATAGAGAAATTATCTGAGCCTCATATTTTTACTCTCTTTTTTAAAAAAAACCAAATGCAAGAGTTGGTATTTTCGTGAATTCGTGTTTTACCTTATTCCTATCTGTATTGGAATCTAAATTTCAAATATAACATGCAATTGCCTGCTCATTTCTCTTCCTCATTACTAAATACATTAGACACCTAAGTACTTACTTTCTATATGTGTAGACCCCCAGGTCTTACATCTTACGCAACAAATATATAGATAGCTTTTTGTAAGATAGATATATAAATATGTAAGAGTGTGCACACACACGCAGTGTGCCCAGTGATGCCAAACAAATTCAATCTGGACAAAACAAAGGTAGAGAAATAACTCGATCCTCAATTCTTTACTTCTATACTTGCTAATTTCTATCTTTTCACCCAATCATTCGTCTTCAGTTGTTATGTGATGTATAATTTGGATTTTTTTATCTGAATTTCAGTCTTCTATTTACTTTTAGAATTGAACGAGGTTTACTATTTGTTCAGTTTCATATATTTTTTTCTCTATTATTCTATGGTTTTTCTCTATTACTCTATAACTTACAGTGTTTAGATTTTATTCCTTCAATTCTTCCTTTGAGTTACTATTTCTGTTTTCATGTCGACTTTTTGTATCCTGTGATGACTCTACTACAACCCTGATACTTCTTTTCCTATAGAATTTAAACTCCTTTTCATTTTCTTTGTTTTTTGGAGGGGCGATGATGATACATAAAAATGACAACAATGTTGGACTGCGGATCCCCGGCTGCACGGGCAGTTCTGCGAGGAGGAGATGGCGTGGATGCTGATCGGCGACCTCAGCTGCAGCCACCCTGACAGCAAGAAAAGGCCGAGAATGAGGAAGGCCATCAGAATACTGCACGGCACAGTGCCGCTGCCATGCCTACCAGCTCGGAAGCCGACTGTCAGGCTGCTGTCTCAGCTGCCGCTGCAGGCTTCGTCGTCGACGACCGCCCAAGATACGTGCTCCCAATCATCCGGTGATGCTAGCACTGCCTACTTCAGTTGCAGCTAATAGAGCACGTATATGGATGTATATTCCAATGGGATAAATAAATTGCCTGTTTAGTACTCAAACAATGAGGCCAGTGTGATATTCCACTGATACTTTAATAATATGTTATAATTTTTTACTCAAATTTTTAAATTTACTATAATTAAATTTTATAATATAATTTAGTTGGACTAAATATTAATATTTTAATAATATAAAATTAATATACTAATATTGTGATTGATAATGCGCGAATAATCAAAATATCATATTATTTTTATATTATTGATGCGTCAATAAATTATTATGTCATGTCATTTTTACATTATCGATATATTAATATTTAGTTAATTAAATTGAATTATAAAACTAAAAATAATTTTAAAAATTTAAATAAAAAATTATAATAAATTAAAATTTAAAAATTAAAATGACACATGCCTCATAGTTTTAGATCATAGGTGCTATTTATTTTATTCCAATATTTGTAACAACTACAAAAAATATTGATAGATCTTAAAAAAAAAAAAAAACATTGGGTCAAACAGTATCTGATGTTCAATTAGAGATTCTTTGCCTTTATTTGTAGTCTTTTTTGTTTTTTTGTTGAAGAAATAATTACGCCACTTATTTTTTGATGAGTGATACAATCGAAAATAAATTGTAATTCCATAATATTCTCATCCAAAAGTTATTTTTTAAAACAAAGAAATAGTTTTTTTTATCGGATAATGTCACGCCCCGGGGTCGAAACTGCGACCCGGGCTCGCCAACAGATCCGCCACCTATGCCAAACCCGCATAGGCGAAGCGTCCTACCTGCAAAAAGAACTACAGCTAACAGATATCAGAGCTAAAAGAAAAAACTGCTATAGAAATAAAATCAACCACTGTACAACTGAAGATAAAACAATAAGGTCCATCTCCCTAAAAGATAATCATACAATAACCTCGAGTACAAAACTCATAGCTCCACAGGGAGATAACTCAAATACAACATCAGTGTACAAGCTCTCAATACATCATATCCTCACTACATCAGTCTCTCAAAAGAGGAAATAAATACCACTCTACCGACTATACGGAAGATCTCCTCCAAAGGGGGTACTGCTACTCTCCAAAGATGGGTCTGGATCTAGCTCGCTACTCCCTCACCACGCACAGCAACCACAGAACGGCAACACCCGCCAAGACTCTGCAAAACAAAGAGGAGAAAGGACAAAAGGGGGAAAACCCCCAACGGGCGTGAGAACTTCGCAATAAGGGAGTTCTCAGTGGGTATCGCCACAAGGCCCGACGATCTGCCCACCAAGACTACTAGAGGCAAAAGATAACCGATGCAGTAAAACTGAAAGAAGAAGCTGGAAACACTCTACAGCTACCATGCCTCTAACCAAATGCTCAAATGGGGCAACTCTGATGAAGATATGCAACACTCGCACACGAGATGCTCAATCGACCCAATCGAGCTGACTGCCGCATCGGGTCCAGTCAAACCTGCGCCTACCTACAACCACCTCCCGCTGACGGGCAGGAATTACGTAGGGCGTCCAAACGGACTGTCTCGCTATCGAGTAGTGGCTCATGCAGGCTATAGTCAAATCCATGCCCTCTCTCTCTCAGAACGGAAAGACTCAAGATGCTCAACCTCTCACACAATGGTCAAAGAACTCACAACGACCACGGGACCACCGTCAAACCCGAACGGTTCCCAACAATACTAGCACTGGTCTAAACACAGCTACTAGACTCCACTCGGTCCCCCAGGCACGAGTGTAACAAAAAGTATCTGACTGAATAAACCCAATCGATAGACCAGTAATCACTGGTACTGCCTGCTCTGCCGCGACGGGTATGCCAGCCTACGCATAACACCGAAGCAAAGGAGTCCCAAGGACTCAAAACCCAGCATGGTGCCCGGCGCTCTGCACCGTGGAAAGCCTACTCCGGAGTGGCACTCGAGGGGAGCGACCCACACGAGTAAAGTATCACTGTATCAAGCATCACTGTATCGAGTATCTCTGTAACCTCTGTCTCATAATAGCAGGACTGGATCAAGACTATGATCAAAGTGGGAAACTCCGTCCACTAACACAACCCCGATCTGATGCAATAATACTCAAAAAGTGGGAAACACCATCCACTAGAACAAATCTGATACCCAATCTGATGCAATAGTCAACATCCGGTCAACCGCCCAAAGTCCGCGGTCACCGCAATAACCCACAACCCACAATTGGGTAAATTAATCAAGATCCGGTCAACCGCCTACTGTCCGCGGTTGCCGCAATAACCCACAACCCACAATTGGGTAAATTAATCAAGATCCGGTCAACCGCCTACTGTCCGCGGTTGCCGCAATAACCCACAATCCAACATCAAGCACACCCTGTCTCTGACCCTAAGGTCCCAGCTACACTATCCCAAACCTCTGCTCGAACCCGAGCAACATGACTCAAAAGTCTAAATAAAAGGAGAAAGAAAGAAATCATGGTTTCTCCTAAGTCAAATTCCAATATGTAGTGCAGCAGTAAAAGATGGCCTAACTATATGTTCATACACATATGTCCATACAAGCATGCATTTGTCCTTAAGAAGGATAAAGAAAATAAACCTCATGCCGGAATTAGCAATGACCATACCTGTCCATGATTTTCGATCCATAATCACTCCTTGGAGTAGAACCTGCACATAACTACATAATCCTATCCCAATGCATAAACCAGCCTCATAAAAGGTTATGTGCTAATATGGCATGATAATTAATCCTGATATGGTAACCTTGCCTTAGGTGGGCTTCCACTAATCACCAACATGAATATTTGATTATACCATTGTCATACTATGAGAAATTCACTTGCAATTTCCATAGAATCCTCACTGTTAAACTTACCGACCAATTTCAGTTATTGTACCGTACACCTGCATGCAATGCTAACATATAACAATATAGAGAACCGTCCACCGGTTCCGGGAATAAGGCACCCACCTGAAAAGCTGACTGTCCAAAGCCCAACAGCTGAAAACACTAGATAACTCTAATCCCTTGCTCCAATAAGTTCAGCACACCCGTAACTCTCCTGGCACAATACAAAGCTCACTAATTACACTAAGGCTCCCAAATATAACTCTTATAATCCCATACAACAACAGTCCCGAAACTGTTAAATTATCACCTGCAGAAAGTGCCCAGAAAATTCCAAGAAAAATACCACAGCGATCCTCGCGTCGATAGCTTCGCAACGGTACCTTGCACGCCCAAATCGGAGTTCGGTAAGTCAAGATAAAAATTCGACAAGGTGGTACACTCAAAAGATTTCAGCACAAAAGACTGTAGCACTGTACACAGAGAAACAGTGATTCTCACCTCTGATGAAATCTCAGAAAAATCCAATAAAAATACGAGCGCGTTCCTTGCGATCTGTAGATGAAAAAGTTGTATAAGCTCGTTTCCGGCTGACGCTTGGGCGCAAAGATATGGCCAAAACACCTCGATGCTGTCCCACAAAGCCAAACAGAAAAAGGGTCACAGTGTTGCCTCGGGATCCGTGCCAAAAACTCGCAACGGGAAAGCGCGATCAATACGAAAGATGAAGCCCTACCTCTTAGGAGTCTGTCGGCGCAAGAATCACAGAAAAAGGAGCTCGGGGTAGCCCAGGGGAGCTAAAACACTGCTGCTGCGCCGAAGAAGAACACTAGAAAGCAACGTCGCGCCGCACCGTAAAATGGGGAACCTCCGGATTCGTGCCCCCAAAAATCCTAGAACTTGGCAGGAAGATCAAGGGTGAAGAGGTGAACAACTTTGCTTGAGGGGGCTCGGGCAGAAAGTGAAAGGGTTGAGAGAAAGGAAGCAAAGAAGGGGGGCTCGGGTTGGTATAAATAGTGCTGGAGAAACAAATGGGAAAATTCCCATTCTGTCCGGGATTTCGGGCGCCCGGAAATTTCCGGGCGCGCACAGTGCGGCCCGGCCACAACTTTCGGGCGCGCACAGTGCGGCCCAGCCCAAAATACGCGGTCGGACAGGATCCAGGCTTCGTCCGACCCGCCCCAGTGCTCGCCACGTGTCGCCCGAACAGGCAACAGCCAAACCGGCGTCCCTCGCTCCGCCACGTGGCGTTGACCGTGCCTGCCCCGCGCACGTCGCCCCGGCTGACCCGCGCGTACGGCCACCTGCCCGCCTGTACGGCCACCTGCCCGCCTGCCAGCGCACGTCGCCCCACCTGCCACGCACAGTACCCCGTCCAATGGGGAGGCGCCACGTGTCACACCCTTGGCCTGCTGCGCCCGGTGCACGTAATTTCAATGCACCGAACCAGTCACCTCACGCCACGTGTCCACCCGGTCTACCGTGCACCCGGGCCCAATTTCAGTGGACCGCTCCCGCTGAACCGGCCAACCGGAGAGCGCCACGTGGCCCGCCCCCGGTGCACGACCTCCGCGGTGGACCGCGCGCCTGCCCGCGCCCCTGTGCGCCTGCCCGCGGCCGCGCGCCGCCTGCCCGAGCGCCTTCCGCCGCCTTCCGCCGCTGCCCGCCGCCGCCAGCCGCCGCCGGTGATCGCCGGAAGTACTGTTCCGGCATGAACAGTAACCGCCAACCCAAAAACATCAAGCAAATAGCCCAACTTGACCGTTTTCCGCGCGCTGATTCCAAAAACGACGTCCATTTTGCCAAATTCCAAACCCATAATTTGCCGGAGGCTCCCGCAAACCCCAAAAACTGCCAAAACTTCCGGGAGCCCGCTTTGGGCATCCGGACTCAGAATTAAGCAAACAAAAAGCCATTTCCAAGCGTTTTTCCGCACTGAACCCAAATCCACCCTCTGTTTGGCCAAAATCCTTTCCTAAAATTCGGCAAAGCAGCCGAAGGCCAATACAGCCAACCAAAGCTCACAGGGTCCATCTCTTGTGTCCAAATAGGCGCGCGAACACCGCCGACAAGCCACGTAGGCTTCCAGAAGCTGCAGGTCACACTGAAGAAGCCCAGCAAAGGTCTGGGTCACCACATCCTCCCCCACTAAAAGAAAGTTTCGTCCCCGAAACTAAGGCAACTCCCAGGGAGTCTCAAAAACCAGGGGTCAAAATTCAACACCGCCGTCTCCAGCTCCCAAGTCACCAATCACTCCCCGTGATTACTCCTCAGC
Organism: Tillandsia leiboldiana; assembly: GCA_029204045.2. NCBI lineage: Eukaryota > Viridiplantae > Streptophyta > Magnoliopsida > Poales > Bromeliaceae > Tillandsia > Tillandsia leiboldiana. The sequence goes on from CM055061.1 coordinate 39,716,717, forward strand.
AACAACAACAGCAACAACCAGTACGGCATAGCCCGATTGCGCAATTCCCTCACCTCACGAGTCGGAATTCGCAACGGGCGTCCCTCGTACTCCAAACTCTCACAGACCCCAAAAGGAACGAGTCAATCACGGGTGAGGGGTCCAAAACATGACACTCCAGAGCTGAGACGCAGAAAAACCTCAAAAACTCCAACAAAAGGCGGGGGAAAAAGGAACAAACAGCCTGAGTAACACGCTCTAAAATCACACTCAAGAGCCAGCTCAACCAAAGCGACCCGAATCACATCCGCACAGACACCTGCACAGAAAAGGGGCCCAAACAAGCAGGGGTTCACACTCGGTCGCCCTCAAAACTCAACCACCTAGGTGGATTGCTCAGCCGCAGCCTTTCATCAAAAGGGATCCTCAGGGACACAACTCAAACCCTGCACACAAGGATGGCCCCACACAGTGCCAGCTATGGAACCGCCAAACCCGACTCCAAAGTAGCTCTTCTGCTCCAGGCATCCGCCACCACAGTGGCTCTGTCGGGGTGATACTGGATGCTCACAACATCCAATGGTGGCTCTACAGCCACTACGGGAGGTATCACAATAACTCGCAAATCCATCTCCCACCACTGACTAGGTTAGAATCGGCGCTGGTACCAATCTCATCACCCGGTCATCAAGTTCTGCTGGCACTATCCGGTCCAAAAACTCCTCACCCCAACAATGACCGTCGATCTCGGCCAGTCTTATATAGCATCCACTTTGGCCGAATTTCCACCGCCGCCCCTTCGGCTAGAAGAAGTAGTCCAGGAGGATATGCTCTCGAAGCTAAAACTTGTACCACAACGACTAGGCATAAAGCTTCATCCCCACAGACTTGTCACAACGTCTACAAATGCTGCACAAGCTCTAAACCACTCAGGGAGGGGGTAAAATCAAAATATCCCAGGAGAACGCCGCTATCAAACCGTTCAAGGCCAACAGAAATACAAAATTCCTCAATCTAGAGGCAACAGGGCATTAGTCAATCCATTGGCTTCACTGTACTCGTAATGCCCCTACTGTGTCCTGAACACCATCTAGACAGTGCCCTCAGCTGAAATTCCAAATTGGCGCAGGCATCACACAATATCTGCCGAAATATAGCTCCTTCAAAAGGTTCTAAATAATACCTGGACTTGCCTGGACTCCGATCCCAAAGGGCTCTCACCGTCGTGTATCAACGACGTGGCACTAGGTCAAACAGACCCTCTATCCATCAAATCCACGCACCTAAGAACTCAACTCTCCTAGCTCTAAAGGCGGTATCCAATGAGGGCTAATGAAGTTGGCGCGGTTTCCAGAATCACGTCAATCGCAATCTTAATCTTCCTTTCTGGCGGCCTAATCATCGGCTTAGGTGGACTTACACCTGGGATTTCATGGACAATAGGGACATCCTTAAGTCCCGCTGCCGCCATAGGCACCTCTCACACGGACGCTGTAACCTGTGTGCTCAAAAAGTCTCAACAAACAAAATGCCTTCCATTATCCGCCTCGCAGAAAGTCAAAGTCCTTTCTCTCAGCAGTCAAACATCCTGTGGCACTATGCCAACCGATCCCAAGCACTGGGTCATAACACTGAGCTGCCGTAGAAACCAATAAGTCTGCCGGCATAACTTACGGCCTCTGCTGCACTGGACAAGCCTCCTCCACTTGCACAATGCCAACAGTAACCTGTATCTCAAGTGCAAGTGGTAACGACTCTACCGCTAGCCCATGCAGGAACGCAACATGTCCTAACTCCGACTGCTGTGAAGAAATCACACCTGCGACAACTCAATCCACTACCGTGGCGCCCTCCAACCGGGCGGCACAGATTCATCCGCTCGATGCAAGTGGTCGTCGCTCAGCCTGCCAAAATATCTAGACCAATCACAAAGGGAGCACGACCTCTGTCCATGCTCACACTGAGATGCCGAACGTGGTCTCTCGCAACCAACCAATCCACGCTACCGCTGCGCCACTCTGATAAAAGGGCTGTAGCTATCATCGGGGTCCACCCAACCCCTGACGTCTCAGAATCCACCTGGGTATCATCATCATACGACCAAGCACAATGGATTCATGCAGTACCTTATACAATTATCCTTACTAAGCTCACCCCTCAATCCCAAATAATACATTCAAAATATGCAAATGATAAATCACAAAGGGTAGAATTCCCTTGGGTAAGCTTTGCATTAACCATCCACAAGGATATCCACCACCCAGGAAAGCAAAACGAAAATGCCTCTGCCTGCCGATCTGTCCTCCATCACCTAGCGCCAAGCGCCTCCCTCCAGAACTCGCCTCTAGCGGCAGATCCCCGTCCAAGGAACTGCAGTGTCCAGCTCCAAACACAATGCCCACTCCGACGAGGCATCCACAGTCCGAAACCCGAACAGGAGGGACCGAAAAGAAACTAAGGAGTATCCTGGCGCAATCCACTCCCAATCTCACTTATCCTATGTGCCTCGTCCCTCTAAACCTGGAGCGCCAGTTCAACAACTGCATAAACTCTCTAGCACAGGGAGGCTCTCAATTGATCACTCCATCACCCCCAACCACGACTCTGCCTCCAAAGGCTCCAAACTCAATCTTACGAGTCGGGGTGGTTTATCTGCCAATCTGGCTTGCTAAATCAAACATGCCCCACAGCTCCTCTGCTGTCAACCATCCACCCTACCTCAGTGCCTTGGCACTAAACATTGGCACGGAGGGGGCCACTCGCTCTATTGGCACTACAGAAATCCCTGCCGCTGAGGGTACTACATCCTGGTGGTCTCAAAAGAAAAGTACAGTCGGGCTGCCCACTACTCTGACAACTGCGTCACCAAACTAGCTGCTCACTCTGCCGCTGATATGCCTCTGACAATCCTGTCATCTGGGTCCGGAGTTCTCTGACCTCAATCCGGGTATCCGGCCCAAAACCAACCGCTCAAGCTCAACTGCCATGACAGGATGCACAAGGGTCCCCAAACCCAGCGTCGGGGAGACACCGCTCGCCACGACGAAACCACAAATCAGCACACAACAACGCTCGACCCAATCCAGCGAAAGTCTAGAGCATGTCACCCATTCCATAGCGTTATGTTGTCTGCAGCCAACATAACTACTTAGGAGAATAACCATGCCAATCACTCATCCCGTCCCTCGGGAGAGGTGTAAAACTCAATCAGGACTCTCGCTACAAATCACGACTCTCACGAAGTCATCCTAGGGTCCAACCACAAGCCTAGGGTTTCTAAGTCCACCATGACCTACAACCTAGGCTCTGATACCACCTAATCTGTCACGCCCCGGGGTCGAAACTGCGACCCGGGCTCGCCAACAGATCCGCCACCTATGCCAAACCCGCATAGGCGAAGCGTCCTACCTGCAAAAAGAACTACAGCTAACAGATATCAGAGCTAAAAGAAAAAACTGCTATAGAAATAAAATCAACCACTGTACAACTGAAGATAAAACAATAAGGTCCATCTCCCTAAAAGATAATCATACAATAACCTCGAGTACAAAACTCATAGCTCCACAGGGAGATAATCTCAAATACAACATCAGTGTACAAGCTCTCAATACATCATATCCTCACTACATCAGTCTCTCAACAGAGGAAATAAATACCACTCTACCGACTATACGGAAGATCTCCTCCAAAGGGGGTACTGCTACTCTCCAAAGATGGGTCTGGATCTAGCTCGCTACTCCCTCACCACGCACAGCAACCACAGAACGGCAACACCCGCCAAGACTCTGCAAAACAAAGAGGAGAAAGGACAAAAGGGGGAAAACCCCCAACGGGCGTGAGAACTTCGCAATAAGGGAGTTCTCAGTGGGTATCGCCACAAGGCCCGACGATCTGCCCACCAAGACTACTATAGGCAAAAGATAACCGATGCAGTAAAACTGAAAGAAGAAGCTGGAAACACTCTACAGCTACCATGCCTCTAACCAAATGCTCAAATGGGGCAACTCTGATGAAGATATGCAACACTCGCACACGAGATGCTCAATCGACCCAATCGAGCTGACTGCCGCATCGGGTCCAGTCAAACCTGCGCCTACCTACAACCACCTCCCGCTGACGGGCAGGAATTACGTAGGGCGTCCAAACGGACTGTCTCGCTATCGAGTAGTGGCTCATGCAGGCTATAGTCAAATCCATGCCCTCTCTCTCTCAGAACGGAAAGACTCAAGATGCTCAACCTCTCACACAATGGTCAAAGAACTCACAACGACCACGGGACCACCGTCAAACCCCGAACGGTTCCCAACAATACTAGCACTGGTCTAAACACAGCTACTAGACTCCACTCGGTCCCCCAGGCACGAGTGTAACAAAAAGTATCTGATTGAATAAACCCAATCGATAGACCAGTAATCACTGGTACTGCCTGCTCTGCCGCGACGGGTATGCCAGCCTACGCATAACACCGAAGCAAAGGAGTCCCAAGGACTCAAAACCCAGCATGGTGCCCGGCGCTCTGCACCGTGGAAAGCCTACTCCGGAGTGGCACTCGAGGGGAGCGACCCACACGAGTAAAGTATCACTGTATCAAGCATCACTGTATCGAGTATCTCTGTAACCTCTGTCTCATAATAGCAGGACTGGATCAAGACTATGATCAAAGTGGGAAACTCCGTCCACTAACACAACCCCGATCTGATGCAATAATACTCAAAAAGTGGGAAACACCATCCACTAGAACAAATCTGATACCCAATCTGATGCAATAGTCAACATCCGGTCAACCGCCCAAAGTCTGCGGTCACCGCAATAACCCACAACCCACAATTGGGTAAATTAATCAAGATCCGGTCAACCGCCTACTGTCCGCGGTTGCCGCAATAACCCACAACCCACAATTGGGTAAATTAATCAAGATCCGGTCAACCGCCTACTGTCCACGGTTGCCGCAATAACCCACAATCCAACATCAAGCACACCCTGTCTCTGACCCTAAGGTCCCAGCTACACTATCCCAAACCTCTGCTCGAACCCGAGCAACATGACTCAAAAGTCTAAATAAAAAGGAGAAAGAAAGAAATCATGGTTTCTCCTAAGTCAAATTCCAATATGTAGTGCAGCAGTAAAAGATGGCCTAACTATATGTTCATACACATATGTCCATACAAGCATGCATTTGTCCTTAAGAAGGATAAAGAAAATAAACCTCATGCCAGAATTAGCAATGACCATACCTGTCCATGATTTTCGATCCATAATCACTCCTTGGAGTAGAACCTGCACATAACTACATAATCCTATCCCAATGCATAAACCAGCCTCATAAAAGGTTATGTGCTAATATGGCATGATAATTAATCCTGATATGGTAACCTTGCCTTAGGTGGGCTTCCACTAATCACCAACATGAATATTTGATTATACCATTGTCATACTATGAGAAATTCACTTGCAATTTCCATAGAATCCTCACTGTTAAACTTACCGACCAATTTCAGTTATTGTACCGTACACCTGCATGCAATGCTAACATATAACAATATAGAGAACCGTCCACCGGTTCCGGGAATAAGGCACCCACCTGAAAAGCTGACTGTCCAAAGCCCAACAGCTGAAAACACTAGATAACTCTAATCCCTTGCTCCAATAAGTTCAGCACACCCGTAACTCTCCTGGCACAATACAAAGCTCACTAATTACACTAAGGCTCCCAAATATAACTCTTATAATCCCATACAACAACAGTCCCGAAACTGTTAAATTATCACCTGCAGAAAGTGCCCAGAAAATTCCAAGAAAAATACCACAGCGATCCTCGCGTCGATAGCTTCGCAACGGTACCTTGCACGCCCAAATCGGAGTTCGGTAAGTCAAGATAAAAATTCGACAAGGTGGTACACTCAAAAGATTTCAGCACAAAAGACTGTAGCACTGTACACAGAGAAACAGTGATTCTCACCTCTGATGAAATCTCAGAAAAATCCAATAAAAATACGAGCGCGTTCCTTGCGATCTGTAGATGAAAAAGTTGTATAAGCTCGTTTCCGGCTGACGCTTGGGCGCAAAGATATGGCCAAAACACCTCGATGCTGTCCCACAAAGCCAAACAGAAAAAGGGTCACAGTGTTGCCTCGGGATCCGTGCCAAAAACTCGCAACGGGAAAGCGCGATCAATACGAAAGATGAAGCCCTACCTCTTAGGAGTCTGTCGGCGCAAGAATCACAGAAAAAGGAGCTCGGGGTAGCCCAGGGGAGCTAAAACACTGCTGCTGCGCCGAAGAAGAACACTAGAAAGCAACGTCGCGCCGTACCGTAAAATGGGGAACCTCGGGATTCGTGCCCCCAAAAATCCTAGAACTTGGCAGGAAGATCAAGGGTGAAGAGGTGAACAACTTTGCTTGAGGGGGCTCGGGCAGAAAGTGAAAGGGTTGAGAGAAAGGAAGCAAAGAAGGGGGGCTCGGGTTGGTATAAATAGTGCTGGAGAAACAAATGGGAAAATTCCCATTCTGTCCGGGATTTCGGGCGCCCGGAAATTTCCGGGCGCGCACAGTGCGGCCCGGCCCACAACTTTCGGGCGCGCACAGTGCGGCCCAGCCCAAAATACGCGGTCGGACAGGATCCAGGCTTCGTCCGACCCGCCCCAGTGCTCGCCACGTGTCGCCCGAACAGGCAACAGCCAAACCGGCGTCCCTCGCTCCGCCACGTGGCGTTGACCGTGCCTGCCCCGCGCACGTCGCCCCGGCTGACCCGCGCGTACGGCCACCTGCCCGCCTGTACGGCCACCTGCCCGCCTGCCAGCGCACGTCGCCCCACCTGCCACGCACAGTACCCCGTCCAATGGGGAGGCGCCACGTGTCACACCCTTGGCCTGCTGCGCCCGGTGCACGTAATTTCAATGCACCGAACCAGTCACCTCACGCCACGTGTCCACCCGGTCTACCGTGCACCGGGGCCCAATTTCAGTGGACCGCTCCCGCTGAACCGGCCAACCGGAGAGCGCCACGTGGCCCGCCCCCGGTGCACGACCTCCGCGGTGGACCGCGCGCCTGCCCGCGCCCCTGTGCGCCTGCCCGCGGCCGCGCGCCGCCTGCCCGAGCGCCTTCCGCCGCCTTCCGCCGCTGCCCGCCGCCGCCAGCCGCCGCCGGTGATCGCCGGAAGTACTGTTCCGGCATGAACAGTAACCGCCAACCCAAAAACATCAAGCAAATAGCCCATCTTGACCGTTTTCGCGCGCTGATTCCAAAAACGACGTCCATTTTGCCAAATTCCAAACCCATAATTTGCCGGAGGCTCCCGCAAACCCCAAAAACTGCCAAAACTTCCGGGAGCCCGCTTTTGGGCATCCGGACTCAGAATTAAGCAAACAAAAAGCCATTTCCAAGCGTTTTTCCGCACTGAACCCAAATCCACCCTCTGTTTGGCCAAAATCCTTTCCTAAAATTCGGCAAAAGCAGCCGAAGGCCAATACAGCCAACCAAAGCTCACAGGGTCCATCTCTTGTGTCCAAATAGGCGCGCGAACACCGCCGACAAGCCACGTAGGCTTCCAGAAGCTGCTGGTCACACTGAAGAAGCCCAGCAAAGGTCTGGGTCACCACAGGGTGAGTGATTTGGGTTCTAAGGGTTGATTTCCTTCTTGGGTCGAAAACAATGGGAGGCTACGCCTATAGCCTGTTCTTGTTTGATTGGGGTCGTAGGTATTAGTCTCCCAGAGTTTTCGGACCCTTCGCTGTTTTGGCTGTAGAGCATCTCCAGCCCGTGAGTTTAGTGTGTTGAGATGGATTCCCTCTTTAACCGAGGGAGCCGAATCCCTGAATGGTAAGGGATCGAGAACTTCGAAAGGCTGAGCCTAGAGTCTGTTCTTGTTTGATTAGGGTTCTAGGCACCGGCCTAACGGGATTCTCGGACCCTTGCTGTGTCAGTCGGTTCTTCTCGTCTCTAAGTGGGGTGTCGTTGGGAGCCGTTTGGGTAGACGGTGATCCCGGCTGTGGAGTATTTCCAGCCAGTGTGTTTAGAGAGGCGAGTTTGGTGTCTCGTTTCGGGAGTCGTTTGGGTTGACGGCGGTTCCAGCTGTTGTGTACCTCCAGCTAGTGGGTTAGCGTTGTGAGATTGAGTCGTGGAGGGTTCTCCGACTGAGTGATGGTTATTTGGGTATTCGAGTTTCCGATCTGTTTGATCGCGGATTATAGCCTGCATGTACCACTTTTTATGCAAGATGAGACACGCTTGAGCTCGGTGGGGTCGCTCCCCTCGAGTTACGCTCCGGATGTAATGATGACGATGATGATGCGCCTAGTTGATACACTAGAGGTCGCTTTGCGTGATACTGAGTTAGTCCGATAGGACGCCCTGGTTGATACACTAGGGGGCGCAAGCTTGACTGGACCCGATGTGGCAGTTACTGAGTTTTGAGTTATTGTGAGCGAGTGGATGCATAGCATGTTCTTAGATGAGTTTTCCTTCGAGCATGGTACTTGAGGCATATTAGCAGTAGCGAGTGGATGCATACCATCATCTGTGTTTTCCCCATTGAGCATAGTAGATAGAGGCATGATAGCTGTAGATACTTTTCTAGCTTAGTTTTTCATTATCATAGTCTTTTTCTGTTATCTTATGCCTCTAGTAGACTTAGTGGGCAGACCATGGGTCTTGGAGACGGTACCCACTGAGAACTACTGTAGGATGTAGTTCTCACACCCTCTGTCGGTGACAGGTTGCCGAGGCTTTTTCTTCCGTTCCTGCCCTAGCTGGCTTGACGGACCGAGGACAGGGAGTCGCGAGATAGATCCCTACCAGCGTAGTTCATTTTGAGTGAGGTAGATGTACCATCCCGAACTGTGGGATTCACTGTATATCGTTATATTTCTAGTTTTTAGTTACCTCCCTTTTTGGATTCATAGATGTTGTATACGTGGATTTTTATTTGTATCTATCCTGTGGATCTGACCTTGTATTATTCTCGTATTTGGGAGATGGACCTTGTATTTATTTCAGTTTTATAGTAGTTTGATTTTATATTTACAGCTTTTATTTTTCTCTCTGATATCTGTGTAGCTGTAGTACTATCTTTTGTAGGTTGGACGCTTCGTCTATGCGGGGCTTCCCGTATCGACGACGGATCTGTTGGCGAGCCCGGGTCGCAGTTTCGACCCCGGGGCGTGACACAGGGTGCATATACCCTCGTGCCTGGGGGCCGAGTGGATTTTTACTTGACTCCATGGAGAGTTTCTAGTGTCTTGGGGGTTTCAAGGGCTTTATCAGATTGAGTCGTGGAGGGTTCTCCGACCTAAACATGTTTGTGGGATTTTGGGGCATATGAGTTTCCGATCTGTTTGATCGAGGATTTAGCCTGTAGATGCCGCTTATTTATGCCAGACGAGACACGCTTGTTCCTCGGTGGGGTCGCTCCCCTCGAGTTGCCGCTCCGGATGCGATGATGATACGCCTGATGAGGCTGCTGTGCGTGGTACATGATAGTCTGATTGGACACCCTACGTTGATACACGAGGGACTCTAGTTGATACACTAGGGGGCGCAGGCTTGGCTGGACCAGATTTGGCAGTCACTGAGATCGAGTTGATGTGAGCGAGGAGATGCATTGCATGTTCTTAGTCGAGTTTTCCTTTGAGCATGACATATGAGGCATATTAGCTGTAGTTTCTTTTCAGCTTATTATTTATCTATTACCTATCTGTTTTGCCTTCAGTAGACTTAGTGGGCATACCGTGGATATTGGTGCCGGTACCCACTGAGAGCTACCTTCTGCAGTAGTCTCACACCCGCTGTGGTGACAGGTTTTTCGGAGGTAGCTGTTCCGAATTCTGCTCGCGCAGGGACAGCGGATCGAGGTAAGGGCGTGGCTGAGTAGATCCTTACCCGTTTTATTTTGAGAGTTAGGTGTAGAGGTACCTTGTACTCCTTTTTGAGTTTCCACTTTTATACTGGACAGTCTGTATGACCTTGTATTATTTTGTATTTTTGGGATTTATGTTTTATTCAGATGTTCAGTATTTGATTTCTGTAGCCAGTTATTTAACTTTCAGCTCTGATACATGTTTAGCTATAGTATTGACTTGCAGGGTAGATGCTTCGTCTGTGTGGGGATTCCCGTACAGACGGCGGATCTGTTGGCGAACCCGGGTCGCAATTTCGACCGCGGGGCGTGACAGATTAGGGTGATATCAGAGCCTAGGTATATAGGTCATTGAGGACTTAGTGACCCTAGGCTTTTGGTTGGACAGTAGGATGACTGTCGTGAGTGCGTGACTTTAGCGAGAGTCCCGATTGAGTCTGTAACTCCCCTAAGGGATTGGGGCGAGTGACCTTACATGTTTATTCTCTATGGTGGTTATGTTGGCTGCAAACAACATAACGCTTTAGAATGGGTGACATGTTCTAGACTTTCGCTTGATCGGGTCGTGAGGTTTTTGGGTTCTGACATTTGGTTTTATTGTAGATGCCTCCGAGGCGTCGAGCAGCGACGAGGACGCATCCTGCGTTAGATGAGGAGCCCGAGCAGCGGGGGTCTGAGCCGACCGAGAAGAGCGAGGTTCAAGAGCTGCGGGCTCAGGTAGCTCAGATGTCTGAGGTGTTACGGCGCCAGGAGGAGGCGACCCGGCGCCAGGAGGAGAACATGGAGCGTATGCTGCACATGCTCGAGCAGAGAGCATCTCCTGTGGTACCACAAGTAGTACCTCCGGCCGCGACATCATCGACGTCGACACAGATTGTACCGTTGACAGAGCAGGAGCAGCGAGAGCTCACCGACCGGTTGTCTTACATCAGCCAGTTCCATCCCCCATAGTTTGTAGGGCAGAGTTTGGAGCCTTGGGAGGCTGAGAACTGGATTGCTGCCATGGAGAAACTGTTCGAGAACTTGTTCATTCAGGAGAAGCATCAGGTGCATCTGGCCACGTACTTTTTGGAGAAGGACGCCGAGACTTGGTGGCGTCGAGTTCGTCCTGTTGGACCACCGGGAGTACCACTGATGACTTGGAGCGAGTTTCGTGCTCTACTGCTCGGGGCCTTCTTTCCCAGCAGTGAGAAGCAGAAACTGGTAGGGGATCTGAGGCGCTTACAGCAGGGGAGTTGGCCCCTTCTGGTGTATGTTCGCGAGTTTCTGCGTTTGCTGAACAGCGTGCCCCATGTTGCCCGAGATGAGGCTCAGAGAGTTGATCTATTCGAGAGGGGACTGCATAGGGATATTTATCACTTCGTGCATTCTCAGCGAGCGCCGACTCTTGATGCAGCAATCGAGCATGCTAGGTGGGTGGACCAGGGATCAGTGATCATGTCTGAGAGGGATGGAGCACCAGGGACCAGCTCCGGAGGGGAGCGTCCAGTGCCGCCGGATTTTGGACAGTCGAGTAGATCGAGGCCGCCACGATTCCAGTCTCAGGGTCGTGGGTCTTAGAGGGGATAGAGACCAGGAGAGTTCTGACCGCCGAGACAGTAGCAACAGCAGCGTCAGAGGCGCCCCGACCGATGTGTCATTTGCGGCGGGCCTCATGCGCCCCAGTAGTGTGAGCAGAGGCAGGGCCGATGTTTTCGTTGTGGCCAGTCGGGACATTTCGCGTCGTCATGCCCAAGAGCAGGTTTGCTAGCATCATCAGCAGCATCGACACCTCCTTTACTCTTACCAGTCGCAGGAGCTTCGCCGAGTTTTGGCCAGACAGATCGGGCCACTTTGTCGCGACAGCCAGATAGACGACCACCTCAGAGCGGACGGGTGTACACCGCTCAGGTTGAGGATTCCTTGGCGGCTGATCAGGTGATAACAGGTATGATTTTGATTTCTACTACTCGTACTAGAGCATTATTTGATACTGGAGCATCGCACTCATTCATCAGTAGAGCATTTGCATCATCGCATGGGCTAGAGATAGGACCGTTAGCGAGTGTACGTGAGGTTCAGATTCCAGATTCCGTATTGCACGTAGATGAGTGTTGTTGGTCCTGCCCAGTGCAGTTAGGACCATGGATTTTGCCTGTTGATTTGTTGGTCCTACGTCATCTCCGAGATTTTGATGTAGTGTTGGGTATGGATTGGTTATCCCAGTACTATGCTACCATTGATTGTAGAGAGAGGACAGTGACCCTTCGGGAGCCGGGTCAGGAGGAGTATGTTTATAGAGGATGCCAGAGCACTCTGTTTGCAGCGACCATATCTTCTGCTAGAGCACGACAGATGTTGAGTCGTGGTTGCATCGCTTTTCTAGCGACGGTTGTGGAGGTGCCTACGGCGATGCCCGGACTCGAGGACGTCCCTATAGTCCGTGAGTACCCGGATGTATTTCCCCCAGAGTTATCATCTATGCCGCCGGATAGAAAGATAGAGTTTGTGATTGATGTGGTTCCTGGAACTGCACCAATCTCTAAGGCACCCTACAGAATGGCACCGGCATAGCTGAGAGGGCTAAAGGCCCAGCTGCATGATTTGTTGGATCGAGGGTTTGTTAGACCCAGTGTATCTCCGTGGGGGGCACCGATTCTGTTTGTGAAGAAGAATGATGGATCACTTAGACTGTGTGTGGATTAAAGAGAGTTGAACAAAGTGACCATCCGGAATAAGTATCCCCTCCCACGGATTGATGACTTGTTTGATCAGCTTCAGGGAGCTACGGTCTTCTCGAAGATAGACCTCCAGTCCGGTTACCACCAGTTGAGGGTGAAGGCCAAGGACGTGTCTAAGACGGCATTCATGACGCGGTATGAGCATTACGAGTTCACAGTGATGCCGTTTGGATTGACTAATGCCCCTGCCGCCTTTATGGATTTGATGAACAGAGTGTTTTAGCCGTACTTGGATAGATTCGTGGTAGTATTCATTGATGATATCATGGTTTACTCCCGAAGCGACATAGAGCATGAGGAGCACTTGAGGATAGTGCTACAACTTCTGAGAGAGAAGAAGTTGTATGCCAAGTTGAAAAAGTACGCATTTTGGCTTCGTGAGGTTTCCTTTTTAGGCCATGTGGTTTCAGCCGCAGGAGTGTCTGTTGACCCGACGAAGATTGATGCCGTTCGGGATTGGCGTAGACCTACGACAGTGACTGAGGTCCATAGCTTTTTGGGCCTAGCTGGATACTATCGACGGTTCATTGAGGGCCTTGCGAAGCTCTCGACTCCCCTCACCCGACTGATTAGGAAGGGGACCAGATTTGTTTGGTCTGAGCAGTGCCAGCAGAGTTTCGAGGAGTTGAAGCTGAGATTGATATCGACGCCTATTCTTGCATTGCCAGTGATGGGAGAGGGATTTGTAGTTTACAGTGATGCCTCTTATAGCGGCCTTGGCTGTGTGTTGATGCAGCATGGTAGGGTAATTGCTTATGCCTCGCGCCAGTTGAAGGATTATGAGAAGAATTACCCTACACATGACTTGGAGCTAGCCGCGGTCGTCTTTGCTATGAAGTTGTGGCGGCACTACTTGTATGGGGAGCATTGTGAGATATTTACTGACCACAAAAGTCTGAAGTATTTGTTTACTCAAAAGGAGCTCAATTTGAGGCAACGCCGATGGCTAGAGCTGTTAAAGGATTATGATTTGAGCATACAGTATCATCCCGGCAAGGCCAATGTGGTCGCAGATGCCTTGAGTAGGCGAGCAGCGCAGTCGTTGAGCATGATAGTTACTCAGCAGATGCCACTTAGAGAGCAGTTGAGGCGGCTTGAGATCGAGGTTGTGTCCCTAGGGTACTCTGCAAGACCTATGTCTTTAGTCTTGCAACCCACTCTGTTGGACCGGATTAGAGAGAAACAGAGTGTGGACCCTCATCTTGAGAGGATTAGAGACCAGATTCAGCAGGGTCAGTGTGGGGACTTTTTTGTTGATGCAGCGGGAGTACTTAGGTACAGGGACCGCATTTGTGTGCCCGTGGATTCGGAGATTCGAGAGCTGACCCTCAGAGAGGCTCACTATACACCTTATACCCTTCACCCCGGGGGAACTAAGATGTATAGAGATTTGAGGGCACAGTTCTGGTGGATTGGTATGAAGAGAGATATTGGAAGGTTTGTTGCTTCATGTCTAACTCGTCAGCAAGTTAAAGCTGAGCACCAGGTTCCAGCTGGCAAGTTACAAAGCCTTCCAATACCTGAATGGAAATGGGATCGTGTGACCATGGATTTTGTTGTTGGTTTACCAAGGTCACGGAGTGGAGCTGATGCTATTTGGGTGATTGTGGATCGATTGACCAAATCAGCCCATTTTCTGCCTATACAGTCGAGTTGGACCTTAGAGAGGTTGGCACAGCTATATTTGGACGAGATTGTGAGGCTGCATGGGATACCAGCCTCGATTGTGTCTGATAGGGACCCGAGGTTCACTTCGTATTTCTGGAGGAGCTTGTAGACAGCCTTGGGGGCCCAGCTTCATTTCAGCACTGGCTTTCACCCACAGACTGCTGGACAGTATGAGCGGACCATTCAGACTCTTGAGGATATGTTGAGAGCATGTGTCCTGAGCTTTAGTGGCAGTTGGGATCGACATTTGAGATTGGCGGAGTTCGCGTACAACAATAGCTTCCAGGCGAGCATTCAGATGGCACCTTATGAGGCATTGTATGGACGAAAATGTCGATCGCCATTATTTTGGAGTGATGTGGGTGAAAGAAAGACCTTAGGACCTGACTTACTTGTGGAAGCTGAGGAAAAAGTCAAGGTCATTCGGCGACATTTGGTGACCGTCCATGAAGGTTTTTATAATATTAAGGATCCACACGGATCTAAATAGGTACTATCAAACAACTAGAGGGGGGGTGAATAGGTGTAATACTTATAAAACCAATCTCAGTGCAAAATAAAAACCAATGCGAAAATTAAAAATAGCACAGCGAGATATACGTGGAAACTCCAATCCAGGAGAAAAACCACGGGACCAACACGCAATAACAATCCACTAAGAAAAGAAGAATAACAAGGTGATTACCGACTCCACGGACTCAACCCCTCCTTCAACTTCTTCGGACCTTGCGCTCCACCGATTGCACGTCCACTGCACACGTTCGAATCCACGAACGCCACTCGAATCCATGAGCACACGTTTCGAATCCACGAAACGCCTTTAACACACCGAATCCACGATGCCACGTCGAATCCACGACGCAAACTTAGCCGATAGAAATATTGGTTTCGATGGTGATCCTTTGCTTAGATTATCATTGAAGAACCGTAGAAGGAATCTCTAAGCAAAGACTAGATCAATTCGACAAAAGATAGATCTTGGAAGAACCGTCGAATTGACCTAGAAGAGGCTATAAAGAAGAACGATAAAAACCTAGCCTCTAGGGTTGCTCTCAAGTGTTTTATAAATAAATCGGTAGTTCTTGAGAAACCCTAAGTGTCTATTTATAGTTTAGAAACCTTTGGAAAGAGATAAGCATCAAAAACTGACTTAACAGATTTTTTCCCGCACGACGATCCGGATCGGATTTACGGCGATCCTGACTGTCGTCTTTTTTCAGCAATTCCTGAAAAAACAAGGTTCGGGATCCGGATCGGAATTCTGATCCGGATCGAAATTCTGATCCGGATCGGTTCAGGATCAGAAATTCTGAACTGGACTATGAACATCCAATTTGTCCAGATTTTGATTTTTAAGCAATGAAAACTTATCCAAGTGTTTCTAAACTACACAAATGTATTCGGATCACCAAAATTATTTAGTTAAACGTACCTGATCAATCCGAATCCATTTTCTTTAAGATTGATGTATATGATCCACAATTCTTCAACTTCAATCTTCAAGATTCAAAACACTGAGTGTCAACTTGAGATTTTGTTGAATCTTCTCTGAGTCTTCAATTGCTGATTGACAATTTGATCACTTCAAGACTCCGACTCAACTCACGAAATATGCCAACACAAAAAGCCGTAACAATCTCCCCCTTTGGAAATTTCGTGACAAAACCCAAAAATACATAAAACGCTCAAGTCACTCATTTTAAACCAAAAAATCGAAACTCAATGTCATCACCAAAACATTGACTTTCTTTGCGTGAAAGATCCAATAAACAAAAATTACATTTGAACCAGTCTTAGAATAAACTCTATGACTTAGGACTTGGAGTCTTAAAGTGATGTAAATCCTGCAAAACAAAAACTCCAAACAAAATCAAACGTTTAGTCTTTAGAAATGGAATCCTACATTTGATTCGTCCTTTTGGTTCTTTTTGTTTTTCGGCTCCTTTTTCATCATCTCTTTTCTTTATCTCCCCCTTTCTTGAGCATCTCTGTTCTCCCCCTATCTCTGTTCTCCCCCTATTTCTGTTCTCCTCCTTTTTGTCACAAATTGTCAAACAGTGAATATAGGCAAAAAGAAATCACTAACAACATTAGTTCATAGAGAAAGAGAGATAAAAGCTCAGTTCCGGTATATAACAAAAACACAGATTGCGTACCGGTACTCGAAAGCAAAAATCAAATAATTTCTTGAAAACAAATCCAGATTTTGAAATATTTGAATTACCGATTTGTATTCCATCAAGAAAACAATTTAAGTGCTTGAAAATAATATGAGATCACATAGATGTCATTCAATCCAATTAATTTTACAAAAATTAAAAAGATTTACTCCGAAATCATGAAAAACAAAGATAAAACATTATAAACCGTTTTTCATATTATATACGTCAAACACAAGTCATCAAAAATAATCTTGAGATCCAAAGTCTATCAAGATGTAACAGATTTACAAAGATGACTTACAGAGATTTCCAAATGACATTAATTTTGAATTTTACCCTTTTAGATTGAGATATGCATTAAAATACCTAAGGGTGGCTCTTTGAGCATCTTTTAACTATCCCACCTTATACCAACCAGGAGATTGTTCAAAATAAGAACTTTGAATTTAAATCTCCGAATGCTTCAACTAAACAAAATTTCATAAATATTTTTCAAGCATCCATAACATGTGGTAGCTTCACACACAAACCGGATGACCGGGGTGGCAGCTCTTTCCAACATGTGGTGGTAGTTCCACACTCCTTTCGGATGTAACTCTTTCCACATCTTTTGCAATTCATTTCATTACCCTTGTACGAAAATACAATCTCTTATGTGAAAGAATTAAATCCTAAATTTTAGTCAATCGGTTGTCTCATGTTTATCACAAAGAACTCACACAACCGAGATAGAATAATCATCTAAAGATCACACATGATTACTAAAATTTGATGAATATGTTACGGCATTTTGGTATTGGCATATTTCGTGAGTCAAGTCAGTGAGTTGAGTCGGAGTCTTAAAGGGATCAAATTGTCAATCAGCAATCAAAGACTTAGAGAAGATTCAACAAGAGCTCAAGTTGACACTCAGTGTCTTGAGTCTTGAAGATTGAAGTTGAAGAATTGTGGATCAGTTACATCAATCTCAAGAAGAAAGTATTCAAGAGGATCAGGTATGTTTAACTAAATAATTATGGTGATCCGAATACTTTCTTATAGTGTAGAAACACTTGGATGAACTTTTAATTGCATAATAATCAAAAACTGGTGTTCGGACTTGTTCAGGATCCGGATCAGAGCCAACGATCCGGATCCCGAAGGTTGTTGCTTCATACAAGACTTCGATCCGGATCCATGCAATTTCCGATCCGGATCCCGAATGTTAAGTTTTCTGATTTGTATGAACGATCCGGATCGGGCAATGCGATCCGGATCCCGAACCATGGTATTTCTGGAATCGTCAATCTCGTTACGACGATCCGGATCGCAGTAAATCCGATCCGGATCGCCGTCCTGAAAATTTCCAGATAAGGTATGTTTTTGATTCTTATCTCTTTCCAAAGGTTTCTAAACTATAAATAGACGTTTAGGGTTTCTCAAAAACGTGGGAGCTACGGCCGATCTTTTTATAAAACTCTTGAGAGCAACCCTAGAGGCTAGGTTTTCATCGTTCTTCTTTATAGCCTCTTTTAGGTCAATTCGATGGTTCTTTCAAGAACATATCTTTTGTCGAATTGATCTAATCTTTGCTTAGAGATTTCTTCTACGGTTCTTCATTGATAATCTAAGCAAAGGATCACCATCGAAGTCAATATTCTTATCGACTGAGTTTGCGTCGTGGATTCGACGTGGCATCGTGGATTCGGTGTGCTAAAGGCGTTTCGTGGATTCGAAGCGTGCGTTCGTGGATTCGAACGTGAGCAGTGGACGTGCAAAATCGGTGGAGCGCGAGGTCCAAGAAATTGAAGGAGGGGTTAAATCCGTGGAGACGGTAATCACCTTGTTATTCTTCTTTTCTTAGGGATTGTTATTGCGCGGATATCCAACCGGTCAGCGCAAGGTCCGAAGAAGCTGAAGGAGGGGTTGAGTCCGTGGAGTCGGTAATCACCTTGTTATTCTTCTATTCTTAGTGGATTGTTATTGCGTGTTGGTCCCGTGGTTTTTCTCCTGGATTGGAGTTTCCACGTAAATCTCGGTGTGCTGTTTTTATTTTCCGCATTGGTTTTTATTTTGCACTGAGATTGAGTTTTTAAGTATTACACCTATTCACCCCCCCTCTAGTTGTTTGATAGTACCTATTTAGATCCTTGTGGATCCATAATAACTCTACAATTGGTATCAGAGCGGGTTTTAGGTTTATCTATCTTGATGGGTGAAAGTGGTAATATTTATAGACCTCCTCTTTTTGATGGGACTAATTATGCTTATTGGAAAGTGCGGATGAGAGCTTTTCTCATCGCAATTGATGAGCGAGTATGGCAATCCGTGGAATGCGGTTGGGTGCATCCTGTTGAGGAAGTAGGAAATTCTACTACCCCAAAACCTCGCTCTAGATGGTCCAAAGAGGAATTTGAAAGATCTTCTTACAATGGGAAAGGTATGAACGCTTTATTTAATTCTCTTTCCTCGACTGAGTTCACAAGAATTTCCGCGTGTGAAACCGCGAAGGAAATTTGGGATATTCTCAAAATTACACATGAGGGTACTAATCTTGTAAAAATTCAAAAGCTCCAGATGCTTACAAGTCAATTTGACTCTATTCATATGGAAGGGCATGAATTGTTTACAGATTATTACACTAGACTTCAAGATGTAATAAATACATGTGCTAATTTAGGAGAAAAGATCCCGGAGTCGAAAATTGTAAGAAAGATACTTCGGACTCTTCCGGAACGGTTTAGGGCAAAGGTTACCGCCATTGAAACCGTTAGTCATCCGGATGAGATGAGTGTAGAGGAATTAGTAGGTGCTTTGCAAACTTATGAAATGACTTTTCCTACTAATCAAGTTTCTTCCAAGTCTTCTTCTAAGCTTACAGGTATTGCATTCAAATCAACAAAGGAAGAAGATAGCGAATCAAGTTCCGACGATGAAATCTCTTTTGCCGATTTTGAAGAACAATTGGCGCGGATCGTAAAGAAATTTCGTCGAAAATTTTGGAAGAATCGAACCGATGGATCTTCATCCATGAAATCTTCTAAAGGATCATCGGGTTCTAAATCCTCTAAACTCAAAAGCTTTGCAAAACCTTCTAAAGAAAAAGAAAAAGATGATTTCGAAGGGGAAATCCAATGCTATCGATGCAAAGGCTACGGCCATTTTTCAATGGATTGTCCTTCTAAGAAATCATATAAAAAGAAGGCTTTGCAAGCGAAAACTTGGGACGATTCTACTTCTAACGAATCGACCTCAAGTATAGAGGAAAAAATCGTTGCTTCTCATGCCTCTCATTTTCCCTCTTCTAATAATTGTTTATCATCTTTAGTCACTGACTCTACTCCTTTGATTTTGTATGAAACATCAACAACCGGCGGAGAGTCATCAAGTGAGGGGGAGTCGGACGAGGAAGAACTCGTTGAGGCATATCAACAACTTCTTGCGGAATCTAAGAAGATGGCCAAACATATCAAGAAGTTGAGAAAGCAACGACTTGAGAATCAAGACGAGAATCATGCTTTAAAGATCAAACTTCATGATCTCGAGGAGGAATGAGAGCTTTTATTGAATAATAATAAAATCCTCCAAGAAAAGATAAATCAATCGGAAACGGTCGTTAATTCCCATATTGACAAGATTGATTTTCTAGAAAAACAGTTTGAGGAGATTCATGTCACCAACCAAGCATTGACCAAACAAGTTCATCAACTTAAATCCAACATACAAAGGATCTCAACCGATTCCAAGAAACTTGAGTGTATGTCCGGTTTAGGTCAAACAAGTAAGGTTGGTTTGGGATTCAAAAAGGACCAAACTGTGCATGCTTCAAGTTCCACAATGAAATTGAAAGGAAGAACTTGTCACTTATGTGGACTTGAAGGACATTTGGTGAGGGATTGCCCGAAAAAGAGAAAGAAAAATCCTTCGGCAACTTCATCTACGGAGCGGACTCAACCGACTCAAAAGACACATCAAGTCAAAAGAGTTCACTCAATCCATCAAAGGTCCGAGCCACATCATCAATCATACAAGTGGATCATTGCAAGGCAAAGACCTAAGGTGGATCAACAGTCAAAGCGGACAACCCCCGGCCACAACGAATCAAGACAACCCAAAATCCAGCGATTTTGGATTCGGAAAGGTGATATCTTTCCTTGTCTTAAGTTCTAAATAGCTTATGACTGTATGTAATGCTTTGATTAGTTTTCCTTTCATATTTTTCTTAATCTTTGCATTACATGTTTCTCAATGCTCTTCGTTTTTATACTTTGTTTTTGAACAAAAGGGTTTTTACTGAACAAGTGCATTGAATAAAAAGGGCTTCACTTTTATTCACTCCAAATTAATTTTATTTGGATTATCAACTTTACTCCTTAATCATAATCTTGAAGATACTTCATTATAGGAGTTTTTGATTTTATAAGCATCAAATTTTAGAAATCATGTGTGATCTTTAGATGCTTAATCTATCTCGGTTGTGTGAATTCATTGTGATAAACGTGAGACAACCGATAGACTAAAATTTGGGATTTAATTCTTTCACGTAAGAGATTGCATTCTTTCAAGGGTATTGAAATGATTTGCAAAAGATGTGGAAAGAGTTACATCCGAAAGGAGTGTGAAAACTACCACCACATGTAGGAAAGAGCTGCCACCCCGGTCGTCCGGTTTGTGTGTGAAGCTACCACATGTTATGGATGCTTGATAGTATTTTATGAGAAAATCTTTAGTTGAAGCATTTGGAGATTTATATGCAAAACTCTTATATTTTGAACAATCTCCTGGTTGGTATAAGGTGGGATAGTTGAAAGATGCTCAAAGAGCCACCCTTAGGTATTTTAGTGCTTATCTCAATTTGAAAGGGTAGAATTCAAGATTGATGTCGTTTGGAAATCTCCGTATGTCATCTTTGTAAATCCGTTACATCTTGATAGACTTTGGATCTCAAGATTATTTTTGATGACTTGTGTTTGATGAATATAACATGAAAACGGTTTATAATGTTTTACCTTTATTTTTCATGATTTTGGAGTAAATCTTTTTAATTTTGTGAAATTAATTGGATTGAATGACATCTGTGTGAATTCACTGTTTAAAGCACTTAAATTGATTTCTTGATGGAATACAAATCGGTATTTGAAAAAATTCTAAAATCTGGATTTGTTTCAAGAAATTATTTAATTTTTGCTTTCTGGTACCGGTACGCAATCTGCATTTTTGTTATATATACCAGAACTGAGCTTTTATCTCTCTTTCTCCATGAACTAATTTTGTTAGTAATTTCCTTTTGTCTAGTATGTTCACTGTTTGACAATTTGTGACAAAAAGGGGGAGAAGAGAAATGACGGAGATGAGATCATCAAGAGAGGACAAACGAAACGAAAATGGAAAAATGGGGGAGAACGGAAAATGATGATCGTACCACAAAGGGGGAGAACATAGATGCTCAAGAACATGGAGAACATGTTAGAGATGCTCAAGATAGGGGGAGACAAAGAAAGGTTGAAAGAGCTGGGAAAAACAAAAGAACCAAAAGGATGAATCAAATGTAGGATTTTAATTTCTAACGACTGACGTTTGATTTTGTTTGGAGTTTTGTTTTGCAGGAATTACATCACTTTAAGACTCCAAGTCCTAAGTCATAGAGTATGTTCTAGGACTGTTTGGTTCAAATGTAATTTTGTATTTATTGGATCTTTCACGCAAAGAAAATCAATGTTTTGGTGATAACATTGAATTTCGATTTTTGGTTTAAGATAAGTGACTTGAGCGCTTTTATGTATTTTTGGGTTTTGTCACGAAATTGCCAAAGGGGGAGATTGTTACGGCATTTTGGTATTGGCATATTTCGTGAGTCAAGTCAGTGAGTTGAGTCGGAGTCTTAAAGGGATCAAATTGTCAATCAGCAATCAAAGACTTAGAGAAGATTCAACAAGAGCTCAAGTTGACACTCAGTGTCTTGAGTCTTGAAGATTGAAGTTGAAGAATTGTGGATCAGTTACATCAATCTCAAGAAGAAAGTATTCAAGAGGATCAGGTATGTTTAACTAAATAATTATGGTGATCCGAATACTTTCTTATAGTGTAGAAACACTTGGATGAACTTTTAATTGCATAATAATCAAAAACTGGTGTTCGGACTTGTTCAGGATCCGGATCAGAGCCAACGATCCGGATCCCGAAGGTTGTTGCTTCATACAAGACTTCGATCCGGATCCATGCAATTTCCGATCCGGATCCCGAATGTTAAGTTTTCTGATTTGTATGAACGATCCGGATCGGGCAATGCGATCCGGATCCCGAACCATGGTATTTCTGGAATCGTCAATCTCGTTACGACGATCCGGATCGCAGTAAATCCGATCCGGATCGCCGTCCTGAAAATTTCCAGATAAGGTATGTTTTTGATTCTTATCTCTTTCCAAAGGTTTCTAAACTATAAATAGACGTTTAGGGTTTCTCAAAAACGTGGGAGCTACGGCCGATCTTTTTATAAAACTCTTGAGAGCAACCCTAGAGGCTAGGTTTTCATCGTTCTTCTTTATAGCCTCTTTTAGGTCAATTCGATGGTTCTTTCAAGAACATATCTTTTGTCGAATTGATCTAATCTTTGCTTAGAGATTTCTTCTACGGTTCTTCATTGATAATCTAAGCAAAGGATCACCATCGAAGTCAATATTCTTATCGACTGAGTTTGCGTCGTGGATTCGACGTGGCATCGTGGATTCGGTGTGCTAAAGGCGTTTCGTGGATTCGAAGCGTGCGTTCGTGGATTCGAACGTGAGCAGTGGACGTGCAAAATCGGTGGAGCGCGAGGTCCAAGAAATTGAAGGAGGGGTTAAATCCGTGGAGACGGTAATCACCTTGTTATTCTTCTTTTCTTAGGGATTGTTATTGCGCGGATATCCAACCGGTCAGCGCAAGGTCCGAAGAAGCTGAAGGAGGGGTTGAGTCCGTGGAGTCGGTAATCACCTTGTTATTCTTCTATTCTTAGTGGATTGTTATTGCGTGTTGGTCCCGTGGTTTTTCTCCTGGATTGGAGTTTCCACGTAAATCTCGGTGTGCTGTTTTTATTTTCCGCATTGGTTTTTATTTTGCACTGAGATTGAGTTTTTAAGTATTACACCTATTCACCCCCCCTCTAGTTGTTTGATAGTACCTATTTAGATCCTTGTGGATCCATAATAACTCTACAGAATATAATTATCAAAAACTCTTATAATGAAGTATCTTCAAGATTTATGATTATAGAGTAAAGTTGATAATTCATATAAAATTAAATTGGAGTGATTGACAGTGAAATCCTTTTTATTCAATGCACTTGTTCGTTAAAACCCTTTTGTTCAAAAATAAAACATAAAAACGAAGAGCATTGAAAACATGTAATGCAGAGATTTAAAAAAATATGAAAGGAAAACCAATCAAAGCATTACATACAGTCATAAGCTATTTAGAACTTAAGACAAGGAAAGATATCACCTTTCCGAATCCAAAATCGTCGGATTTTGGGTTGTCTTGATTCATTGTGGTTGGGAGATGATAGCTTTGACTGTTGATCCACCTTAGGTCTTTGCCTCGCAGTGATCCACTTAAATGATTGATGTTGTGGCTCAGACCTTTGGTGGGTTGAGTGAACTCCTTTGACTTGATGAGTCTTTTGATTCCGTTGTGTTCGCTCCGTAGATGAAGTTGTCGAAGAATTCCTCTTTCTCTTTTCCGGGCACGACTTCATCAAGTGACCTTCAAGTCCACATTGATAACAAGTTCTTCCTTTCAATTTAGTTGTGGAACTTGAAGCCTTCACAGTTTGGTTCTTTTTAAATCCCAAACCAACCTTGCTTGTTTGACCTAATCCAAACATACAATCAAGTTTCTTGGAACCGGTTGAAATCCTTTGTATGTCGATTTGAGTTGATGAACTTGCTTGGTCAAAGCTTGGTTGGTGACATGAATTTCCTCAAACTGTTTTTCTAGAAAACCAATCTTGTCCATATATGATTTAGCGTTTGTCTCCGATTGGTTTAGCTTTTCTTGGAGGATTTTATTATTATCCAATAAACATTCTCGTTCCTCCTCGAGATCATTAAGTTTGATCTTTAAGGCATGATTCTCGTCTTGAATCTCAAGTCGTTGCTTTCTCAACTTCTTGATATGCTTGGCCATCTTCTTAGATTCCACAAGAAGTTGTTGATATGCCTCAACGAGTTCTTCTTCGTCCGACTCCCCCTCACTTGATGACTCTCCGCCGGATGTTGATGTTTCATACAAAATCAAAGGAGCAGAGTCAGTGATTTGAGATGATAAGCAAAAATTAGAAGAGGGAATATGAGAGGCATGTAAGGCAACGACTTTTTCCTCTTTACTTGAGATCGATTCATTAGAAGTAGAATCGTCCCAAATTTTCGCTTGCAAAGCCTTCTTTATATATGATTTCGAAGAAGGACAATCCGTTGAAATATGGCCGTAGCCTTTGCATCGATAACATTGGATTTCCCTTTCGAATTCATCTTTTTCTTTAGAAGGTTTTGCAGAGCTTTTGAGGTTAGAGGATTTAGAACCCGATGATCCTTTAGTTGGTTTCGAGGATGAAGATCCATCGGTTCGATTCTTCCAAAACTTCCGACAAAATTTCTTTACGATCCTCGCCAATTGTTCTTCAAAATCGGCAAAAGAGATTTCATCGTCGGAACTTGATTCGCTATCTTCTTCTTTTGTTGATTTGAATGCAATACCTGTAAGCTTAGAAGAAGACTTGGAAGAAACTTGATTAGTAGGAAAAGTCATTTCATAAGTTTGCAAAGCACCTACTAATTCCTCTACTCTCATCTCATCCGGATGACTAACGGTTTCAATGGCAGTAACCTTTGCCCTAAACCGTTCCGGAAGAGTCCGAAGCTTCTTTCTTACAATTCTCGACTCCGGGATCTTTTCTCCTAAATTAGCACAAGTATTGATTACATCTTGAAGTCTAATATAATAATCTGTAAATAATTCATGCTCTTCCATATGAATAGAGTCAAATTGACTTGTAAGCATCTGGAGCTTTTGAATTTTTACAAGATTAGTACCCTCATGTGTAATTTTGAGAATATCCCAAATTTCCTTCGCGGTTTCAACGCGCAAATTCGTGTGAACTCAGTCGAGGAAAGAGAATTAAATAAAGCGATCATACCCTTCCCATTGTAAGAAGAACTTTCGAATTCCTCTTGGAACCATCTAGAGCGAGGTTTTGGGATAGTAGAATTTCCTACTTCCTCAACAGGATGCACCCAACCGTATTCCACGGATTGCCATACCCGCTCATCAATTGCGATGAGAAAAGCTCTCATCCGCACTTTCCAATAAGCATAATTAGTCCCATCAAAAAGAGGAGGTCTATAAATATTACCACTTCCACCCGACATGATAGATAAACCTAAAACCCTCTCTGATACCACTTGAAGGTTTTTATAATATTAAGGATCCACACGGATCTAAATAGGTACTATCAAACAACTAGAGGGGGGGTGAATAGGTGTAATACTTATAAAACCAATCTCAGTGCAAAATAAAAACCAATGCGAAAATTAAAAATAGCACACCGAGATATACGTGGAAACTCCAATCCAGGAGAAAAACCATGGGACCAACACGCAATAACAATCCACTAAGAAAAGAAGAATAACAAGGTGATTACCGACTCCACGGACTCAACCCCTCCTTCAACTTCTTTGGACCTTGCGCTCCACCGATTGCACGTCCACTGCACACGTTCGAATCCATGAACGCCACTCGAATCCACGAGCACACGTTTCGAATCCACGAAACGCCTTTAACACACCGAATCCACGATGCCACGTCGAATCCACGACGCAAACTTAGCCGATAGAAATATTGGTTTCGATGGTGATCCTTTGCTTAGATTATCATTAAAGAACCGTAGAAGGAATCTCTAAGCAAAGACTAGATCAATTCGACAAAAGATAGATCTTGGAAGAACCGTCGAATTGACCTAGAAGAGGCTATAAAGAAGAACGATAAAAACCTAGCCTCTAGGGTTGCTCTCAAGTGTTTTATAAATAAATCGGTAGTTCTTGAGAAACCCTAAGTGTCTATTTATAGTTTAGAAACCTTTGGAAAGAGATAAGCATCAAAAACTGACTTAACCGAATTTTTCCCGCACGACGATCCGGATCGGATTTACGGCGATCCTGACTGTCGTCTTTTTTCAGCAATTCCTGAAAAAACAAGGTTCGGGATCCGGATCGGAATTCTGATCCGGATCGAAATTCTGATCCGGATCGGTTCAGGATCAGAAATTCTGAACTGGACTATGAACATCCAATTTGTCCAGATTTTGATTTTTAAGCAATGAAAACTTATCCAAGTGTTTCTAAACTACACAAATGTATTCGGATCACCAAAATTATTTAGTTAAACGTACCTGATCAATCCGAATCCATTTTCTTTAAGATTGATGTATATGATCCACAATTCTTCAACTTCAATCTTCAAGATTCAAAACACTGAGTGTCAACTTGAGATCTTGTTGAATCTTCTCTGAGTCTTCAATTGCTGATTGACAATTTGATCACTTCAAGACTCCGACTCAACTCACGAAATATGCCAACACAAAAAGCCGTAACAGTCCAGAGCCGGCAGAGGAGTTATGCCGATAGGAGGCGGCGAGACTTAGAGTTCCAGGTTGGGGATCATGTTTTTCTGAAAGTCTCTCCATCCCGAGGAATATGCCGATTTGGAGTACGCGGGAAGCTCAGTCCGCGGTTCATTGACCCGTTTGAGGTGTTGGAGCGCATTGGACCAGTTGCATACCGTGTTGCGCTACCGCCACGTTTGGCAGGCACCCATGATGTTTTCCATGTATCCGTCCTGAGGAAGTATGTATTTGACCCTTCGCTTGTTTTGGACTTCACTTCCTTGGAGTTGGACGAGGATTTGTGTTACCAGGAGCGATCGATGCGAATTCTTGTCCGTGAGGTTAAAGAATTGCGCAATCGGGTCATACCTTTTGTGAAGGTCCAGTGGAGCCATCATGATGAGAGAGAGGCCACTTGGGAGCCTGAGGATGAGTTGATGATCTCCTATCCCCATTTGTTTGAGACGCCCTCCTGAGGTATGGTTCTTTTCCTTGTTTTGCGGACGAAACCCTTTTAGCTAGGGGAGGATGTAGAGTACCGGGGCTAAGTATCTATTCGGGTGTGCCCATGTGAGCATCTGGAGATGCTCGGTTAGTGCGAGTGCCGTTGGAGGAGCAAATGGCGCGAAAAACGGATTCGGGACTGCAAAACAGCTGAAACTGGAGGTTTCAAAAATTTTCGGGTGTTTTAGGAAATTTCTGGACTCCTGAAAAATAATATTGGAATTTTATTGGACACCCGAAAATACTGTAGTCAGCCGAGGTGAGTTCCTTTTATTTATTTATTTATTTTTTGGATCGCGGGTGTGATCTGCGATTTTTTTTCCAGTTGCACCGGACCCTCGGAGTGGGCGCCCGGACTGTTGGGGATTTTCCTCAGGTACGCGCACACATCCCCATAAGGATGGGCTGCACGTGTGAGGGGGTGGCGGTAGGTGGGATTGGTTGGGTGAGTTTGGTCAACAAGTCAAATCACCTCTCTCTCTCTTCGCCACTAATTAATCCCATTCCTTTCTTTCTTTTCTTCTTCTTCCCCAGCTGTAGCCACGCGTGAGGGAGGGGGAAACGCCACCACTGTTGCACCGCGCTCAAGTGAGGGAGCTCCCTGCCAGCGGAGTTGGAGCTTTTCCTTCGCGTCAATGTCACGCCCCGGAGGTTCTAAAAGAGCAGAAAACATATACATATTTTTTTTTCTTTAAATGAACCTTGCCTCCGGTGCGCGCCAGACCCGCCAATATACAAATTCACTCCCCAAACGGGAAGAGCCTCCTTTGTATATGTACGGCGTTTCGAGCATGACTAATACTTTAACCATGCAATCATTGAGCAATAATAAGGAGAGATCACACCTAACTATACAATCATAATCTGTAACGACTCGACCCACTAGGAATAATAACTCGTTGGGCCCAAATCACAGCCCAAAATGCTTAAGCCCAGTTATTATTACTAGTGTCCATGTCTCATATAAACCCAATCACAATTCAATCCACATCCGATGTGGGACTATTGGAGGCGTCACAGACTCTCCATCCACATCCGATGTGGGACTATTGGAGGCGTCACAGACTCTCCCTGTTTAGGCCTGACGTCCTCGTCAGCCCAAACACACACACAGCAGCCCAAGATCACCAGGCGATGTGAGACTCGTCTCGCTAGTCCTTTCATCTAGACCCAGACTCAGCCGAGACTCGCCGCACACTTCCGGCTGGTTATTGGCTCTGATACCAAATGTAACGACCCGACCCACTAGGAATAATAACTCGTTGGGCCCAAATCACAGCCCAAAATGCTTAAGCCCAGTTATTATTACTAGTGTCCATGTCTCATATAAACCCAATCACAATTCCATCCACATCCGATGTGGGACTATTGGAGGCATCACAGACTCTCCATCCACATCTGATGTGGGACTATTGGAGGCGTCACATAATCACCACACTTTTTGAAAGGATAAATCAATAGGTTTGAAAGACGGTGTCCACACGACACCCGATTTTACAAAACGTTTTTGCAATCTCTTTTACGCGGCAACATTGCTTGAAAGGATAAATCCACGAGTTTAGAAATCAGTGCCCACACGACACTTGGTTTGAAAACGCTTTTGAAACCATGTTTATATTTGAAAACAGCCGCATTCATAAATCTCAACCATCACAGATATAAGAAGTCAATCCTACGCTAAGATCTCCATCCAACATCCACATTAACCATTCACAAGCAATTACAGACATACTAACCAAAAACAAATGAGAGATAACCATAAAACTGAGAAGTATAATAGCCTCAATGGCTAGGGTCCTCTAAACGCTGCCTCACCGTCGTCCCGGTTCCCACCCCTGCTCGGACCTGTCACAGTGTGGGTAGTCAGTGACTGATAAAGTAGATGATAAACAAGTAAATGCAATAAACTGAAAAGACAAATCGATACACCAGAGCATTCACTTCCCCCTCATGAGTCGCTAAATCCCTGTCACAAACACGCTGGGCTCCTACCCCAGAATTAAAACAAGTTGGGCCCCAACCCAAGATACCGCGCTCATTTCTTGGTGCCTCCTGTGGTCTGTTGGCGAGCCCGGGTCGCAGTTTCGACCCCGGGGCGTGACACCTCCAACCCCTCCACTGCCCAAGTAGCAGTTTGCCTCACCGTGAGGGGTCCCAATCATCCCTAGTTGTGGGGTACACGGGTAATCTTACCATCTTTCCGGAAAAATACACCCTGTGCGTTGGCCAAACCGCCGGTGTGCATGTAAGCAAATACGAGTATATAAAACAGTGTCGCGACCTCAGCCGCCTCAGTTAGAATATAAACGGGATTCACATGCAATGGGGTTAGACAGTTTACCAAAACATCTACTTTAATCTCACAAAGAAAACACGGGAACGACTATACACCGAAAATACCGAAAAGGTACCCACCTGAAACGAAGATAAACGACCGCGCCCGCGACCCTCCTAAGCAATCAGAACTTTACGCGGCCTAATAAAATAATCAAAAACACAATTTAACACTTCACCCTAAACAGGCCAAATCAGTGGTCCCAACCACTGTAATATGAATCCCTTCTATACCAAAACAACAAACCGACGAAAAACCAAAATCACTGTGCCAAGCGGACCATGTCGTCAAACAAAAACCGTCGAATCAAAAACTATCCTGAAAGAACTACATTAAGAATCGTTGTTAAAAATATCGTCGTGGTCAAAAACACTCAAAAACGAGGCGAAACGGGCCGAAAACGGAGCTACCGGACTCTTCGGTTGGGGGGCGATGGTCTCCCGGAACCTGTTCTTGTTTGATAGGGTTGTAGGCGATGGTCTCCCGGAACTTTCGGACCCTGGTTAGTTTCTTCCGTATAATTTACCGAGGGAGTTGTTTTTCTCGAACTGTAAGGGGCCGAGAACTTCGAAAGGCGGAGCCTGGAGTCTGTTTTTGTTTGATTGGGGTTCTAGGCACCGACCTAACGGGGTTTCCGAACCCTTATGGTGTCGGTCCGTTCTGTGCCATCTGTGAGTTGGTGTTCTGCGTTGGGGAGCCGTTGGGTGGACGGCAATCCTGGCTGTCGAGTTTTTCTAGGTAGTGAGTTAGAGATGTGTTTTAGGCACTGTTGATCTTGTTGATCATTGATTTGGATTATAGCCTGCATGAGCCACATTGAGCTCGACAGAGATGCACTGATACTTTCCTCGGTGGGGTCGCGCCCCTCGAGTGCCACTCCGGAGCTGGGCCTGTTACTTTGCTCTCGCGACTTGTCGACGTAGTCCCTCTGGCTGGGCCAGTTTTGGCAGTCACGGATGCCCTACATAAGTACAGTCCTCCGTGGATGTAATGGCAGTAGGTGGGCGCAAGTTTGACTGGACCCCATGTGGCAGTCACTGTGATTGGGTTGATTGAGTATTTGGGTTAGAGTCGATGCATCATTTTCATCTGTATCACCCTTTGAGCATTGTAGATAGAGGCATGATAGCTGCAGACTCTTTCCAGCTTATCCTTACATTATTACAGTTTTCCTGTTATCTTATGCCTCTAGTAGACTTAGTGGGCAGACCGTCGGGCTTGGTGGCGGTACCCAGTAAGAACTACGTGTTGGTGTAGTTCTCACACCCGCTGGGGGGTTTTCCCCCTCCCCTTCCTCTTTCCTCTCCTTTGTTTTGCAGAGTCTTCTGCGGGTGTTGTTGATTCTTCTGTTGCTGACCGAGGTGAGGGACTTGCGAGCTAGTTCCCTACCCGTCTTTTTTCCCCTTTTTGGAGCTTAGCAGTACAGTCTGCTGGATTATTGTTGTTAGTTACTTTTGAGAGTTTTTTTTTTTTTTGAGAGACTTATGTAGTGAGGTTCAGACTTGTACTATTTGACAGTTGTATTAACTTATTTCAGTAGTTTATTTTTCAGCTATGATATCTGTATAGCTATAGTATCCTTCCTTTTGCAGGTTAGACGCTTCGTTTATACGGGGCTTCCCGTATGGGCGACGAATCTGTTGGCGGGCCCGGGTCGCAGTTTCGACCTCGGGGCGTGACAATAGATCTCTTGGCAGGATGAGAGAGAGTTAGCTGGACTGTTGGTATACCCATTTTTTTTACTCAGACTGTTGTACTTTTACTTTTTGGTCTGGCTCTAGCCAGCTGGTTGTATATTTTGGTGAGCTGGGAGAGGCAGATGTATCATTTTTACAGATGTACGGTATTTTATTTCCAGTTTCAGTCTGAGATGTAGTAGTTCAGCTATGTTTTTATTGCTCTTTTATTATCTCTTATATCTGAGCAGGTTTCTGGCGCTTCGTGTGTTGGGTCGTATATAATACGGATCTAAATAGGGGAAGAAACACCTAGAGGGGGGTGAATAGGTGTAAACGTATAAACACTCAAAAATCGTTGCGATAAAAAACCCAATGCGGAAATGAAAATAACTCGCAAGATTTTTACGTGGAAAACTCCATCACCGGAGTAAAAAACCACGGGACCGATAACACGGCAGAAATCCACTAGAATTAAAACACGTACAAGGTGATTTACTGTACACACTTACGACTCAACCTTTTCCATACGCTCCTAGAGGATCTTCTCCGCTCGCTCCAGACGCTTCTCGAATCCACGATCTGCGCCCAACGCCGAATCCACGGCGTCCAACGTCGAATCCACGACGTCCGACCGAATCCACGGTCTTCACCCAATAGCACCCTTCGAATCCACGAACGTGCCTCGCTCCGAATCCACGAGAGCGAATGAACCTTGAATCCACAAGGACACGCGAATCCACGCGCCGATTTTGGGGTAATCGTTGTTTTTTGGGTGGTGATGATCCGCCGAATACTTAGATCAAAGATAGATCGGAAATACCATCTAAGTATTCATTAGTTTGATTCAACTCAAGATGTGAGTATGAAAACCTAGAATCAAACTAATCAATATAGATGAAGAAACATAGAGTATTCTCTAATGATTTCCTTTCTTCTCTATATGTGGATCTATAGCCGTATAAGATGATATATGAAAATGACGGCTATGTGGATTGACCCTAGAAAGAAAGACATAGGGTCTATTTATAGGTTAGAAACCCTAGGAAGGAGATAAGAATCAAAAACCTGCCATTTTTGGAATTTTACGGACGGCGATCCGGATCGTGATAACTGAGATCCGGATCGTCATAACGAAACAGCCAATTCCAGAAAAACGAAGGTTCGGGATCCGGATCATGTGACTACGATCCGGATCGTTCATACAGTTCACCAAACATCAACGTTCGGGATCCGGATTGCGAAGCAAGATCCGGATCGTTCAAGGTAGATGGTAAACTCAACGTTCGGGATCCGGATCAAGAGACTACGATCCGGATTGCGACGATGTATGAACGAACCACCTTCGGGATCCGGATCGAACAGCCTGATCCGGATCCTGAACATATCCCAAGTCCAGTTTTTGATTTTTATGCAATGAAAGATTCTTCCAAGTGTTTCTACACTACAAGAAGTATTCGGATCACACAAATTCTTTAGTTAAACATACCTGATCCTTTTGAATTCTTCTTTCTTGAGATTGAGTTAAACGATCCAACTTTCTTCACCTTCAATCTTCAAGACTTGAGACTTTCACGAAACTACGCCAACTCAAATTCCGTAACAATCTCCCCCTTTGGCGGTTTCGTGACAAAACATAGATCCACTAAAGAAAATTCAAAAAGATATTTTTGTTGCTATCACCATACAACAAAAATTTACAATGGAGATCCAAAATACAATACATGAGTTAAACTCCTAAAACAGACTCTAGACTTAGACATCTGTACTCTCTGCAAAAAGAAATCATTCTTGACAAAAGAAATCGTTAGATACCTCAAGAATTTTGTATTATTCAAAAACCACAAACAGAGATGAAGTTTAAACTCATTTATACTTACCATGACATTTATATTCAGATATGTAAACTGATCATAGTTAAAAAAAAACAACATATCTTCTTTGCACGTAAATACCAAATGTCATGAACATGTTTGTGACAAACTAATATATATATAGATATGTAATTGATCAGAGTTAAGAACCAACATATCTTCTATGCAATCAAAAACCAAGTGTCACAAACTTGTTAGTGAACATCAACTTGTTAGTTATATTACATGCCCAAATAGTTAGCAAATAGTTAGTCGAGGCATGCATTCATACAGCTGAAAAACCTCAAGTTGAGAATGGAAGTTGGAGTAATACTTACCTTGATATTCATCCAGTTTTCATATCAAACATTGTTCACTTACCTTGATGTTTCATGCAGTCAACATTGTTTAAAGTTCTCTCTAACTCTCTCCCCCTTTTTGTCACAAAACAAAGCCAAAATGTAGTTAAGACTACGAAATGTTAGGAGAGTGAAAAAGTTCCAATAAAACGTAAAACCTGAGAACTAAGCTAAAAGTAAGTATAAGACTAAATCCTAAAATCAAAATCCTGCACAAATAGAAAAGGAAGGTGCAGTTCAGTCGGAGGAGTCGGAGCTGGTACAACTCAGCTTGCTCAAAATCCCTTTAAGCATTGTCGAGATAGTTGAACACTTCTTCTTGATCTTCTTGTGTTCAGAGGAAATTTGCTGGAGTTCTTTCGATATCCTCTCTTGTGCAGCAGAGAGTCTTTGTTGTTCCTGGCGAAGCGATTCCAAAACAGCAGCGTCTGTATCCTGTCTTCTCGAGTGTGATGGATGCTGTCTAGAAGCAGATGGTGCATCCAATCCCGTAACCCATGGAGATTCAGTTTGTAGAATCCCAGAGAGTGAGCGAGCTCTAGTAAGAGGCCTACTATGATAACTTTCACTTCTTAGGACATTCTTTCGTCTTGTATATTGCTTAGTTGTTGATGCAGATTTCATAAGCCTTTTGCCCTTGACAGATTTCCTGTTTTCCTCATCAATTTTCTGTTGAACATCTTTGAAGAATTCATCCCATTCTTCATCATCATAGTCTGAGCTGTCTTCCTCTGCGTTTTTCGTCTTGTTTTGAGTTGAATCATCTGGTTCCCCTTTAACAGATGTACTTGTGTGCATCATTGAAACCAGGAGAAGGATTAACCAAGAGAAACACATTGAATTAAGTGCCATTGATCAAAGTGCTTGAGTTCAGAAGGTGTCCTGTGAAAACCAACTCAAGAACACAAAAATTCTTAGTTTTCAAAAATTGGAAAAATTGTACCCAAACAATCATAATCATGTAGTGAGACTAAGAATCAAATTAGTTTTGCAAAAGGACTTTTAAAAATAGATCAATTGCATGAATTTCGAAAATCCTTATTATATGCCCTAAAACCGAAATTTTAGAAATCGAAGCCTAAAAATCCGTTAATCAGGAGAATACCTAGCATATAATCAAAACTAATCTACCCAGAGTTCTTATTTCAAAAGAAATTTGATCAAAAACCATCCACAAACAAAATCGATCCAAGAATTTCGTACGTTTGAGGAGGAAAAGAGAAAAACGGTGAAAAACCGAGATTTTGATCAATAAAACTTACTTGGAACTGAAGAACTTGAGTTAGAAAGCTTC
This sequence comes from Tillandsia leiboldiana, assembly GCA_029204045.2. NCBI lineage: Eukaryota > Viridiplantae > Streptophyta > Magnoliopsida > Poales > Bromeliaceae > Tillandsia > Tillandsia leiboldiana. Next base: position 39,751,734 of record CM055061.1, read on the forward strand.
CAAGGAGGATGAAATCTAGAGAGAAGCGCTCTGGAAACTTCGGAACAAAAGATTGGAGTAAAGAAATCAAAAACCCCTTTCGTTCCTTATAAAACCTAGCCGCGATCCGGATCAGTTCATAACTGCGATCCGGATCGGCTACCCGCAGTGAGAAAACTGCGTTCGGGATCCGGATCGGCAGATACAATCCGGATCGTCAGCCCGCAGAAGAATTCCTGCGTTCGGGATCCGGATCACCTTGCCCGATCCGGATCGGCCCCAACTTTTTCTTTAGAAAAATTTCAGAGAAATTCAAGAAAAACCAGAAAAAGATTGTAAGCACAAAGGTGTATCAACTTTAAACAAAAAGCATCGTTTCACACAACAAGAATTAGATTATGCCAAATCTATCAGTAATATCCAAAAATGAAACGAAAATTTACAAGAATTAAATCCCTTAAAGTTGAACACCTTCAATCACATCTAACTTGATCTTATGAGTAATGCCTTTATCAAATCATCAATTCAGTAAAGAAAATGAAATACAAAGATCAATAGATGTTTGAAATCCCAAATATGGTAGATAATATTTCTAGACAATCTGTTGAAGAGAGTGGCTCTTTGAGCATCTTTCTTTAAAATCCCACCTTATACCAACCTTGAAATTTGACAGAGTCAAGTATTTCAACATGCATTTTACTTAATCAAAAATTTGAACAACCATGCTTGGTATACATGTGGTAGCTGCACACAATACTCGGACGACCGAGGTGGTAGCTCTTTCCTCCATGTGGTGGTGGTTTTCACACTCCTCATTGGGATGTAACTCTTTCCACATCTTTTGAGCATTTTTCATTATCTTTGACTCCCCCTCAATTGGCTATCAATTATTTAAGATATAAAGTATTCAACCAAAAATTGATCTCGATTTCATACTCGACTAAACAGTCAAATAAGATAATGACTATACCAAGAGATCATTGAGAGAGAAATTGACTTTGATCACTTTAGAAGATGATTTAATTAACATAAACGATCATTGCAACAAAGAAATATTATGATGGCAAAAGCATAATAAATTTCTAAATGTGTGAATAGATGCAATTAAAGTCAATTATGATCTATGCTCAATTAATGTCCTATGTACAAACATAGATAAAGAACAAAACAAAAACAAATACAAAACCTATCCTAAGCAAAGATTTCAAAAAGAAGTTTATTTCAAAGAAAGCATACCAATTGCTTTTCGCAAATGAATAAAACGTTTTTGATCCAAAGGTTTTGTTAAAAGTCAGCTAATTGATCTTCAGTTGAAACATATGAAAGTTGAAGAGTATTTGATTCAACTAGCTCTCTAAGAAAATGATATCTAAGTTCAATATGTTTTGTTCTAGAGTGCAACACAGGATTTTTAGAAATGTTAATTGCACTTGTGTTGTCACAAAGAATTGTTACCGAAGATGCTGAAATGCGGAAGTCACTCAATACGCTTTTCATCCAAATGAGTTGAGTTGAGCAACTTCCAGCTGAAATGTATTCCGCTTCGGCAGTCGAGAGTGCTATGCAATTCTGCTTTTTACTGTGCCATGCAACAAGGCAATGGCCAAGATAGAAGCATGCACCACTCGTACTTTTCCGATCATCCACTGAACCTGCCCAATCGGCATCTGAGTATCCAACAATGTCCAGACTTGTTCCCATAGGATACCAAATTCCGAAATTAATTGATCCTTTGATGTACCGGATGATCCGTTTCACCGCTTTCAGGTGAACCTCCTTTGGTGCTGATTGATATCTCGCGCAAATCCCAACACTAAAGGATATATCCGGGCGACTAGCCGTGAGGTAAAGTAGACTTCCAATCATACTTCTATACAGTTTCTCGTCTACATTCTCACTATGTGATTCACTTCCAAGTCCCTTGTGGCTAGTTCCCATTGGAGTTGGAAAATCTTTACAATTTTCTAGATCAAACTTTTTGACCAACTCCAGTGCATACTTGGATTGACTCAAGTGAATACCTTCATCATTTTGTTTAATTTGCAATCCAAGAAAATAAGACAGTTCGCCCATCATGGACATCTCAAATTCGCTTTTCATGGTCTCCGCGAATTTAGAAGCATCATTATCTTTTGTTGCACCAAATACAATGTCATCGACATAGATTTGTGCTACAATGAAATTATTTTGATAATGCTTCACAAAGAGAGTCCTGTCAGCTCCCCCTCGAGTATAGCCCTTCTCCAAAAGGTGCTTTGTTAACCTTTCGTACCATGCTCGCGGTGCTTGTTTCAGACCGTAAAGAGCCTTTTTCAAACGAAAAACATGGTTAGGTTGTTTATGATCTACAAAACCTTTCGGTTGAGCTACATAAACTTCCTCATTTAAAAACCCATTTAGAAATGCGCTCTTGACGTCCATTTGAAATAATTTGATTTTAAAATGACAAGCAATAGCAAACAATATACGAATGGACTCGAGTCTAGCTACAGGGGCGAAAGTTTCGTCAAAGTCTATACCTTCTACTTGAGAGTAGCCTTGAGCAACTAGTCGTGCCTTGTTCCTGATGATAGTACCATCTTCATCTTTCTTGTTCTTGAAGATCCATTTGGTACCTATCACATTATGTTGCTTTGGAGGCTTCGTTAATTCCCAGACTTTGTTTCGCTCAAATTGATGGAGCTCTTCCTGCATTGCTTTAATCCAGTAGTCATCCTGAAGAGCTTCATCTATTGTCTTTGGTTCGATTAAAGATACGTAGCAAGCAAATCCGCAAACCAACTGCCTTCGAGTTCTAACTCCTTCTTGTGGATCTCCAATGATGTTCGATTCCGGATGATCCTTGGAGATTCGTAGCGTTTGTTGAAACGGAGTACTCGGAGGTACACGAGATGATTCCTGCACATCAGATAAACTAGAAGAACCATTAGATGCATCATTAATATTGGAAGTATTATTATGAGAAGATGCACTAGCAGGAGAATCATCATCTAGAGAGATATCGAGGGTAGATTTTTCAGATTCAAAATGAGTAGCTTCATCTACTTTAACATTTATAGATTCTACGATCGTTTTAGATTCAATGTTAAATACTCGATATGCTCTGCTATTCGTAGAATAACCCAAAAAGATCCCTTCATCACTTCGAGAGTCGAACTTTCCAAGATTTTCACGGTCACGTAAGATGTAACATCGACTCCTGAAGATACGAAAGTACTTGATATCCGGTTTTCTACTAAACCACAGCTCATATGGTGTATTCAAGGTTCCTGGGCGCAAATACACTCTGTTAATGACATAGACAGCGGTGTTCACAGCTTCAGCCCAAAAATGTAGCGGTAATTTCCGGCTATGAAGCATCACACGCGCCATCTCTTGAACAACCCTGTTTTAGCGCTCAACAACACCATTCTGCTGAGGTGTATAGGGTGCCGAGAATTCATGTTTAATGCCATTTGAAGTACAAAAGTCAATGAATTTTGAATTTATGAATTCTCCACCCCTATCACTTCTAACACGAATGATCTTTTCATTCTTTTCAATCATAATACGATGGCAAATCTCATGAAAAGAGTCAAACGTATCAGCTTTCTCTCTCAAAAATGCTACCCAAGAAAACCGAGAGAAATCATCAACCAATAAGAAAAATATACAATTTACCTTGCAAGGATGGTTGACGAGTTGGCCAAAAGAAAAAGAAGAAAAGAAAATAGTCTACACAAACTATACAAGATTTAATCGTAGAACGATTAAGGACAAGGAGGGGTTTCACCTTTGCATACCCAAACCTTTTGAGTTTTGGAGTATGTTGGTAAAGGTTGAGAGATTCTCCTTGAAGACGACGTCTTGTATGATTGATCTTTTTCCTTTGTCATCGTCTTGTTTGAGGTGCTACCAATGTTCTTTCCTTTTGAAAAATCCTTCCTTGAATTCCGGGAAGTGAGCTTATTGGTAGCAATTGCAAGATGTGGTTGATTTGTTCTTTGAGCTCCAATCTCGCAATTTCTTTCGATGTGCCCTGCAAAATTACAACGAAAACATACCTTTGAGCTTGACGATTCCGAAGAGGATGAGGTAGGTTTGTTGTCGTTGTTTGTCTTGAATTCCGATGTCGGAGGAGGAGATACCGACTGAGGCACAAAGACTATCCCACTCGAACTTGGACTGTTTCCAGTTTGAGTGTACCCGAGGCCGAACCGATTTGCTTGACCAAGACCAAGGAGTTTATCCAACTTACTCCTTCCTAAAGAGAATTGCTGTAAGTAATCCTTGAGTTGGAGAATGGTCTCTGTCATTTCCCGTCTTTCCTGTCGGCCCTCGCCATAGAGCTTCAAGAAGTAGTTTGCTTTGTTCACCATATCTATATAGTTCTTCTCGAGCTGCTCATTGGACTCTTGAAGGGAAACATTTGCTTTTATCAAACTATCCCTTTCCACTTCAAGATCGGTCGAGAGAGAAGTTACCCTTTTTACTTCTTCTTCGAGATCCTGCAATCTCCCTCTCAACCCCTTGTTTTGCTTAGCCGGTTTCTTTAAATCCTGTAAAGATCTGTGATAGGCTAGAGCAAACTCTTCACCTTCCGAATCATCCGATTCATTGTCCATTGCATTCTTTTCAACAGTGGGGTTGGACAATGATTCAGACGTACTTGCCATAAAGCACATGAATGGTGAAGATGTGGACGCGTGGAATGCCATGGAGCTCTTTTCTTCATCACTTGAAGACGACTCATTTGACGTTGAGTTGTCATCCCAAGTGACGACTTGCATCGCCTTCTTCTTTGCCGGATACTTGTTAGGACACTCCGTTGCAATGTGGCCGTAGCCTCGACATTTGAAGCATTGCAGTTGTCCTTCTGAACTTTTCTTATCCTTTGAGAAGTTCTCCTGCTTTCTTGACTTGTGACTTGGAGTACCCTTGCCTTTGTTCCACTTTCTGAAGGATGGAGATTTGCTTGAATTATCCCTTCGAAAGTTGCGGCGAAAATTCCTTGTCAAGAGAGCGAGCTGCTTCTCAAATTCCTCCATAGAAAGGTTCTCGTCATCGTCCGAGGAGGATGTATCCGCGTCTTCTTCCTTAGTTGTTTTCAACGCATAACCTGAAGACTTAGAAGTGGATGCTTTTCCAGAAGAATTGTTAGTATTAAAAGTCATTTCATATGTTTGTAATGAACCAACTAATTCTTCTACACGTATTTCGTCCGGGTGTTTAATAGTTTCAATGGCAGTAACCTTTGGGCGAAATCGTTCAGGAAGAGTTCTTAAGATTTTTCTTACAATCTTAAATTCTGGAATCTTCTCTCCCAGATTAGCACATGAGTTTACGATGTCTTGCAATCGTGTATAGTAGTCCGTGAAAGATTCATTTTCTGCCATCAAAATAGAGTCAAACTTGCTCGTAAGCATCTGCAGTTTCTGAATCTTCACGAGGTTAGTTCCCTCATGTGTAACCTGGAGAACATCCCAGATTTCTTTCGCAGTCTCACATGCCGAGACGCGAGAGAATTCAGTTTGAGATAAGGCATTAAAAATAGCATTAATTCCCTTGCCATTGTAAGAAGATAACTCAAACTCTTCCTTGGTCCATTTCGACCTAGGTTTTAAGGTGTGAACATCAGAGATAAGTTCAGTTGGATTAGTCCATCCTGATTCAATTGAATGCCACACCCTTTCGTCGATGGAAGATAAAAAGGCTTTCATCCGTACTTTCCAGTACGCATAATTTGTTCCATCAAAGAAAGGGGGTCGATTGATGTTTCCACCTTCAACCATTGTTCACAACCCTATTCCCGCTCTGATACCACTTGTTGGGTCGTATATAATACGGATCTAAATAGGGGAAGAAACACCTAGAGGGGGGTGAATAGGTGTAAACGTATAAACACTCAAAAATCGTTGCGATAAAAAACCCAATGCGGAAATGAAAATAACTCGCAAGATTTTTACGTGGAAAACTCCATCACCGGAGTAAAAAACCACGGGACCGATAAAACGGCAGAAATCCACTAGAATTAAAACACGTACAAGGTGATTTACCGTACACACTTACGACTCAACCTTTTCCATACGCTCCTAGAGGATCTTCTCCGCTCGCTCCAGACGCTTCTCGAATCCACGATCTGCGCCCAACGCCGAATCCACGGCGTCCAACGTCGAATCCACGACGTCCGACCGAATCCACGGTCTTCACCCAATAGCACCCTTCGAATCCACGAACGTGCCTCGCTCCGAATCCACGAGAGCGAATGAACCTTGAATCCACAAGGACACGCGAATCCACGCGCCGATTTTGGGGTAATCGTTATTTTTTGGGTGGTGATGATCCGCCGAATACTTAGATCAAAGATAGATCGGAAATACCATCTAAGTATTCATTAGTTTGATTCAACTCAAGATGTGAGTATGAAAACCTAGAATCAAACTAATCAATATAGATGAAGAAACATAGAGTATTCTCTAATGATTTCCTTTCTTCTCTATATGTGGATCTATAGCCGTATAAGATGATATATGAAAATGACGGCTATGTGGATTGACCCTAGAAAGAAAGACATAGGGTCTATTTATAGGTTAGAAACCCTAGGAAGGAGATAAGAATCAAAAACCTGCCATTTCTGGAATTTTACGGACGGCGATCCGGATCGTGATAACTGAGATCCGGATCGTCATAACGAAACAGCCAATTCCAGAAAAACGAAGGTTCGGGATCCGGATCATGTGACTACGATCCGGATCGTTCATACAGTTCACCAAACATCAACGTTCGGGATCCGGATTGCGAAGCAAGATCCGGATCGTTCAAGGTAGATGGTAAACTCAACGTTCGGGATCCGGATCAAGAGACTACGATCCGGATTGCGACGATGTATGAACGAACCACCTTCGGGATCCGGATCGAACAGCCTGATCCGGATCCTGAACATATCCCAAGTCCAGTTTTTGATTTTTATGCAATGAAAGATTCTTCCAAGTGTTTCTACACTACAAGAAGTATTCGGATCACACAAATTCTTTAGTTAAACATACCTGATCCTTTTGAATTCTTCTTTCTTGAGATTGAGTTAAACGATCCAACTTTCTTCACCTTCAATCTTCAAGACTTGAGACTTTCACGAAACTACGCCAACTCAAATTCCGTAACATCGTGTACGCGGGAAATTCCGTGTGCACGGCGGATCTGTAGACGGGCCCTGGTTCTGGTTTACACCCGGGGCGTGACACTCCTACTCCTAGATAAATGAAGAGCTGGAGTGGTACCGAGCTTACGAGGATTACCGGACCCCTATCTCTTCGATGGTTCGGGTATTTATACACATTCCGAACTGACTTATTAGGCACCAATTTGAATTATTGGCGCAAATTTGGGGTGGTTATCGGATAACCAGCAACTACTTCCTTTTGAGCCGAAGGCCCTCAATCAGGACAGTAGTCGTTTCTCCGTCTAGGTTCATCTCCTCAATCATTGCGCCATAACATAATTCTCAGTACTTTCTAACACTAGACATTGCTTGCCCTTCTGGGTTACTCCCCTAAATGTCGCACCGAAACATGATCTTTGGCGCTTCCCTTTGTTGAACGTCGCTTGCCGCTTCATGGTCTGTTACGAGATTCGCGACTGAATCTCGCCTTCATTCTTTTTTAAGATCTTCCCTTCTGTGGCTTCGAGCGGCTGAGGATTGACCTTGAATTCGCCCCTCCCGTCGCTTGACAGAGGTGGTCTGGTATCTTTCCTCGGCTGAGAGACGGTCTTGGATGAGACGTGCATCCTGCTATTGACCTCTTCTCTTGTCGGCTGACTCCCCTATCGGCTGATGCCTTCAGCCGCTAGCATTCCCCACATCTTATGCCTTCATGTGACTGAAATCGATCTGAATCGGAGCGTAGGCCCCTATTCGGCTGACATGTCTCCCTGATGGCTAGTGGCTTCGTCCAATGGCGCGAGCCTCGAGTTGAACTATCACGCACCCACAACCGGTCTGAAATAAGACGCGGGTCTTCCCTTCTTCGGCTTGATGAATCGAAGGTTGACTCTGACTCTGCCTGCTCCGCCTTATGACCGAGGAAGTCAGATCTCTTCCTTCACACCACAGTCGATATTAAACGATGTGATAATCTTTGCATCGGTTGCTTCTCTCATCGGCCGACGTCTTCACCCGAAAACGCATCGCATGCTACAGGCCTCCGTAACCGAGGCTGGTCGTAAGTTCTTCCTAACTCAAACCCCTGTCGGCTGACGTCTTTCAACCGATGGTTGACGCCACGTGTCGCTTCCTCCTGTGGCAGAAAATTCTAGTCTCAATAATGCCCATCGACAATCGCCTGATGTGCCGATCGGGCGATTGTCGAAACTTAGTCTGTAACAACCCGGCCCACTACCAATAATAACTCGTTGGGCTCACACCACAGCCCAAAATGCTTAAGCCCAGTAATTATTACTAGTGTCCATGTCTCATATAAATTCAATCACAATTCCATCCACATCCGATGTGGGACTATTGGGGGCGTCACATAGTCAATTTCCAGCACAGATGTCGATACTTGCGATCTTCCCGTATTTTGGCGGGATATTTGCTCCACGCCTGAGGGATTTGCGGATGCGTGCTGATCTTACTTGATTCTTGGCAAAATCTTTTCTTCGTCATTTCTAATTTAATGCTGCAATTTTTCGAGGGATGACTGTCATTAAGTCACTTCTCCTCATTGGCCTATAAGTAGGGTTGCTATTTGCAGCTTTCTTCATATCTTTCTCTTCCCTCATGACGATTACTGTGCTGCTGCTACAACGGTACTCTGGTCGTAGTTTTTTCTCCCTTAAGGTGTCACGCCCCGGGGGTTTCATTAAGCGGAAGACAGCCACTGAAAAGAGTTGAATTTGCATATATATTTGTTTTTTTATTTTGAAACCGATCTCCCCCGGTGCGTGCCGAGACCCGCCGCATATACAAATTCGCTATGCAAACGGGCAGAGTCTCCTTTGTATATGCACGGCGTCCTGACTACAATAACCATACCATCATCACTTTAACCACACTAATTCAACAGTCGAGTACATACAACCATTTTTCTATAAGTAATAAAAAGGCCGACTAACTTTGAAAGGATAAATACACAGGTTTTAAAAACGGTGCCCACACGACACCCATATTTTCCAAAACTGTTTTCGCAATACCTTTTCAGTAGTTTGAAAAACGGCCAAATAAGAGATAATAAAGCAAACATTCATCCACAAAGGTATGAAAAACATTCCAGCATCCACATCGACCCCACAGGTGTATCGAAATCCACATATCAAGCTACTAATAGGTAATGAAATGCGCAGAAAAGAAATAAACACAGTCTATGCCTCGAAGGACCAAAAGTACTCCTGCCGCGGCCTCACCGTCGCCCTAGCTCTCACACCTGACGGAATCTGTCGCAGAGTGGGAAGTCAGCGACATATGATATAAAGTATGAAAAGCATGAAGGGCTATAACTAAAGCAAACCGTAAGAAAAACTAGAGCAACCGCCCTCCTCATCTTGCAATCCACGATAACCTCCCTCCCCTGCATAACCTAACCCGGGCACCTGCCACGGCAACCAGACCGAGCACCTGCCTCGGCGAACCAGACCGAGCACCTACCTCGGTAAATCAGACTGACCACCTACCTCAGTAAACCAGACCGAGCACCTACCTCGGTAAACCAGACCGAGCACCTACCTCGGTAAACCACACCGAGCACCTACCTCGGCGGGTCGCACCGCTCGCACCTTGCCGCCTCTAACCCCCCACCTACGGGGGCCCCCACTACGTCGCCTTGTGGGGTACACGGGTCAACGTACCACTTTTTCGGAAAAGCACACCCTCGCGGTGTCCAAACCGCCGGTGTGGGTGTTGCAGCCTCGAGCATCGTAACCATGTACACAAACACAATATAGGGCACCGCGACACTCAGTCGCCATAATATCGATGACAATAAAACATAAGCAAATACGGGGGTTAGCAATATTTTAACACGTCAAACCTTTGCTCTTACCAATTACCCAGGTTTCCCAACTCAAGAACTGTCGAAAGAGGAACCCACCTTCCGACTTCCGACTGGTCGCATCGATCACCGTCCTCATCGCTAGTATGCCCCAAACAATCCTACTGTTGTTCGGAGAGGGCGAATTGCCCGTCCAATCTCCAACCGCGACGTTCATTAATCCGGAGGTCCACGTTACCCCCCCCCACCCCTTAAAATGATAAACATAACAATAACGAGAATATGCACAAAGAGGTTCTAAGGGGTACCCACCTCAAACACAAAGAAGAAGATGTGCGGAAGCTCCAACTAAAACTCCTCAACCTTGTGCCCGAACAAAACTACATTAAGAAACGTTGTTAAAAACAACGTCGTGGTCAAAAACACTCAAAAACGAAGCAAAACGGGCAAAAAACGGAGCTACCGGACTCTTAGGCTGGGGGCTGGTGCACGGGTCCAGGCGTGGACCGGGCTCACGGCGACAAAGCAGCGGCGGCGCAGACCAGGCGCATACTATGCGATAGACCGCAGCGTCCTGGGCCGGGCCGCGCACGAGCTGCAGGCGCGCACCGGGTTCACGCCCGCAGAGCGCGGTGGCGCGCACCGGGTGCACGCCCAGTGCGTGCACCACGCTGCTGGGCCGGGCCACGCACGAGCTGCAGGCGCGCACCGGGTTCACGCCAACAGAGCACGGTGGCGCGCACCGGTGCACGCCCAGTGCGTGCACCACGCTGCTGGGCCGGGCCGCGCACGAGCTGCAGGCGCGCACCGGGTTCACGAATCCAGGCCGCCGTTTCCTGCGCCGGGTGCACGCCGGTCCCTTGGACCGCGCGGGTTGAGGCCGTACGGGATGAACAGTAATCTCCGAAAAAGTGTTTTCTTCTCCGTTTTTGCCCTCCGCGACTTCGGTGATGACCCCGCGAACATGATAGCGGCGGCCGCGGCCTCCCGTCTAATCCGACGGCAGCGGCGGCCTCCCGTTTAAGACAAAGTCACACTACGCGACCTCAGAACCACCAACACCCAAAACCTTCGATCCCTCAGAAATTGCAAAAAGGAAAACAACAAGAGGGGTTTCCCCCGATCGCTTACCGTGATCCTACAAGGAAGGAGAAGGTGGATCGTCCCTCTCGTCACCAACGTGATGCTCCACGAGAGATGGATTCCCCCCTTTCTTTCTTCTCCTTTTTCTCTCGCTCCCCTATTTCGGATTTTCAAATTTCGAAAATCCCCCCTCCGTTCAAGTTCTCAAAACAAAAAAAGAAAAGGTTACTACTAAAAGGGTGCTATATATATAAAAACATCCACCCTACCCTAGGCCAAGATCTGACTCAGACTTCCTCGAAAATCATGCAAATTACACTGCACGAATCTCGGTGCAGTTTACGGTCACCGGGAGCTTCAAACCCCCATTCCGGGAGATCCGTAGGTCCGATTTCATATCCGATCGCACCGCCGTTCACCGTTTTGCGAGCTCTAGCACCTGAAAATACTCGCAAAACCCGACAATCAGCCCAGAAATTCTCGAACTCTCAACCCCGCTAACAACTGAAAAGATTCAATTAGAACCAAAACGGAAAACAGAAAGGTCGAGGTATTACAATATAAATAAAATAAACAAATAACATAAATAAGATAAAAAAAAATCTGATCGTAGACAGATCCCGTCTGATCGCCTCGAAAAGCCTGCCGGCCACTTAGCACGGATTCCGATGCACCACTCAAAGGCAAACGCTTTGACCCCATTCCGGGATATCCGTAAATCAGAATCCGAATCCGATCGCTTTGTCGTTCTCCGTTTTCCGAGCTCAATCGCAGAAAAATACTCGCGGTCCAGGCCGGTCCATTGCAGAAAACACAGTGAAAAGTTTTCCTAACAATCCTGTCATAAGAAGAAGGTATTCAAATGCATTGGAACTCCAGGACACTACATCACTCACCACTTAAAAGAAGTTTCGTCCTCGAAACTTAAAATCGCCCCTCGCTAAACAAGTTGGGGCGCTCCTTCTCGTTTCAACTCTAATTCCCACATTGCTTCGCGTTCCTCATGGTTGCTCCAAGGTTTCAAAAGGTTTCACGTATCGCGGGTTCAACTTGCCTCTCAACCCGAACCGTTTAATCCCCCTTGGATGGTAAAACCCAGAGCAATACGTGCTCCCCCGCCTGAAACACCAGGTCACGTCGTCTCTGGTCGGCATAGCTCTTCTGTCGACCCTGGGCGGTTAACAACCGTTTCAAGATAAGGCACACCTTTTCCTCGGTCTCCTCCTCTAAGTCAGGACCCAAGAACTTTCGCTCTCCCAAGTCATCCCAACAGATAGGAGACCGTCAACGACGCCCGTACAGGGCTTCATACGGCGCCATTTGGGCGGAAGCTTAGTGACTAATGTTTTAGGCAAAATCCACGAGAGATAGATAACGTGACCATCCATCAGCCAAAGCAAGTACGCAGGCTTGGAGTATCTCTTCGAGAATCTGGATCTCGCTCGGATTGTCCGTCGGTCTGGGGGCGAGACGCCGTGCTGAAGTGTAGTTTAGTCCCTAGAGCCCCCAGTAGACTCTGCCAAGAGTTCGACACAAACCGAGTGTCACTACTAGAAGTAATAGATGTCGGCACCCCATACAATCTCACGACCTCGTTGATGCAGGCCTGCGCCAAACGGGCTCTAGTCCACGTCGTATGGATGGGTAGGAAAGGAGTCGACTTCGTTAATCGATCTATTGTGACTCAAACCGCATCGTGTCCTTGACGCGATGCGGAAAACCCGTGACGAATTCCATGGTGGTTCGCTCCCATTTCCACTCTGGTACAGGTAGAGATTGTAGTTTCCCCGCCGGGCGCTGCTGTTCAGCCTTTACTTGTTAACAATCAAACAGCGAGCAGCGAACTGTGTTACATCCCCTTTCAGTTTAGTCCACCCAAAAATTCTGCCTGAGGTCCTTGTACATCTTCGTGTCACCAGAATGCGCCGCATAGGGAGTGCAGAGCGCCTCTGGCAGTATCTCTTCCTTTAATTCTGGCAGCTCGGGCACACAAATCCGCCCTCGAAAAACGTATTGCGCCGTCTGCACTCGCTGAAAAGTCGCTCGTGTGGTCCGGGGAGATCTTGTCTCGAACAAGCTGTAACTGTGCGCATGTCTTCTGACCTTCTAGGATTTTCTCTAATAGGGTAGGCTTGACCATCAAGGACAAAAGTCGTGCGACCGTACCTGTCCTGCTGAGTGCTCATGCTCATCGGTTCCTCCTCGATTTGACCCTTCCTGCTCAAAGCATCAGCTACTACATTTTCTTTTCCGAGGTGATACTGACTACTCAAGTCGTAGTCCTTTAGCAACTCTAACCAACACCTCTGCCGCAAAATCAATTCCTTCTATGTGAGCAAAAACTTAAGGCTTTGGCGATCCGAAAGCATACTACAATGAACTCCAAAAAGGTAATGCCTCCACAGCATTAAAACGAAAATGACTGCTGCCAGTTCCTGATTGTGTGTTGGGTGGTTTCGCTCATATTCTTTGAGTTGCCTTGAAGCGTAGACAATGACTCTTCCCTGTTGCATCAGTACGCCTCCAAGACTGATCCATGATGCATCACAGTAAGCCTCATAATCCTCTCCGAGTGTCGGTCGTGCAAGCGCAGGTGCCCGTGTTAGCCTATCTTTAAGTTCCTCGTCACTACGCCACCGGTCCGCGGACCACCTCTGATGGCGCTGAGCAGTCAGCAATAAAAGTCTCGCGATGCGTCGAGGTACCCCGGTCATACCGCCAAACCCGTACCGATGAGCCCTTAAATGTCCAAAACAACTAACCCAACGACAAACGAAAAACCCACTAACGCCCTCTCAAGGCTCTAAGGGGTGCCAACAAAACAGGCTGGGTCACTAACTACAAGAAAATCTCCCCTGAAAAAAATGAACTCACCCGTCACCAACACGGACCGCTTCCACCCATCACCAACACGGGCCACTTCCACCCGTCACCAACACGGGCCACAAGCTCGGAGCATAACCACCATCCCGGATTACCTGCTTCGACTATCTGTCCTACCGAGGCGACGGTCAAAAACTAAAGTTAGGTTTCAGCTCTAAAACCTATACACAAGGTCTTACCCCACAGAAAGGGCTGCGTATAGGGCATCCTAGCCGAAAGTGACCAATGCCAGAGCTCCAAGTAGTCGACAGATCCCCTTGACCCACACCTGCCCCAATTGATCAACGACCCAAAACGCTCCCAACAAGCCTCAAGACTATGCCTTGGTCATGGGAAGCTGGCGACAAAACCCACAAGATATGGTCTACCTCCGTCCTGGCACCGATGGGGTGCGACACTCTGATTAACCACTAACGCTCGGTCCCAATCCGTTGCCCCTCTAAGCACCGGGCATCGAATCGAGCGGTAAACCTCAGACCAAACAGTGACACCCCACTAGGGAACTTCTAAGCTCAAAGCCCACTAAAATAAAGGCCTCCAGGTACAATAAAACTACCCATCCGAAACCTATCGGGTCGGAAAAAGAAAGACATGCGACGAATACAGCGAGAAAACCTTGTCATAGAGTTGCCTAGGTTTACCAAGCGCACTCGAGGGATCACGCGCCAACCCACCAGCAAGGCAACCTAACCAACCCTCTTGTGCAAAACCAGAAACCCGATCCAGAGCTACACCACCACAACCCCCAATAAAAAGTCGCCACTTACGCACCTTGTGCGAAGCGAGACACGGCCTCTCTAACCGAAATCGAGCCCCAAAACGAACAAGATTTACTAGCCCGGTGGTCTCCCTTTTTAACACAAAGGAGCACACCCGAGACCACATCACGATGATTTCTATAACCATCGTCGTGACACAGTAAAAAGCTGAACTATGGGTAACAACCGTAGGGGATAGATCCTCATCCCCACCCATACCTTGCCCATGGTGCAAAACGAACGGCCGACTATCTGCTGTAATCTGCTGTAACCTAACACCAGAAGACCTAAAAGGTACCAATTTAGACAAGGGGCTACCCGGTTGCCCACGACCGACAACCCAGCAGGCACCCTAACAACCATCTGCGGATTTCACTGCCACTAGTCACCGATGCTACCGACGACCAGGACGTCGGCAGGGAAGGGTTCGGAAAGAAAAGACGACACAACGATCTGATGTGCCTAACAGCCGCACCCG